>JAGTXR010000149.1:600000-1109675 GCA_022606575.1 Glossosoma conforme
CAAGCGTACAAAATCTGAAAAATAAATAATACGTTGCTATATTGCTTATTCTTATTTCTTATACAACCTATTTAATATATATTTTTATCGGTTATCTTAATACGCATGAATGAAACATTTTTTAAACAATTTAATCAAAAACCCTATTTCGAAAAAAAAATCAACTAAATCTTGCATGTTGTTTTCCACTGGGCTCTATTATCTGCAGTTTTCTTAAGTGGTTCATTGCATATCTTCAAACACTTGTTTTAAATACTTGCATCAAAAGGCGTTTGTGATTTGTTCCCTTGACCATACCACTTACTACGCATCCAAAGTACCCTTAAAGTGCTAAATGTTGTCTATTCATTGATCTCGCCTTCTTCTTCTTTGTGTCAGCGACGTCAAATTTTTTTTCGCAGTATCTGGCAACATTGTAAGCTCGTGTGTTGCTCAGCATTAGGTCCTGAGATGTGCAGCTTGTTGGCCACATGGAGTAGGATCTTAGGTGTGAGGTGGTCTGCAGGTCTCCACAGTCGCACAATAGTGTCTCTCTCTGCCGAAGCATTCCCCACCGCTCGAGGTTGTCCTTTGTTCTACCAACTCTGGTTCTTAACCTGTTCAGGGATTTCCAGGTCCACCTGTCAAGGTTCTTGCCAGTTGGGAGGCCTTCCTTTGGAGTAATGAAATCCTCTGATGTGATTTGTAGCCAGAGCTGGAGTCTCTCATTTTCAGGGCTGGATGTGAAAGGTTGTGTGGATCTCATAAAGCTGCTTCGCGACTTCAATCTTGGTGTTGGGGGTATCTGATTATACAAGCAGTAGGATGGTTGGTTGATTGCCTTACGCATTTCTTCGGCAACCAAGGGGTATAGCTTAGAAATGGGTGTTGGTTTGAGGCAACCTGTGACGCATCATTCAGGGCAGTATTCACTTGATTATCATACCTGATATGGATGAAATGGTGTCACGACCCATTTTCTTCAAGCAATTCGTTCAACAACTCATCATCGAAAGACGGCAGCCGTACTATTCGAAGCAGATTTTGTTGTATTTTAAGCATTAAAAAAAAACAGATGATTTTGAAGTCTGGATTTTAGATGGCGGGTCATCGTCGTACGTAACGATTTTGAAATTTATTTTCCTTGTTTTTACATGGATTGCGTTGAGTATGACTTCTTTTATGAGACTGCAGAGTCAACTTTGTAGATAAACAAAGTAAATAAATAAATTAATTTATTTTATTATGGTTCTCAAAGTGAATGCTACAAACATTAAAAAAAATGTTTTTCCTGACTATTTCTAATCTGAAGCATATAATTAAAATGGAATCAAATTTGTCTCTACTCTATTTTGCTTAAAATAATTCATATATATCCCCGATATCTTTGACAATCATTTTGTATACACACCACTCCGTTAGTCTTAAAATGTAGTAAAAATTATATTACATTATAATACTCTAATGAGAATTTTTCATGTACTTCGGTCGGAATATTCTCCAGTATGTAATAACATAAAAAACACTTTTTTAAATTACAGGTATCTTTTAGGTCCAATTTTTTCGCGTTGTTCAGGCTTACATAAATTTAAAATTAAGGTTGACATTTCTCCCAGAGACTTGAGGATTTCCTGGTGCTTACGATTTAATTACAAAGAGATTACCTTCGAAGTGAGTTTAAACAGATTTTTGGAAACGAACGTAAACAAAGTTTCATCCCACAGGCTATGCTGGATATTAAAATATAATTGAAATGTACGTATTATTTATATCAAATTTAAAGTAATTACTTTAATAAATTAAAACTCTTAAAATTATTTTTTGTAAAATAAATATTAGATCTTAATTCTAAATTTATTATTTACATTTTTTATTAAATTTTATTTAACATGAATATCAAGTCTCAAAAATAATGACTTATATAATAACAATCTTGATGTCACGTAATGTTAGTACGACATCAATCTCTAATATTTTTATATTTGCTCCTAATATGATGTAATCTGCTGGCGGGTATAGTTCAATGGGCAAATCGTTTGCTTTGCAATCTAAATATCGTGGGTTCGATCCCCGACGGAGGTTAAAAAAAAAGGTTTTTTAATCGATTTCTGAGCTCTAAAATACCCCCGGTTGGTGCGAATTTGATCCTTCACCCATAAAATACCAGTCATAGCCTATTAATTAAATTGGTCGTAGACGAAAGTCGTCCCGTGAACACCACCCATTCATAGTAAATTCCTGTAATAATAAGGATGATACTTGAATCTCGGGGTGTAGTCTATGAAGTTGGCGGATCAACACTCCACGTGGAGCGCTTAGCCATATTCACCATGGTATGCGTCATAGAATTCCACAGATGGGACTTCATAATTACTATTACCATCTGTCAGTATTCTCCTGTATGTGTTTACATAAAAAAAAATGGCCACACATCGCTGAAAAAAACCACCGCTTACTATAGAATGTCCATATACTTTTTAGTATTTATATTTCTGTAGTCGTCAGTCTTGAAGTGGGACGGGAGTCCGGGGGCTCAAAAAAAGCTAAAATTAGTATGTTTTCTTACGATAGACACTCACAGGGGCATATTTCGTGATCATAATTGGGATAATTTATCGCAACTAGAATCATTATTGCCAGAAGCTGCTATGGTTGAAATATATCATTTTTAAAGAGACCGTTTGATAACCGAATGCAATGTTAGTTTTTCCTAGACCTCTTAATATTAATCAATATATCATTTTCTTGGCTATTAACTTATTAACCTTTCATAAATTCATATGCCGGGCAGCAAAGTCCAGTGGTTAAAGCGTTTGTTTGTCATTTAGACGCTGTCGGTTCGAATCCCGACAAAGCTTAATTTTTCAAAATTTATAATCAAATCTATACATGCTCCGGTAGAGTCGAGCTGTACCTTAAAGACTAATAATTTTTTCCTGACCTCGGGAGCGTCGAGCTGATCATCCTCATCTCCTTAAGAACGCTGATTATTGAACACCCAAATATTTCTATGGTACTAAAGCTATCTACGCAGTCTATGCAAGTTCGCGGGCTTTTACCCTGGAGGCTCCCAGAAACCATCTATGTTCCCATGTAGACCTCTGGGTGCAGGTGTTCCGGGACGAAGCATATCCTGGCACATCCAGATCTGTGAAACGCCAATTCGTGGTGTTCATATATTATACATATGGAGCAGATATGGTTAAAAAAAATCAGAATCTTTAAATCTGCTTAATTCATAATAAATAAATATTTAATATGAGATATAAATAAAAGTTTTTTAAAATTTATTCCACAATCTATTTTTTCGACATGTTTCAGCCAGGTCGAATGGTCACTTTCAAGTCTGAAGTTAAATGAATTCTAAAAACCTTTTATTAATATCTGATATTATGAAATTCCACCAAGAAATATCGATCGAAAAAATCGAAATAAATATTTAATCACCACAGGAAAACTTAAGCTAAAACTCCCCTTTTTGAAAATAAATAAATGTTTTAAGGGTATTCTAAGCCTCGTTTCTTGCTTGAATTGGGATAGGCCGAAAAGTTAAACTGCTGATTGAGGTCCCAAGTGCTTGCTAAGCTGCGGTCATATACTCCGACTGAGGAGCGGATATGGCAAAGGGAAGGAAAAAATGAAAATACAAATGGGTGACTTGATACTCTATACCCTCGGTTGTTTGTCTCTTTATATTTTGCGCCGCAGTAAAAAATATATCCTCAGAAAGGGAAACATCCCTTTGGTCCCATTTTACCAGGACCGCATGAGTAAATAAGCAAACTAGTGTTTTTTATATATTTTAATAAATTACTTTGAGATCCATTCAAGTATTAAACAGATACATACATCTTCTTTTGTATGTATTGAATGTTTTTATTGATATCAGCTTGATATAACTCCTTTAGGCTTATGCCGGAAAGCCTCGAAAAACAATTTTTTGTCTCTTATTTTGTTCGCTCGTTAATAGACTTGGTCAACGTGATATCTTAACTAAATTTTATAAAAAGATTACAGAAAAATAATTTATAATGCCTCAGTAAAAAAATGAAAAACATTAATTCAGATATATAAAGTGTTTTTTAATCTCAATAAGATTAAAAAAATAATTCTAATTTATTATTTTCTTCAACAATTATCACTTTATAACCTTAATAATAAGAATTTTGAATGAATATTTTTTTCCACCGTAAAGTTATTTCATAAATATGACCGCTTAAATGTAATTATATAGTGTTCGAGAAATACGTACTAACTAAATAACTTCTTAGGTTTTCACGGCCAGATTTGTTATTGTGGCTTTTGGGTTTAGCCGTGCGTGGCGAACTTCCTTCAACCAATATTTCGACCACCATTGCAGGGGTCTTCTTCAGGATTGATGATTGATTTAGTTGTGAGTTGGCTTATATTTACGCTCGTTAAAAGATAATCCGAATAAACCAACTCAGATCTAAATAAATCATCAATCCTGAAGAAGCCCCTGCAACGGCGGTCGAAATATTGGTTGAAGGAAGTTCGCCACACACGGTTAAACTCAAAAGCCGCAATACGTACTAATTACTTGATCTCTTTAAAAAAAAACTTTTCTTTCTTAGAAAACTTTTTTTAATATAAACAATTTGACTTACATTCTGAAAGGTCACCGGATATTATACTAAGCGGAATTTTACATGTAGAAATGACGTTGGATGTGACAACAATCATGTTGGCTGACGTAACTGCGAGGCAGCAATTTTTAAAACGTCCTTTTGTTGTAGGTGATGTACAAATGTGGAAGAGGAATGATTTTGCACTAAATTTTTGGCAAATCCGACTCTGTCCTTGACAGTGGAGGATTTACGAGCGCGTTATATTATCTTTGATTTATAAAATTCTTTTATAACCCTCTTTTTCCGTATTTCATTTACAAACATGGCGAAGATAAAAGTACCCCCAGGAGAGGAGGGGCGGGGGGGCGGCACATACGGATCGGTTTATAATAATTCTATGACGGAACATATTATTATTTTGATTAAAAATACTCGGCTTCGTTTACGTCAGACGTAAAAGTTGTATTCTTAAAATATGTGAGATACTTTTTAATATGTTGAAATATATAAAAAGAAATCTTGAAAAAAATAACTTTTTTATTATATCGGATTCATACCAATGTTATTTGTGGACTTGCAATACATTTTTGATCACAAGTTTTTAAAAAATATTTATTTTTCAAATATCATTCTTCATGTACGTAAACACATTTGTAGTATTTGTATATATGTGAAGCATGTATTAAAAATGTATGATCTATAACTAACCAACGATATTTATTGTAATTGCTCACAAAAGATTGAAACCTGTTTATAAATACAAAAATGACAATAAATTTATTTTTATAAAGATAATTAAAATTTATATCAATGAAGCTTGATAAAAAATATTTAACATTTAGTCCACAAAATTCTATGATATGTCTTTCATTAATTGACCAGAGAAAAATACGGGACACTTGACTCAATAGTTAAAGTGGTGTGCAATGGACTACATTTCATTTCTTATTTATTGACGGAATCAATTTCCCGTTGATATAAAGATATTACAAATATAAGATAAGATAACATGCAATATAGAATACTTATAAACATGAAAAAGTAAATAAAAGTACGACAAAATGAAGACAAAAAAATAGGGAAAAATAACAATGGAATATAAAAAATACTACAAATATCGAGAGTAAATATAACAAAGTAAAATTCAGTAAATTACAATGTTTACGATTCGCATCCTCACATCAACCGTTTCTTTTTTATTTATTCGTGAGAGAAATTCCATTGCTGTGAACTTATGTGTGTATCGATTGTAGATATAAATTTCGTTTTTGGTTGTTATAAATCGTATTTTTGAGTTGAATGATTTATAGTCCTGATATTTAGTTTTTATTTTGTTAACTGTTTTTAAACTATGTATTTTTTCTTCCCTAGGACGATGACGGCTATATGCTTCGTGTGCAACCTGCCCATCTTGTCCCACCAGGTGGGTCTGGTGTGGAGCGGAGGCAATGGCTGGGACGACATGGTGCGCGAGCAACTGGAGGAGTCGACGCTGCGACAGCGTCTTGGAGGCAGAAGGGACTCCGCAGCTCAAGTCTGCTGCGTGTCTCCTCCGAGAGACTCCTCACCTCCACGCCCAGGTACATAATCATCAATCTATATCCATCCACTGTTAAATATAAGTCTCCATTCCTCTCGAACCGAGATTCCGCTCAGCCACGCTGTTCCGGAACCGATGACTCGGTCCCGAAATGACGACGTCAGCTAACAGGTAACTTCGGAGTACCACGGCTTTCAGCACTAAAGAAACTTCCAAAGACCAAAGACGAGTTGATACTGATTTATTTGATCATTTATCGCTGTTTTATGAGTGTATTACATGAATATTGTGATGCTCAGCACTCTGTGATTCCAGACTGTGAGAATTGGTAATGAAATGTACCATTCCTCATGATCTGTTATTATTATGTGTGCTAATCGACTAATTTGAGCTAAGATGAGCTAAAAGATTTTGATTCTCATTTAACTATTAATAATTTATAGACTTTTGGTGGTATATATCAAATAATTATGTTTAAATAAACGTTTTGAATACACGCCTTGGCTAAGTTGGTGCGTGATCCTCTTATTACTTAGAACGCCACATATAAGGAGTCGACATCAGGAAGAATAACCAAGTCATTCTTTCCATTTATTGTTCAGTTATTGACGTAAAAAAAGTAAGAGTTACGTGGATTTCCATCTTCCACAGACACATGGACATGGAATATTTAGAGAGTTAAAGTAAAAAATTGGCCTCTCTTCCTGCAACGGTTATCTAGTAATCTTAGCATAGAACAACATACAGTAAGAATATCTCTGGTAGAGTGAATTATCCATGAGAACAGGACATTTGTTCTGTGATGTCGTTTAGGAGTCTCTGTCATTTTTTAGTACCTTCCTAAACTACCACTTGGTTCTGATAATCTTTTGCTGTTAACCTTAACAAAACATAATTCATTCTCGATCATCCGTCTTCCACATCCAGGCTACTCTTGCTATTCTTATAATGTCGTCAGTTCACTTTGCTCGATCAATGCTCTGTTTTAAAGTTATTGGATGCCACACCAACATTTTTCTTCAACCTAGACCGCGCTGTCCTTTCAAATGTGTATTGACCATTGCCACTTGAGTGTGCATATTCTTTCAGTAGCCTCTACTACTACAGTTTTTCTTCGGATATCTCCCTTTTGTATTCATTAAGAGACACTCTTAGCATGAATCTCTCCACATTAAGTTGGGCGACCTTTATTTTATGGATGGAACCTGCAGTTAGATTCTACGTCTCTCATACACGTCTCATTGTTTTTATCTTACTTTAATATGAAGCACGATAAGCACTGTTTATTCACTTGCTTCGCCTTAAAAAAGGTTCGTCATTTCTCCACGTGTATTAACGTACTGATAGATAAACCAACATTAGACAAACATACATAGTCACATATGTTTCTTACCGTATATCATTGGTTGTGTTGTTTCGCCTTTCAGAAATAAACACTCGTAGATAAAGCCTAAAAAGTAATTTTCTAAATAAAAATCAAAATTTTATGTTTGAATACGTGGAAAGAACTAGAACGTAGTTACCTTTTTTTCCTTATTATGAAATATGTGTTCGAGAGAGTGCTGTTAAAAACAACGCCTGCGTAAGTACTCCTGAGGGACATAGGTATAAGATGACTACCAATAAAGGTGGTAAGAAATACAAAAATGTAACTCGTGCCGTGATTCTGAACATACAAACAATTTTTTTTTCAGCGTTCAAAAATAACATTTTGCTTCGAAATGGCAGCAAAATATACATGGGCAATCTCACTTTTTATGACATAATTTTTGTGACACATTGAAAGATATTACTTGTACTACTCATTTTTTATACGCATGATGGTAGATAAATCTCATCTGTAGATTCTGTGACTCTTACCACTTTACATATGAATGAGCGCTGTATGTTGATTTATAATATTGATCCGAAAAATTCATAAAATACAACCCGGCATTCACGCATCAATCATTTTTACATGAATGTTGGCGTCTTTCGACTACCACCAGTTTTAATAAACAAGCGATAGCTGTCACACCCTAGACGGGAGTATTTGCAGCAAGTATTCGAGGACATGGATTGTAGCGCTTATGCTGAGCTGAAAAGGGTTGCGGAGGACCGAGAGGAATGAAGATCGAGATGCAAGATTCTGTTGCTGCAAACCAATCCACCGGATTGATACTACGAAGAAGAAGCTGTCATTTTATAAGTGAAGGATCAAATTCATACCGACCGAGGGTATTCATAGATCTTAAAAATCGATAAAAAAAAAAATTTACACTAATCTTCGTCGAGGGTTGAAACACATGACCTTCGATATGGTGAGCAAACGCTTTATCACTTTGCCGTATCGGTAATTTAAAACGTATTGGAAATAACAGCGAATAAATCGACGAAAGCTTTCACAAAGTGTACAATAAATACTTTAATAAAATATAATAAAACATTAAACTAAATTAAACTTTCATTCCGAATAAACAAAAACTGTCAAAGCTCAATCAATATTCCTCCAGAATAAACGTTTGATTCAGAATACTCGTACCTTATATCGCACGTCAATTAAAGTGAAACATGGAGGAAAAAAAGCCTTCGAAAATGCCTCACACACTCTGTCTGAGCAAACAAATCAAAGAAAACCCCTGCAAAGAGCTGTCAAAACAACTGACATAAATTATCAGATATTGCCGCCCCAAAGTAATTGAGTACTTCTTTAAACTCGCCACGCAATATTATTTTTCGATTTTGAGCACTTACGCCCGTAGACGTTACTTAAGATTTAAGGTGAGTCGAGGGCTCAATTTTTTCATAATATTTAACTAGCAAAGTAGTTTTTATAGGTTGGTAACCTTAAGGTTTGTCTCTGCATACTATCCACCACATATTAGCTATTACAATCTACTGCCAGAACCATTTTTCAATCGCAAAATTCATCTTATACACTCATGGAAAAGTTAGTTTTTTTTAGTGAACAAATGAAACAAAAATAATTGTGGACGATACGTTTATGCCGATCGGTAGTATTATAATAACGTTGCCGGATCAATGTTACTTATTCAGCGCTTGTTATACTTAAAACGGAATGTGACAAAAATCTATATGCATATGCATTGGAAATCACAAAAATTATCGAAGATACACAACATATGTTCAATCCGTGCTCCTATTTGGTTTTTGTCTTAGTTTTGTGAAGCTAGGTAAAATGATAGACTATATACTCATATTCATTATCCGATTGTAGTCATATTCACAAAATAATTTTGTATGTCAAATAAGAATATGTGTTAAAAAATAATCTGCTTAATGGAAGAGGAACTAAGCTCTTAACAAAAATATATATGTGCGGTGCATATATTAACAAAACTCTAGACTTGTGCTCCTAATTAACATTCAATGTTTATAGGGAAAAAATCAATTCTTGTTCTTAGTACATTAATAAAAATATGACATTTTCATAATTCATCTTATAAACTAATTAAAATTTAAACAATTACTTCTCATACTTAAGTTACACTGAAAACATTATGCAGTTGATCTTTTTCCCGGAAACAAAAGGCTGAAGTCAGATAAAAATGCGGCTTTACATTTGTGGTGATCCAACCGTAACAATCCCATTGATAGAACGTCACCGCTTTTTATAATAATGAAGATGGTTAGCTAAGTAGCTAGCTTAATAAATGATACACTTCTTTCAGGAGCAGCCTTCTATGGCTCATATGAATACTTTCATTATCAGTTCTAATGTCAGTAAATTATTGTTAGTAAAAAGCATCCAGTTACTACAATGCAGATAACAAAATTATTTACAAGAGGTCTGCTTTGTTTCAAAGGTTATGTAATCATTATTTTTTTCTTAAGAAGACAAGGAGATTAGTCTGACCCTCATGTGACCCACGCACTCTAGCCAACAAATCATAAAAAAATCTCTTACACAGACCTGTCAAAACAACCAACATAAATTATCTGAAATTTCCCGACCCAAGGTAATTGAGTACTTTTGAAACTATTGGAGCTTTTTCCTTTTTCATATACCTGTCACTGAGCTTTTACAGGCGAGAGAGAATTTTTCGAGTCGTTTGAAAAAATAAACTGCGTCTTTTCGAGTTTTTTTTTCTCTTTTCTTTTTGTCGAAAGAGAAAAAATAAATTTTTAACCATTCGATAACTTTGCTTTCAAACGGTTCCAACTGCCATTTTCATATTTCGCTGTGAAATTTTTATGTTTTCAATATATTTCTGAATGCTCTCGGGGTTTGAAAGCAGCTACTTTTGAAACAAAATTTGAAATGCTTATTTTAACTATAAATTTTGAAATAAAGTTTTCTGTTAAACCATTATCTTTAAACAACATTAGTGAAAGATATTTTGGCTTTTGGTTTTATCCGTGTGTGGCGAACTTCCTTCAACCCCTTAGGTTGAACGAAATTCGCCACACACGGCTAAGCCCAAAAGCCAAAATATCAAATCTGGCCGTGAAAGCCTAAGAAGTTACTTAGCTTTAGTGAAATGTTGCGGCTCATCTCAATAAAAACTAAATACTTTGCTTTAAGTAAAAATAAGAACATATTTTAAATAAATAAGCTTCTATTGTTTATCTTTTCCTGCATCATCAAATATAATTTCCCAGTTATGTCTATTTTCAATCATCTCTTGATCAATTGTATGAAAAAAAACAGTTGAGTAAGCTCCTAAATCCCCAAGTAACAAGTGGATAACTTAAATTGTTTTGGATCGGTTTAAGTTGAATTTCTTTTTCGTATAAATATAACATTACCTAATACATACACATAATTTCAGCATTTTTTTTAGAAGAAGTATTTATAGTGATATTTTTCACGGTATACATATCCTCTATGTGTGAATATAAGAAATATGTGAAGTTTGTAACCGTAATTTTCGTGATAAATCAGTATTAAAATCGAATTCGAACCATTTGAGAGTAATGCGAAACAATGGCATTCGGAAGTTACGACCGAGTGTTGGAGTTTAGAAGCGATAAATATTTATTTTAAAGTTTTCCCGCTGTAAAACTTTAATGACATAATTTGTCGCTGGAGGAGCGGAAAAGTGCAAAAGTTCTCAGAATATTTTTTTTCTTTTTTTATGCAAATAAAATAATTGCATGGGAAAATATTGCCAGACGCCAATAGCGAGATTGCATCTGTCGATTAATGATATTTTTGAAGATGTCTAAGTTATGCAAGTGGAGTCTTATTCTTCTACTTCATGTCAGCGAAGTCAATTATTTTTGCGCGGTATCTGGCAACTAATTGATTGCCCGTGGGTTGCCCAGCATTAGGTCTTGAGATGTGCAGCTTGTTAGGCACATGGAGCGGGATCTTAGGTGTGAGGCGGTCTGCATGTGGAGTGATGATCCATTAATGGCATTTAAGCATCACCCATTTATAAGTAAGTTTACTATAAAAAGTTTGTATTCACAGGATGACACTTATTTTTGATTATTGGGCAATGATGATTTTTTATGGGCGACAATCATTTGACACCAATCATGGATATCATTATATATTTATGAATAATTTTAAAAGACTGAAAGTTTATTAAATTTATTTTGGTTTGTAATCTTCAATAAGGATCGAACCAACTTCTTTTCAGCATAAGTTTCGCTTCAGCATTTCCAGCATATGCTTAGCCGGCGGTCATAGCTCAATGGTCAAAGCGTTTGCTTTGCAAGTCAAAAAAAAAAAAGGATTTTAATCGATTTCTGAGCTTTACAATACCCTCGGTTGGTGTGAATTTGATCCATCACCCGTAAAATATCAGTCATAGCCTATTAATTAAAATTGGTGGTGGGCGAAAGTCGTCCCGTGAAGACCACCCATTCATAGTAAATTCCTGTAATAATAAAGGATGATGCGTGAATCTCGGGCTGTAGTCTATGACGTTTGCGGATCAACACTCCACATGCAGCGTTTAGCCATATACACCAAGGTAAGCGTCATAGAATTCCACAGATGAGACTTCAAAATTACTATCACCATCTTTCGGTATAATAAAATATATATAAAAAATAAAAATAAAATGTTGTGAATGCTGAAAAGTTTCGTTGGTTCTTGAAAGTTTAACAACTCAATGATAGAGAGCTCGCAATAGTATTCTCAAGCAGAAGTAAGACGCTTATTGATGCTGCATGAACTATATTAGAACTAAAAGAGATCAATTCGAAAAATTTCAGTGTTTATCAGTTTTGAATGTTTTGTCAATGGAGAAATTGCGGCTACTTTGCCAACTTAATAAAACTCTCCTGTATATGTCGCCATCATAAGTTCTTTGATACAATATGAAAAGTAAATTGTTCGCCTTCTATACAAAACTGTTGCACAGTTGCAACATACAGTAGTCACAAATTGCACCTCCACAGTCTTATCAGCTGATATTATACTAACTTTGTTTTAAGTAAGTATAATATAGTTTCGAATAATATCAAATATAATAGTTTCGAATAGTATCAAATATTACGAGTCAATTAAGTGTAAAGCCGGTCTCGCTTCCAAAAAACTAGGTGTATTATATAGATCACGTCGGTATTTCAACGATAAACAACTTCTTCTTCTATATAAAGGACAAATCCGACCTATCCTTGAATACGGCAGTCACCTTTGGATTGGAGCCCCAAAATACCTTCTAAACTTAATTGACTCAGTTCAAAGAAGAGCAATTCGTTTGATAAACAATGACACCCTTACGTCTAATCTACAATCAATGGAACACAGACGTAAGGTTGGTTCTCTTAGTCTTTTCTACCGTTATTACCACGGTCGCTGCTCTTCGGAACTTAAAGAACTAATTCCTCCTGCACCCACTCACAGCCGACAAACTCGTCTTACACTTGCCGAACATCCATACACGGTTAATATATGTCGACCAAGAACTGGCAGCTTCCAAAGTTCCTTCGTTAATGCCACCGGTAAGCTATGGAATGCTCTTCCAGCGTCTGTGTTTCCTCCTTCCTACAATCTGGATCTCTTCAAGAAACAGATAAATATACACTTGCAATCTCCCCAACCCGCACACAAACACGAACACAACACACGTTTCCCGCATGCAGCGTCCAGCCTCCCTGGCTGAGCGTCATAGAGTCCACTGGTCTTGACCGGTTGTGCTCTCCTGCATGCGTTTACATAAAAAGAAAAAAGTCATATTTGCATTGTATACTCGCATATATTTGCTGATGACCCCAAAAAAAGTCACGGAGGCTTGTAAAAAAGATCCCTGTATTATCAGGGGCGAATTTCGTCGTTTTTCAATCGTAGTTTGTACTGTATTCTTTTAATTTGGAAAATATTATCTGTTATAAAAATGAATACATAAACATTTTTTATATGTATATCGAATGATTATTCCGATGTTTTCTTAGCCTTTGTTCTAAGTAAATGCTCAAATCATTCTTCATTAATTTATCTAAACTAATTTAAATAAATCGATCAAGCACTATCTTTTTTGTATTTGATAGTATATTATTATCGCCGAGATATTGATATTACAAATATATTGATTGCTACAATAACTATAACTCCCTTATCTTCACACCCATATGGCTATGGTCTTTCACATGAATGGAAGTATTATTTATTTGTGTCGGTGGCTCTTTTCACTTGGACTTCAGTATATTAAATACAAAGACATTACTATAACTTTTAATCTTTTAAATTAATCAAAATGGAACGAACCTTGAAGTTATATTATCATTAGATTTGCTTGTATTAATTGCTGGCGGGTATAGCTCAATGATCAAAGCGTTTGCTTTGTAAGCTAAAGGTCGTGATTTCGATCCCCGAAGGAGAAACCAAAAAAAAAACATTTCTGAGCTCTAAATTACCCGCGGTTGCCGGAATTTGATCCATCACCCGTAAAGAACCAGCCATAGCCTATTAATCAAAATTGGTGGTAAAAAAATTCATCCCGTGGAGACCACCCATTCATTGTAAATTCCTGTAATAATTAAGGATGATGCGTGAATCTCGGGCTGTAGTCTATGACGTTGGCTGATCAACACTCCACATGCAGCGCTTAGCCATATGCATTATGGTAAGCGTCAAAGAATTCTACAGATGAGACTTCAAAATTACTATCACCATCTGTCGGTATTCCCCTGTAAGTGTTTACATAAAAAAAACTATTATATCTATCTAAACTATTATTTTTAACAAAAAAATCCACTTCGCTCGTTTGTATTTTATTACCGCTACATAAGGAGATAGCATGATAGGACTGATCTTACAATGTAGCAAAGTTTATGAGGCATATTTGTAGGTTAAGATGCTCTTATTTTTGCGAAACTTTTATATGGGTCAAATCACTTTACCTTTAGTTACCTCAAAACTTCATAGTGCCGAAATAACTACAAAAAAAAAAACATGTATTACATTACATATTTTTCATTTTGCTTGCTTGCAATAAAACTTCGTATTTTATTCGTAGATGCTCTCGTATTTGAATCTTCTTACGCTGAAAAAACGCTACTGATAAATGACAGAAATAAATTTGCACTACATTTATGTCAACTTCGATTCGATAAATCATACCATCTCACTCATCCGATAAAGCAGGCTTTCATTTAATTTTAAATTAATAAACTCGTCCAATGTCAATAGTATAGGGTCCGCTATCTAACGTTTTTTTTTTCAACTAGTGCTTATTTTGTGAATGGTAACACTTAGCTCATGTCTGATTTGACAAATAATTAGTTTTATCCTTCCGCTAAACGAATATGGTTATGTATACGCTTGAACAACGCTGGGAAATATTGCGACATTACTTTGAAAATCAGGCCATTTTTCTTCGAAAATGAGCAAGGAGTGGCCGTTACAGTCAATGGCGATCGTTATCGGGCCATTTTTGTTCACAAAAATTGAAGAAGAAGATATTGGCAACATTTTGTTTCAACAGAACGGCGCTACATGCCACACAGCCGAAGCTACACTCGATGTTTTGCGTCCCATTTTCAAAAAAAAAAAAGTTATTTGGCGGACCCGTTACAAGTCATAAGCGTGGTTCTTGTTAGATCACTATAGTTAAAAAAACATCGGACGCGGACCAAAATTTTAATGAGTAACCGCCTGTTTAATGAGTAACCGCGTGTCGCTGGATAGATTGATTTTGTTTATAGGAATAAATTTTCCAGACCTCGGGAGAGTCGGGATAATAATCCGATCTTCTTAAAAAACTGAAACTTATAAACCAGGTCCAAACAAGGTCTATATTCGTCTCTTAACCCATTTTTATATGGATTGTCTGCTAGTTCACCTCGACAAAATCAAACCATCGCAACTCCACATTATAAGCGACTATATACATATATATTTATCACCGATAGTAGCTAATGGTAACGATTTTAGGATAACAAATTGAATTATATTACCCCATTGTATTATTAATATCACTATCAATATTGATTTACATGTAAGCCACTGCTTTGTATATAAGTCATCAAATTACATATATACGAGTATTAAACCATAATACATGGTTTTGATATTGTATTGCATCAATGATATCAGCGTTTCGTTTATGAGTTCATAGAGAGGTGCGGCTTAGTGGTTAAAGTTCTCAACTGACATGCGAAAAGTCACGCTTTCGTTTACCAGTAACATAAAATATTTATTTGGCTTTTCTTGGTCGATAATTCTTGCTGAAATTCCATAAATGTCAGAACTAAGAGAGAAGTTTTACTTTATTTTTTCTTTCAATTCATAAAACACCCCTTAAAAACATCTTGTTTAGAATTTTTATTATATATATTCATAATCATATTTTTTCATTTATTTAATCCACTAATGTCGACTCAATGTGGTTCCTTCATGCCGAACACCGAAAGACTGCGACAAATGATCAGTTACCTATGCTTGATTGGATCGTATACCTACCCGAGCGAGTAAATATGTCGTTTTTGCTAGCTGGTAACAAAGATAACACGAGAGAAAATAATAGAGACTGATACACAGCCCTTCCTCTCATTCACACATTAGTGCTCAGAAAGTTGAGTCTTTTTTGGCTCTCGACGGAAACGGTGCTCTCGCTACCTGGATCGACCCTTAGACGTTCGTCGTCCCGCTCCCTAACACGTGGTCTAGACTTCGGTGAGGTTTTGTAATTAATCATCTATTTCTCAACATTTTGATTCTCTAGATACTGGCTTTTATTTCGAGCTGTCTCAGTACATCATAGATGTCTTAATATTTCGCAGCTAAGAATGGGCTCTCAAAGAAGCTAAAACATGTCGGTAAAATTAAACTATGGTCCAGTACTAAAAACCGTATTTTTATTTACAATATTACATTTAATAAGTTTTTAATTGAGATTTTACATCATATTTTGCGTACTTTTCTTCCATAGGTGTACGATTTTACAAAAAAACATTAATTCGTCCAAATTACCGCTCGGTGCATACAAACAATAAATTAGAGTGCATTGTTTTGATTCGGAATTGCATCATTACTATGTGCTGATTTTGAATTTATCAAAACAATAGCGGCGATATGAATTTCCATTAAAATAATTTATCCATAATTCTGGATAAATTATCTGTACTATGTATTGTAATTAGTGGAATATTTGTGTATGACGTGGGATGCGAGCGGAATCGTGGACTCGAATATTTGGAATTATCATAATTATACGAATGTATAATAAATGTTTTAAAAGTGAAAAAATATATAAATTTCTGCGTACATAATTATTTAGGTTCTCGTATTCATATATTACAAATTTATTCATCATTATTCAGAATTATAGAAAAACGTTATTTTTAAAAAATAATGTCAATTAAAATAATTAAAATAATAAGACTCTATTATTCTTATGTAAAATCAAATACTCGTACAGAAGAATACCGACAAATGGGAACGTAGAAATTTCGCTCGTAGGCTTTGTTTCGTTGAAATGTTGATACACAAACGTCATAGACAATATTATTAGGCTACGGCTGGAAATTCACGCATCGTCCGTAAATAAAATAAACGAACGATAACAGATTTGTATATTAACGTATTTCTGATTTTACTATGAATGGTAGTGTTTATATGAATGGCCATTAATTTTGTACCATTTGACCATTAAAGTATGATTATGACAAGTATTTTACAGGTAAGGGATTACAATAATACAAAGCAGTCGTGTGTTTGGATAGGTTTCAACAATTTAAGCACTCGTATGTCAAGATTTGACACATACTTTATATTCTGAAATGTTCTATATTTTATTCTTAGTCAGGGAGTGAATCTCAAGTTTATTTCGCATAAAGGTCGAACGACTTACCTTCTCTGCTATACTATCTGTGAAAATACCTCGGCATTTTCTGTATTCTTCTTCGCATATCCGTTCCACATCTGGAAAATATGGTCCAAAAAATTTCAGACACTTAGCTCTGTCAGCTGCCTCTATTTATTCCTCATTCTAGGACATATCGTCACCTGAAGGTCAACTTGGGAACATATATGATTCCCGATAACTTTCAAAGAAGAAGTCCAAGTACTTGAAAGGGGAAAGCTGTATGTAGTATCTGCAGCATATTTTTGTGTGCTATGTTGATTGAATTTTTAAGGAAATCGGATGATTATTCCAAAGCTACCGCTTTTTTGTTCTAAAAGGTAGCTCAACCCCTCTATCCTCTTTTCTTGTTAGTAATGTATGTTGTTTGTTCGCAGGCACGCAGCGCCGCCGCCGCTCTTCACTGGCGCAACTCACGGACATCTTGCGCGAATGGGGCGGAGGACCCAAGGCCAGGGGCAGCAAGGCACCCCTCTGCAGGCGGGAGACTCTCGCGGACCTGGCGCGCTCCCTGCCGTGGGGGCGCCAGCAGCCCGTGGAGCCCGCGCCGCCGCCGCCCACGAACAACACCTCCATAGCGGCCCTTCGCAAGCGCAGAGAGAGCAGCGCCGACTCAGGCATCAAATCCATGACCTCCAAATCAAGAAGAGACTCCCAACAGACACAGTTCTCAGAATTCAAAACGGACCTACAAAAGATATGGTCTAGAAGAGAGAGCACTACTATAATCATCGCCAAAGACCCAAAAGAACGAGAGAGAGAGCGCGAAACCGAAAGAGAAAGACAAAAAACCAGAAGAGGCTCTGGCGACTCTTCGAGAAGCGGGCGAAGAGACTCCAACGAGAAACGAAGAGGAAGCGGAGACAGTTTCAAAAGCGGAAGAAGAGATTCGAACGTTACAACTCCGCCTCCGCCTAAAGTTGTCGCAGCGCAAAAGAAAAGAAGAGATTCTCGCACAGTTAATGACATGCAATATTTCAGAGACAGGTCGTCACTTGATGCGATAAGTCCTGCACCTCTACACGCGAATAACTCCATTGCTAACAGTTTGAGTCCTTGTGCCGGTCCTTCTTTTTCTACACAAACTATGACGGGACCTTCTATTTCGATACAAACAGCCACAACTCCTACTATATCGATACAGAGCAGTTCAATTCCTTCTGTAACTTTGCAACCGAGTTGTCCATCTGTTACAATCCAAGGCAGTTCAGGCAATGTTACCGTTGCTACTGTTCACCATTCTTCAGGAAAAGTCGCTACTAGTGACAGTAGTTGTCAAGCTCTTCCTCCACCTACTATCATAACTTCATCGGTGTCGCCTCCTCCAGCGTCACCTACAGCGCCACCTATAGCGCCAGTGACGCAAGCAACGACCCCGACGAGACCTCATCCAATGTTGTCCAGCAGAAGAGATTCCACAACACAGTGCGGACACAGATTGACAAGACGCGACTCAAGATCACACGCAAGTCCCGACCGATCCAGCAAGATGAGCCGCTTGCAGAGACAAGCCACAACATACGACGAGAGCTGCCTTCCTCCAGGAACATGGGGAAGACGAGGAAGTCAACCGACATTAAGTCCCGATGTCGACGAATCCGGAAGAAAAGCCAGAAGAGACAGTTTGAGTCCCGATTCCGCTTCACGCAGTAGACGCGACTCCAGAAGTCATTTGAGTCCAGACAGAAGCCAAGAAAGAGATTTGAGTCCAGTCGGTAGAAACAGAAGAGGCAGATTACGAAGACAAAGTACTTCATTAGCTGAAAGAAATAGGACTCCTGTTCCTGGACAGCCTAGATCTCCAGATTCGAGCAGTTGCAACTCTAGCAGGGATCCGAGTCCTTGTAATCGCGCTCCTCCGCCTCCACCGCAGGAGCACCGTCCTGCTATCAGGAGGCAGTCCACCACGGAAGAGATCCTCATTGCTCGAGGCTTCCGCAGACAGAGCACCACTGAAGAGATGATCAGATGCCGCAACTTCAGGCGGCAGAGTTCTCAAAGCGATGACTGCTGTCGCTACCGGGGCCGCAGGGACTCTTGCGCGCAGATCACCGACGGAACCATCGGCACCATGACTGTCGAGACCACAAGCACCTTCTTTGACTCGAGCACGCAAACCGGTGAGCTTTTTGACTTATCATTAACAATTTATTTTTTTTCATATACGCACGAAATATAGATCATATATAGTAAATACCACGGAAATAATAGCAGAAACTAATACGGGGCTTGCCCAAAAGAAAACTACGTTTTACTTTCTTCTGCCTTAAACACTCCATTGAGGGGAGCTTAGTCATAACCCGATTACATCTGTATCAGAGGCTGCTGTGGTGAAGACAAAATCAATGTTTTTCTTTAGGGCGCTAGATTAGCAGTGTATTTTTTCATAATTTTGGTTATGATATCGTTAATAATAAAAGGTATCCATCATTATAATTAATTTCTCTTTTAAAGGTATTTTTTGTTCTGTAAAGAAAATATGGTTCTCATGTCAAAACATTTCTTGAAACTGATCTTGACCGGGTGTGATCTCCTGCATGCGATTACATAAAAAATCAATAAAATAAAAAAAATCGTAGAAAATAAAATGGTAGAACAATACTGAATACTTGCTTGAATTACTTTGAATTGAATAATTTTATAAATATTTATAAATATTTATTTATTTACCTTGTTTTCACATGGATCACGTAACAAAAGTTCTCTATTAGGAGACTGCAGTTTCGACTAACTCGTAGTCTTTCTCAATCCTTCTCTAGTTAAGAGATAACTTATCTATAGAGACTTATCTATATATATTATATATTATATATATAACTATATGTTATATATATATGTTATATATATATGTTATATATATCTATAAGAGATAACTATATGTTATTTCTTAACTAGAGAAGGATTGAGAAAGACTACGAGTTAGTCGAAACTGCAGTCTCCTAATAGAGAACTTTTGTTACGTGATCCATGAAACAAGGTAAATAAATAAATATTTATAATTTATTATGGATCTCAAAGTGAATGCTCAAAACATTGAATAATTTTATTAATTTTTTACATATTCGCCTTCTTCGTAGTATCAATCCGGTGGATTGGTTTGCAGCAACAGAATCTTGCATCTCGATCTCCATTCCTCTCGGTCCTCCGCAACCTTTTTCAGCTCAGCATAACCGCTACAGTTCATGTCCTCGAACACTTGCTGCAAATACTCCCGTCTAGGGCGCCGTTCTGCAGTAATGTTCGAACATTCCAGGTGGCATATCTTGTTGGCTGAAGGTTTTTCTTATTTGTCTCGAGCAGTCCCCACCCGGAGATCCGATTGGGGGACTATTTTATCTCCGGAAAATTATACTTGAGATGCAATCATTTTTTTGCTGATACGTGGGATGTCTTTAAGACCTTTAATGTGGTATTTTCCCCTTTATTTCCACATCCTAATGCCGTTGACCATAAAGGTTCATCCGCCTTAGGAGGGCATTTACTATTATCTATCATATTTAGAGTGCCCTAACCAGCTTGACCTGATGAGGTTAGCTGGGTGTTAGCTTATTCCGGCCAACATTCGGTCCAAAAAATCTGATCTTTCAAATTATCATCAATCACAACGCAAATTGTTTTTCTGCGTAAAATTTCGTACAAAAAAAAAAAAAAAAAATCGCCTGTAAACAATAAAACTTATTTTAATACTTTTTTATCGTTGTTTATATTGAAATTAATTTTTGTATATTTTATTCTGGTTTGCAGTCGTACGATTACTTTTATGTCTTTGTATTTAAATATTACTTCATATCTTGGAAAATGAAACAAGTGGGTCGAATAAATAAAATAATAATGTAAAAACGGCTTAGTTTTCATCTTTCTTCCACAAGAGATTTTCATTTCTTTCATTTACTTTGATACATATTTTTCCGACTGAAATTTTGAAATGAAACAAATTTTCATAATAATTTGAGCGGTGAGATTATTGTCCTTTTTTATATTACCTACATACAAGTTTTTTTAGAACGGTTTATAATTAGGTAGAGGATTTTTTTGATGAATTTGGCCATTTTGAAGGGTTCTTACTAAATGGGTAATGTTCAGGGTGTGACTTTCATCATCGTTAATTAAGAAACTACTCTCACTTGTGGACAATAAACGTGAAAATGGTGTAATGTAATCTTATATTGTCGGATCAATACTCTAAATATAGCGTTTAGCTATTCCCGAAAATGGCAAGAGTTATGGAACACAACCCAATAATCATATGTTTCCATATCCGCTACATATTTGAGCATATGGATACCAAAAATCGTTGTTTAATATCCGAAGGTCCATATGGGAACATAGATAGCTCCCGGGGCAAGAGCCCGCGAACTTGCATAGACTGCAGCTGTAGTACCAAAGAAATATATGGGTGTTCAATGATCAGGGGTTTTTTAGGAGAGTGGATGATCAGCTTGACGCTCCTATAATAACCATACTATCTTAAAATCAACGAGGTTATTCAATATTGGGCGCTGATATTATTTAGATGTGTCCGCCTGAAATACCGCATATCGTTGGTTAAATTGAGTCTACCCGTGAGACAAAAATAGCGTCGTAGGAGAACATTGTGGCGGAAATTTGTTGGGTCATATATTCCAGCTAGGGAGCGGATATGGAAGAAGAATATATTCTTTAATGCGAGAAGAATAAAGATAATGGAGAAGATAAACCTTCAGTCGTATTGTCCCTTACTGTCCCTTGTGTTTCCATAGTTTCCCAACAAGAGAGGCAAAGTACTCGTTCTAGCAGTAGTATGTGAGTTGTGGAAACGGCAAATGTGAAACTTTGCTAACAATCCGCCACCGTCATCAGTCTATTAACCGCGGGCGTCAAATCAATAAGGCTTAGAGGGGAAAACTTCACGAGAGAAAATGGTTGTTTAAGTTTGTGCTAGACGTAGTCGACCATCGGGTTGATCACCCGCTTGCTCAAAAAAGATATATTAATGATGTTAACACCAATCTTTTTGAGATATGCGAGTATTTTCTGAATTACAGTGACCATATGTTTTAAGCAAATGTAATTATTTCAAATGCAATACTTGGTAAGTGCAAGATAACATAAGCGAATGTTAATTTTTTCTTCTTTGACTTCATAACGTATTCGGTAAAATCTATTTTGTCAAATGGTCAAATTTGGGATAAGAATTATCAATCTGGCAATTGACATAAATCGCTTAAGTTCAAAATTAGTATATTTTGAAAAGTATAGTCAATCGGTAAGACCAAGGCATTTTAATTTGCCCAATACTGTAAAGCAAACGAGCATCGTATTAAAGTTGTCGATTCGATTTGCAGCAAAATTTCTTAGTAAAAATAGTTTTTTTCACGCTGAAATTATATCGAATTGGACATTAATTCATCTTGATAGTGTGGAACTTTATATATACAGGCAATAATGAAGATATTTATAAAATTTTGTTGTTCACTTGTTCAGGATCTGTGTCCTCGGCAGATATTTTAAAAAGATAATTACTTTATTTCATGATTTTTTAATACTATTAGACAACTAACACTGGTCTAAACCCTTTTCTTAACTTCCTTAAGCTCCACCTATCCTTATGTTCCTAAACACCTTTTGATTGTTAATATACGTTATAAATGATTTACTTAACTTCAACCATCAGTGACATTATTATTATTAATCATTACATATTTAGAACTAATGAAACCTTCATTGAAAGCGAAACTGCAGTATTCCACTAAGTGTACAATCAATGTGATCCATGTTAAAACAAATTAGAAAGTATTTATTGTCTCGGGAAGTTTAATAGTAGAAATAGATCTCAAGGTAAATGCTAAATAATGAAAAAAACGTTTCAGATATCCCTTAAAACGCAAAAAGGGTCCTGATAGATATGGCAGAACATTGTGACGACAATATGATCCAACTTAATTGAATGGAAAATAGGTTCATGGTCGCCTTTATAACATATTTTTATCATCCGCAGTCACTTTAACAAACAAACGTGTGCTTATGTAATGTAATATACGAGAAGTAGTACTTAATTACGTAGTTGAGTAACATTATTAGTTGAACGCGAATATAATTGTGTCTGACAATGAGCGCTGAATGGGCTGAAGCTGCTTAAGCACTTGAAGCAAACCGCTTAAATTTCAAAACGATTTGGTGCCGATACCTTTGGTCTCACTAATTGGCTTCACAGTTGTAATGCCGCAAACTTAGGGAGCGCCAACCGACGCAAATATCGCTACGTTGCTACTACTATTCATTTTCTACGAAGCACGCTCCACGAGCTTATATCATGTTTGTTTAATAAATAAATGGCTCGTTAAATTGTTTTTGACTTGTTTTTAAACTGTAAAATTTATGAATTTTCATGCATAAGTTGCATTTAAGCACTAGTTTGAAAATAATTTTCCATGGCAGTTGTAATACAAATATCTCTGCAGGAATGCGTTGCTCGGACTATGTACTCTCTATGGAGTATATTTTATTAGTACAAAACAACGCGAGTGTTTTTGAAATGTTTGTTCAATATTAAAAGCTTTTATTAATAATATGTTTGTATAATTTTCAGTTTGTTGACTTATACGGAATCGATGGATTTTCATACAAAAACTCGGAGCATTCTAGTGTTGCAAGTTGACCAATATATTTTTATAATATAACTCTAGTTATGTTGGTTTAGTTTAGATTTCTTCCAAGTAATGTCAGCTGCTATAATCGTCATTTTCTCCTAAGCTCTGCATTGCAATACTCCGTCATACATAATACTTATAGTATATTTCCTTACTTTGTGCTGAAAAATTAGTGAATATCTAATTACTTAATATATATTATATACGCGATAAAAAACTGCGAGATATTTGTTTACTCTGCTTGCATCCTCTATTGATCATCATCACATCGTTAGCGTGATTGTCGTTGGATCATAAAAATTAAGCAAGTCACCGCCTTTGTGCTGACCGCGTGTCACTGGTCGGGTTGAGCCGTTCTTTTGAACTAAATGGTTCAGACCTCGGAAAGCAATGTGCTAACCATCCGACTTTATCAAAAAAACGAAAACGAAAAAAACGACCAAAATTAACCAAATACTAAAGGTGCCTTTCTCTTTTACTAGGGCTTTAAGTCCCCGAGCTTCCTTCTTGGAGGTCTTCGGTAGCCATATATTTTCGTTTTCGTTACTTTTGGTCCAGAGTTGTCTAGGGATGGGAGTGGACAGTTGCAACTGATGGCAATTTGCGCTAGCCATATGCTCCAGATATAGAACGGATATGGAAAAGAAACATACATCAATGCTCCGACAAACGGACAGTCGTCTCATAGTAATCGCTCATTCAAAATAAGACCTCTAAAAATTGACGATCCGTGAATGCTGTCCTGTAGTCTAATGGCGTTGATGAATCTCACTTCATATACAGCGTTATCTGTACTAAAAATGGCAAGAGTAATATAATGCAACGATCGTATTACTGCATCGCATTATTCTGTTTTATACTCAGTTTAAAAATGACATGTAATTTTGATTGGGGCGGCATTTTTTAATGAGAAGGAGGGCGTCGACCGCCTAAGCAAATGTGGGCGCATTCAGTCCGCCCCTGCCCCGCTGATGTCAACAACCGCTGGGCGATAGCCACGTCAACAAAGGGCAACACTGCTTTAAGGGGCGCCAAAATTCAATACCACTTTGCGACTGACACACATTCGATGTTTAAAAAAAATAATGTAAACGACCGAACGATTAAATTTAAATCTGCTTTAATAGTTAGTTTTGGATTACTTTCCTTAACCACTTAATTTAATTAATTTTCTATGACTTCCAATTTACGGGGATATCAAATTCACACCGATTGGGGTATTTATTGAGCCAATAAATATATTTAATATTTTATTTTATTTTCATCTCTCTCGAGGATTGAACCCACCCACTTTGGTATGGTAAACAAACGCTTTACTACTATATGGACATTTTTTATTATTTATTAGAATATTATTTTATTATTTCAATATTCTAATCTACTTTTATAGATCATTGACTATATTACAATATTATAAGCAATTAAATATACATAAAAATCCTTAAACGAGTCAATTCATTCAGAAAAAATATCGGCGAGTGGTACTTACTAAAAATAAATAGACTGTCGGAAATAATAATATTAAGCTTGTGAATAAATGCATTCTGATTGAATAATAAAAAATAAAAATATACATACTTTGAATATATACTATAGGGACATCTATCATACGATGATAACTTATATAGAAGATCAGAGACGAGTCATCTCAGGTGGAAGAAATTGGCCCGGTGGCCGAGCGGTATAATTACCTGGGCAAAAGGTTGGTTCCAAAGGTCCGCGGTTCGCATCCCGCTCCAGCCGATATTTTTTCTGAATGAATTGACTCGTTTAAGGATTTTTATGTATAGTATATGTATATATAATTGCTTATGCTTTACTACTAATCCATACCCATCACAAAATTTAATTTAAGACCTGCATAAATTCTTAAGAGATTTCAAGAAAACTATATAACATAGAGACTGCTTACAAGAATTAAATAAATTGCATTAATTGTTGAAAAGAAACACACTTTAATTGGTATGATCAACTTGTGTGTTCCTTTTCGGGATATTATGCTATATCTCACGCAATTCGGTGCTATAATAACGGTCGTGAAAACACTGTGTTATTATTCCAGATAGAATCATAAGACACATTTGCTCTCCTGCAGTCCTTCCATATAATATAAATAAAGTAATTGTGTATTCATATAATGATATCAATTGGGGTTAATAGAAGAAGCCACAGCTTTAGGTTACTCTCATTGTTGGACAAATTAATGAGAATACAGAAATTTAAATTTAAAATAAATTAAAACTATGACATGCGTTAGTAAAATGCCCTTAAGTCTATTCCACGGATATGTGGAGGGGTCTAAAAGAATCACACTCGGCCCCGACTGGTTGAAGTGTCAATAAAAAAGATCCAAAAAAAAATCTTGGGAAACAACGTAACTGAAAAAATAAAGATATCTGAACAAAATTTAAAATTTTCTTCGAAATTTGAACCTTCTTTAAATATATTTTAATTTATCATAATTTTACATAATCAGTTAAGTAGAAATCTGCCATCGCAATATTTATTATTTTTACCATTATTATTCTTTTAATGCCATGATAACATCATTTCTTTAATATTAGATTAAGTATTTTCTAAGGGCTTTTTGTTCCCATTGGATAAGAGTTTGTTTATCAACGTCATACACACGTGATGTCTGGTATCAACAGATAACTCTCCTTAAACGTTATCATAAAATCGGATGATTATCCCGATGCTCTATGGTACGTCTACGTCTTGCCTATTCAGTCCCAAGAGGCGGTCAACCCAAAATAACAATATATTTGTTACCAACGATCGCCGCAAATACTTGGAAAAATCTGTTTTATCATCAGCCATTGTCTGTCCAATGTTGAACGTTGGCCTGCCGCATGAATCACCATCCTGTTCGATCCTCCGTCTTTCGTATCTAAGCTACTCCTGCTATTTTTCTAAAGTTATCAGTCCATCTTGCAGGGGTTCAGCCAACGCTCCGTTTAGCAGTTCTTGGACCCCACTACAACACTTTTATTCTCCATTGACCGTTCTCTCTTCGATAGATATGCCCTGATTATTGCCATCTGAGTGTGCTTATTCGTTGGGTAGCCTGTAGCCTACTTGAGTTCGTCTTCGGATATCCTCGTTTCGGATTCTCTCTTTTCGAGACACCGCAAGCATGGATCTTCTCATGGCACGTTGGTTGCCTTTTGTTTTATGGGTCCTACTATTAGCTTCCACGTCGCTACACCATAAGTAAATACTGGGGAGATACATTGGTTTAATGCCTTTGTTTTTTTTTAAACCGTGGTATATATGATGTTTGAGTGTATTTATTCTAAAGGCACGGGAAATTCTCTTTGTGTGCAACAAACACAGAAAACTGCACGCGCATACATGTGTGCGTTCCTCATACAAAGTTCCCCGCTGTGTTGCTAAGCTTCACATATCGACCGCCGGAGGTCGCGACGTTCGCGCGCGATCTTCTTTACCGACCTCCCTTAAAGCGAGAGAGGGACACACCGAGCGCGCGCTCTCGCTCCCGCATGCGCCGCCGAGCCTGAAAACCTCCATGTGGCCGTCAAATAGCAAGAGAAACCATCGAGGGCTTTTCCGAACGCGAAAATAAATTAAAACGACACACTAAACGCGCGGCACAACACTTAAACATCGACATAACTACCAACCATTGACTCTGTGACGTGTTGCGTGATTAAATTGTGGTTTAGTGGGTGCAGCGACGCCTCGAGCGAGCAGCGTTCACTGACATCATCTGTTGCAAGGCAGATTCCATGTTTGTTTACTTTCAACGCGGTTTTTTGCGAATTAACACCGTCGATCGTTGATCCCCTTGAACCCATCTTCTCACAATTTCCACCACTTTAATAAATACGTGTCAGAATATTATAATTATGCTTAGACTATGAGTGAATCGTCGCCTTGTTTAGTGCTGTATTCCCGCGAACGTTTCTAGAGTGTTTTTTTTCCTACGCCTAAAACATTAATGAAATATTAATCTTAAGCCCGAAATATGGTCCAAAACTATATAATAAACACACAATATATTCTGATATATACTAGTGTAATAACATTATTTTAATTGCATCAAATATAAATAATAAGAAATATAATTCATTACTTAAATATCACCTAAAAACATGTAATTTTAAAAACATTTTATAGTGTAACAATAAAAAAATTAAATGTATATTTAAAATAAATGGTAATGACGTTGTATTTTGTTTAAGTACTCGTTTATAAGTGATTTTTTTTAGCTTGTATATTTTGAATCTCGTTTGAATTGTTCCAAACAAACAAAGTGTGTTCTGTATGCCAAAAAGCTGCCGAATTCAATTGAATATTAAATTTTAAGGTGCCGTTTCTTGTTTTCGCCGTGTGTGAGTGTGTTTAGAGGGAGAATCTGGCTCTCTTGCTCTCGGAATATCCACCTGGAAGTGTAGAGAGAGAAAAATGGTACTTAATAATGTAGTTACCACGGAGGCTTTCTGGGCGATGTGCGCCCCCGCCTAGCCTGCAAGCAACCTGCTAAATAATGGTTTGTACTCCATTCTGACGGGAAAACATTCGTTTTGTATTCCCTTTGTACTAAGATGAACCTGCTACTTACGCTTTCTAGAGTGCTTTACGTTTTTACGTTTAACAAAAAATGTGTTGCTTCTTCCTATTGTATCGGCGCACAATTTATATTTAAATAATAAACATTTGAATTTTAACCTGACCTAACAAAACATACTTACTTGTATAACTTTAAGGCTATTAACGAAAATTTTTAGTAAAATTGTCTTATTAAAATAATTTAAAGCCATAAATATATTTTTAGCATAAATATAAAATCTAATATATGATAAACAAACAAAAGATATTTTATGCTAAATATTTTTTAGAACAAGCCTTTATCAAATATCTTGTTTGCCTTGTAGATAATTTCATAAAATTTTGATACGGTTTTTTGTATTGTATATATTTTGTTAGGTAAATCAGTGTTGAATGGTTCAAGACTCATTCAAGAATCATTGAATTTACCATCGTACTTTCGTTAAAAAAACATATTAAAGAATGCCCATGTATAAATTATACTCAAACTATAGTATTTTGTATTAATTTTTTTCGTTTTTATCAGCAGAGATAACTTGGAAACGCGATCATAACAATTTAATGTTGAATATTTGTGATGAGCATATGTCTTAGCTAGGGAGCAGAAGATGAATAACCTATTTTTGCTTGGTTGTGTTAGGTTTATTTGGAATAAAAATGTAAATTTTATGCATAAGATTATCTAACAGCATTAGATTAGTATTGGTGTAACTAGAAAATCTAACCAACAAGTTACCGAAAGCTTAAAATTCACATTTATTAAAAAAAAACTGTCACACTTTTTTAGAAAATTATCAGTAAGTCTGACATTAATATATGTACTTGTCCAAAATGTGTTTGGCTTTAGAAAGAGACCATAATTGTCTTGCCTCTGCATGGTTCAAAAAACAAATCGCATAATGATGTATAATAAATAAAAATAATGGTATATTCTTCGCCATGAACTTTGTAATATTTCCCTTTTAAAATTAAGTGTCTTACTTTATTTATCTTTATTCCAGTAGCAACCAGCTTATTTATGATCTTAAGATTTTTTGAAAATCGACACAACATATTCATGTACTAAATATTTTTTATTTGCGTCACCTTTCAAACCTTCACATTACGAGTACTTTAAATATACTTTTCATATCACCTGCTTGAATGATCCACGTCTCTACGTCCATACAAAAAGTACTAAGGCCCTAATGCGACCCATTTTGCACGGACACAATAGTCACTTTCACGTATTATCAAATCAAAATCTCTTAACGGTGTAAATAATAAAAAAAATCCTAAGCATCTTTTTTGACACCTGATAATACGAAATATTTACGAGGAAATTTACATGACAGTGATTTTTT
This sequence comes from Glossosoma conforme, assembly GCA_022606575.1. Classification (NCBI taxonomy): domain Eukaryota; kingdom Metazoa; phylum Arthropoda; class Insecta; order Trichoptera; family Glossosomatidae; genus Glossosoma; species Glossosoma conforme. Next base: position 629,914 of record JAGTXR010000149.1, read on the forward strand.
TTATTTAAAATGAGTTTATAACTATTTTATTGATTTATTTTAACGGTAACAATGTACCAAATATATACAACATGTGAGATACATTTTTCTTAGAAAATTATACCCAATATAGCAATGTACTTAGATAACCAAGTATAGTACTAAACATAGATACTCGTCCATATAAAAAATATTTTTTAAAACATTTTTTTTAACATAGGTATACATCACAAAATTTAATATATTTATTTTAATGCTAATTAATTACCTTACACGTAACACAAAATAAATATATGAGCAAATATACATATTATAATACAATTGTGCAACAATATTGGCCGCATTTACTGTTTGTTATGTTTTCACAGCATACGATTTAATAATTGCAACTATATGCCATATCAAAATTTGAGTACTTACCGACATATTAACGGGTTCCGTTACGTATTTTTTTTTTAGCTGATGAAGATGATGAAAATTATACAAACCTCAAGAGCGTCCGTCTAATTATTCAATGTTTTGTTAAAAACTGTATTAAAAACTACTTCATTTGCTTGCAATTTTTGTTCTCGCATTAAAAAAAAAATGAAAATAATACACGAAGTTTGGTGGCAGGGATGTCTTGTAAAGTGGTATATTTAGTGAAATTTTACGCGCTATATGCTCTATCAAGCGGATATGTAAGATGAGTAGTACAAAAACTAAAGATATAAATATTTTTCCTGAAATTAAAAGATGTAGGTTTTTTCGTACTGTATAAATTATGCGTAATTAATTTTATATTAATGTAATAAAACTATGTTGTTCTTAGATGCCTACGTAACCTGAAATTCTAATTGAAATTAATTAATTCATTCAACTTATGAAGAATTTTCAAGAACGAAAATACTAGAAAATACTCAAACCTCAACGTTATAGAGCAGTGCTACTCATATGCTAGTCCGTTGACTTTTTAATTTCCAACCTACGTACAAAAATTAGGAGATAAATTAAAAAAAAAAACTTCTACGAAGAAACGAACAACATAGTTATAGAGAGAATCAATGAGGCAGTGACGTAAGTGTTTATTGTAATAATTTAATTTTACATGAGGAAAAGATCAGCTGTTTACCCATTGACGAGGTGTCGTATGTCTCGTAATGACGCATAGCCTTTAGTAGTGAATTGTTCCGTTTTTTTGTTAGTCTTATCACCTTATCCGGTCCGGATGCGGTCAGATTGATATGAAAATACCTCGGACGTGTGATTGGGCGGGGTCTCTAGTACCTAGTCATGTAAAGCGATCAAAATTTTTGGTATGTAAATACATAAAGGATAATACCGCCAAACTGTAACGGAAATGGATACTTTTGTGCAATCACATGACGGAGAACACAACCAGACAAGACTAGTAATCTCTAAGACGTTCAGCCAGAACAACTGGATGCTGCATGCAGGAAACATGTGTTTTGATAGATTACAAATGTATATTACATAGATTATACATGTTTCTTAAAGATATCCAAATTTTATGAATGTGGAAACGCATACTGAAAGAGCAAGCCAGAGCTAACCGATGGCATTTGGGAAGGAATTTTAGAAACTGACAGTTCTTAAACTGCATCATTAAACTGGGCAATAGACTAGCACGCTTGGTGAAAACCCTCCCTGTCCCGTCCTGTTTTTGGAGACCCACATGGGGAGCCGTTACTGGGCGCACGCAAAAAGCTACTTGTTAGAGAGTGACTGAAGACCTTCCCGTGATTCTAGGTGCAACAGTTAGATGTCAAATAGACCTCAGTCTAAGACTGCGAATTTTGTATACTACAGCGAGTCTCGAATTGCCTTCTTTGGTAACACGTTGCTAACCACGAAATACGTGTAATGAATAAGGAAATGGTAAGGTTCGGAAATGAATTCTACAAGAAGCAGACATCAAATAATTGACTGAATAATTTTTATCTTTTTTAATGCGTGTGAATTTTTGTAGTTTTTCCGGGGAAAAAAACCGCGGCCGCTAACATGACAGTTGACTACACATATCCGTCGATCATGCTTCTCAGTTAAATGTCAACCTACTGAAACGTTGACATCATTAGAGCAGTTGCGGTCAAAAATCATCAGGAATAGGTTTAGTTTTGATACTAGTATTCAGCAATATGCTACTAGATATAGTATGACGCAAAATAAAGGGGCAACTATTCAAAACAGTCCATCATGTAGATCTTATAAAAATAATCATTTTGATGTATGTAAGGATGTATATTCTTACATAATACCTAAAACACATGAATGACAGCACTACTAGAGACAACCATTAAATATATTTTTTTAATTTTTAATTTTATTTATTTATTATTTATTTATTTTATTTTATATTATTTTTATCATCGCCGAAATTATTGATTGATTTTGACCTTGTGGGCAAACATTACCAGTGAAAATAACCCCATTTTTTATGGATCTGAAATTTTGCATTTGATGACAATGCATTCTTATACATATCTCTGATTTATCGTCCGCCATTGGAGGTTTCATCAGAATTGATACTATTAAAATTTTACACAAAAAACATTTATTTTTATTTACTTACCACAAACGCCTTAATAACTATTACATTTTTCACACAATTTGTATTTTTTATTGTCAAATGATTTAATATTTACTGCTTGTTTGGAATATGTGAAAAGTACGTTTCACCTCAAGGCGTGGGAGTTAAAACATGTTCACCGCTGGACAAAAAAATGTATACATTTGTACTGAAATATTTACATGAACCATTGTAACGAAATACATCGCCGATGACACATCAATGGGAGAAAAATAATAATGTATCAGAAAATGTGTTATCGGTTATTTTGTACGTCTATCAAAATATGTGGAACTTGGGAAAGCTGAACTTCAGCCCTTGGGGCCGTTCCCTGAGGCGTGGCTTAGATATTTTAATAATTCATGACTAAACTCACATTAATTGCGCGGTAGTTTCAAATGTTTAACATATTTATTATTTGAATTGACGTCGTGACACATCGAAACATGCTTCTTTTAATTCTTCAGAATATCTCACTACTGAGTTTTTTTTTTTATGTAAACGCATACAGGAGAGCACAACCGGTCAAGACCAGTGCACTCTATGACGCTCAGCCAGGGAGGCTGGACGCTGCATGCGGGAAACGTGTGTTGTGTTCGTGTTTGTGTGTGGGTTGGGGAGATTGCAAGTGTATATTTATCTGTTTCTTGAAGAGATCCAGATTGTAGGAAGGAGGAAACACAGACGCTGGAAGAGCATTCCATAGTTTACCGGTGGCATTAAGGAAGGAACTTTGGAAGCTGCCAGTTCTTGGTCGACATATATATATACATATATATATAGTGCACATATATATATATATATATATATATATATATATATATATATATATATATATATATATATATATAGTGCATAATACACTATATATATATATAGTGCCTAGTTTTGTGGAATGTACTCGATTTACTGCAACAAATTTTTCATGTCTCACGGTTGTGGTATATGTACTTTGCTCCGAAAAAAAAACATTAAAATGTATGTATCTTCTTTAGTTGGTCAAATTGAAATTAAAAGTATTGAAAAACTTGGATTTACTTCCATATGAGAGAAATATACACTAAGCCTGTAAACATTTTTACATATTTTAATAATTCGTATACTTATTTGTTTAACTTATTTTTTTACCACACGTTTTCAATCACCAAAGTAAAGTGGCATCGGGTGCGGATAATACTTGGACGGGTAATATCCCGAGAACAGCGCGTGTTGTCTGTTGAGTTAGCCACTTTCTTAACCAAATGCTCTTTTAAACCGTCAGGCTAATACTCTATCTTCTCAACAAAAAAAAACACTTTAACCTTTTGTCCGCGGCACCAAATATAGCGAACATACCCTGTACGCGGCAGCTTTTTCGGGGATTTTGTTGTCGCGTTTTCAACTATAAATATAGGTTGTGATATTTTTTTAACTAATCAAATTTATTGATTGGCACCCAAAGTAATTTGTTCAATAATAAAATATAATATATTTATTGTATTTTCGGTTTAATTTAACAATAATAATTCTTCATACAACTGACGTAAAGTCACCATTTTGCTAAACAAGGTCACGATAAAGCGAGAAAACTGTGTCAACACCAAGCAATGCTTATAATATTAAATTCTAGACACCTTTTCAGTTTCACCCCCACTCGGTGGCTTATTTACATTATCCCATATTATTAATTGATTATTATCATTAGTAACACGATTGTGCACATTGACAGTTCAAATAAAATATGTATATTGGCAAACAAGCTTTATTTCATTTTCTACGAGGAGATAGTTGCTTCTCTCCGTCAGTATTGATGTTTCGGCCATTCGACGTGGTCGAAACATATCGTCTACAAATATATTGTAGGATAAATTCTAAAAATTCTTTTATTTATATCTGATACTCCTGATGACGAATCCAACTACTGATAAATTATCCTAATCCTTTGAATTAGATTTTCAAAAAAAAAAATTTAAAAATGATAAATGCAAAATATGCATATATCATTTTATTATTATTTTGTTGTCGGCGCACGTTTCTGACATACGAGACTAGCGTGAACCTCGTACGAGTGCTGGCAACTGTGCGATGTTCACGCCGCATGATGCATGTTCCAGAAATACATTATTTTAGCCAATGTTGAATTTTTTTGACGAATGCCATCTATTGCATTTGGTTAAATATACATTCAGTAATATTTTCAGCCAAGTTTTACAATTATAAATCACTAGATAGCTCTTATATAGGGCTTGAAACTTCCATGACCGCTATGTGTGTCATACGCGCTGGTGGCATGTTCGTTTGATCACACATAGCGGTCATACGTGGTGAACAGATTAAAAGCGTAAATATGCCTTGAATACTTTGGTATCGTAGAATCCGATGCTTTTCGTACAAAAATAATTTCGAAGAAGGTAAGCATTATATTACGGTAGATGACCACCTTCAGCAGCAATTGGAGGCGACTATATACTCCATTTGGATAAAGAAGAATGTATTCGTTTATTCGTTTCATATTATCAAAATCTATTGATCAAGAAGTCCATTACATATATTCATAATTTTACGCACTTAGTACTAACAGGGTGACCATTGTCGTAGCATGTTTTATACAAGCATCGTGTGTCCATAACTCATGTACTATTTTAATTACATTAAATGTACCCCACTGAAATTACAAAACCCAATAATTATCCGTAGATACTTATTAGGTTGTAACCAATACTTCAGAAATAATTCACGGTACAGTACAACAATTATTATTGATTGAGTAATTTTATTGAAAATTCATGTAATAAATTAATAATGAGACCATTATTCCAGACAAATATATTCATTTATTTAACTTAAATAAACGATTTTAATTATTATTTATATATTAATTATGATATTATGATATGAATATACGATATTAATTATTTCGATTTATTATGATATTTCTTGGTGGAATTCCATAATATCAGATATAAATAAAAGATTTTTAGAATTTATTCCACAATATATTTTTTTGACGACATATATCCATCACACAAAAACACATATACCCATCACACAATTCTCATCCACCTTTTCACTCACTCCTTGCTTTATATACACACACATTATTAATTGACTTGAAAATGGCCATTCGACCTGGCTGAAACATGTTGTCAAAAAAAAATATTGTGGAATAAATTCTAAAAATCTTTTATTTATATCTTTCATATATTAGATTTAAATAAACACAATATCGATACAAAAATACGTTTTCAGTAAAGTTCTTTGTATTTCTTTCAGTCACTGCGGTTTTAGTCTGGATGTGCCAAGTCGCGAACTCTGTCTAGATAGCTTAGATCAAAAGTGGGAACGAGCAAGAAGAATCGAGGCTGTTGGTCTGACCCATTTTGGGGCGTAATGGGCCGTCAAGGCGCATCAGAGGGGGCGTATTGACGTGCAAAGGAGGCAACAAAAATATCAAACAACACAGGCTTTTAACGCACATATCGACATCTCACCGATAGCTGTATATTTCTGTGGGATATTTAAAATAAAAAGCAGAGACGTCACATAAATCGATACAATACCATACTCTAATTCTTAGGAGCAATAAATATACGAGTTTTTATAATATTTCACATGCAGCGTTTGGCAATATGTAAAATGGTGATGGGATTTCTATTTTAATTTCTGTTGGCTTTCTCCTGTATTTGTTTACATTAAATTACCTTTTTTAATAAATTACCAAAAATATTATGCTAAAAAAAAACCTTTTGAACAATAAATAATAAATAAAATTGTGGCTTTTGGGTTAAGCCGTATGTAGCGAATTTCTTTTAACCAATATTTCGACCGCCATTGCACGGGTTTTTTGTGATCAAGTTGTGAGTTGGTGTCATATTATTTTGTAAGCAGCGTTGTTGATATCTCCATGGTTACTACATAATCAAGTGTTATTAGAACATACCTACTGTATTATTAGAACGTACCAACGATTCTCTGGACCAATGAAACTTGACTATGTTGTTACCATGGAGATATCAATAACGCTCGTAAAAAGATAATCTGACACCAACTCACAACTAAATCATCAATCCTGAAGAAGAACCCTGCAATAGCGGTCGAAATATTGGTTAAAATAAATTCGCCACACACGGCTAAACCCAAAAGCTACAATAGGGATGCTTTCTTTCCATTCGCTAGAGTCCCTGAGGAAAATTGCTGCACTCAAACATTCATTCCTTCTTCTTCGCGGTTCAATTCACAACCCTGGGATTCTTGAATGTTTTAACTTCTATGTTCCAGATAGGTACACCCGTGCTCGTAGCCATCCATTGTTTTTGATCCCAGTCGATGCTTGTGGAGCTTCAAGCACTCAATTTGGTACAACGGCAATGTCGCTCCTAAATGGCCTACCAGCACACCTTGATCCTTTTCTTACATCCTTTTCCTCTTTTGTCGATGGTATTGTTCTACTTGATCTCTGTGATCTTTGACACGTGTCATCTTCTTATTCTTTTGTGCTATTTTTATTTCTTATTATTTTCTCTACTTATTGTATATTTATGTATACTCTATGTTTCTAAATATTTGTAAAAAAAAATTGGAATTTCGATTCTGTATATAAATAAATAAATAAAATGTCAAATATGGCCGTGAAAACCTAAGAAGTTATTTAACAATAAAGAAATATATTTTTAATTTAAGCATTTCGCGTCTGTATGCAAGTTCTCGCTTACGCAAAATACTCAAATACAATTGATATATTTAGGACCTTTAGGTATGCTTTAATAAGCCTTTATGTTAACAGTCCCCATAAATATGTAAAATATTTAAATAAATTATTGTTGGTCCGTTCCGCTGGGATCCTACCCCGGTATGCAAATTTGTACCCTGCGATCGAAACGGCTATTGGCGCTGGTATTCATTTTAGATTATTAAAAGGCAGAGCTTCTCTGAGCAAACAAAATCAATTGACAAAGCGTTCAACACTTAAAAACAGTGATCGACAAACTTTTTGAGAGCCGGGATGAGCAAAAATATTTCTATGGTAAAAATTATAAAAATAAATGTTTTATGCAACCATTAATTTGGTGAGAAAAATCCTGTTTTCACTTTCAATATTTTTGCATTAACATTTCATAACAGTTTTCCTGACTGGAGCTTGAGATCAGTTGGCATGGTTCTTGGCACATTTGATCTCAGCTCTGCCTCCAGGAGCTCCACCGAGTATATTCTATAAATGGTTTCCAACTACTTTCCAGTACGTTGAGAAACCGGAGGCCTAAGTAAGATTCAGTTTAGTTTATGCACTCCTGTAGCATCCAAAGCTTTTTTTTTTTTTTTTTTGGAGCTTAAGGCCCCCGAGCCGGTTGCCTTGTACCTGCACTCCATGGAGTGCACTCCACGGGAGCACTTACCAAGGTATTGTTTTCAGAATACTTTCTCGTTATACAAGTAACGGGCGTTAGTGAGCAACACCAAACGTGGGTGTAAAAGTTAGTAGTTAAGACGTTAAACTTTTTGACTTCGTCGCCGAAGGTCGCCGCGTATACAGAAAATGAATGGTAGTTGGGCTCCATAGATATAAGGTCGATATATCCAACCGGTCCAGGCTTCTGTTGGATTACGCTAAAAAGAGCCTTTGCCTACTTAAATCTAATATTGGGCAATGCCACAGAAGGTGTTAAGCGTCCTGCAAGGGGCTACCACATGGGCAGTCTGGACTATCAACGAGGCTAAACTTGAAGAGTTTAGCCTTAAAATTGCGGTGCCCAGTCATGAATTGACTAGTTTAATGGTTTGAAATAAGCCAAGGCATCTCCATTCTACCGAGGACGGAAGAAAATAAGGAATATGTGTGTATATCCAAAGTATATGTCTCATCCTTGTCCACCTTCGTATCTTGACTGATGGAAGGCTGCATTACTCGTTCCCTCACCTCGTCATTCCTCACAAAGGAAAACCAGCTTTTCCTCAGTATTCCTTACATTTCTTTATAAGCATTTGTTTTCAAAACTTTTTATATCGCTGCATTGACTTTTGATGAGATGCCAAGCAGCCGTATAGATGGACAGGAGTAATATATGTATCAGATATACGTATTTTTGTTATCAAGTATAGCTGTGCGTCTCAAACACAGTGGTACCTCCACATACGATTTTAATTCGTTCCGCAACCTTGCTCGTATTTCAAATTACTCGTATCTCAAAGGAAATTTTCGCATTGAAATTAAATGAAATAAAAATGCTTTGACAGCGAGAGCACACTGATAACTGATTCTCTGACAGCGTCCCATTTACGCGGGAAAGTGTGACGCGCGGTTCGTGTGCAACTGGCCAACCCACTAAGCCGATTGCTCGTATCTTATAAAATCCGTATGTTGGGGCACTCATATGTCAAGGCACCACTGTATTACGTATATCTTCACACTCAACTGTCTTAATAACCTGACCTCAGCTTATTCAAGCTATATTTTATCAAGTTAGAAGAGATCAACTTGTAATAGTGCAATCTTTTTCAATCGTTATACAAATGTCAACCATTAGTATATCCTGGTTGGTAGCCGTAGAGTATATTAGATAGTCACAATCTAGTGTTGCCCTCCCACACTAAGCAAATACTAGGTGACATTGGCTTACACCGAATTGAATAGAATATCCCGATTTTATTCAATGAAAGTAAATCTGTGGATTATTATTATAATCGTAATATTAAATATATACTTCCTACTTTCTTGTAATATGAAGCATATTCTTACATAAAAACTTAGTGTGACCCATGTAAAAATAAGATTAAAATTATTTTTATATTTAATAGTAATATTATATTTTGGTTACAAATTGGATATATTTTGTATCACTTTGATGAGATCCAAACAGTTTGTTAATCATGATTAAAACGGTTTTTGGTGACGTGATATTTTTAGAATTTATTTAAAAAACAAATATGCTTAAATTTTGATTCTGCGCAACTTTGGATACATTTTAAAATTATATTAAACATTGACTCCCGCCAAAAATGCTGACGCGGCAGCCATGTTGACACTCATAGCATACCCAGCTGTACGAGGAGAAATTTAAAAGTGTCCGAAATTATAGACATAAAGAAAAATTATTATATGTAATATTTTCAAATCATTTTCATCGTCACATCACTTCTCGAAAACTTTTCAATAAAACCTCTTTGCACAAGTGGTTGTTCAAGCAACTCAGAGTCAGGCATGTTAGGCCTTTTTTGTACATCTCTACTCGATTTATTATATATTCGCATATTACGATTACTTTTACATTACAACGTTTTCTGCTGTATAATATGTTGATTCAAAATAGAAGCCTTTTACATTTTAACTCCAAGCTTATAGGGCACGTATGCATGATATATCCACCTAAGATTTGTGTTCCACGGAAGTATTATGATTAGATAAAGCTGGAAAGCTGGAAAAGCACCGGTTTAACGGATAACGGCGCCGTTAGACACGGGAACGCGGTCGTTGAACGCCGTTACCGTGAGATCGCCGCTAGATTGGGTGCGCAACAAATGTGTATGCGACCTTAAATCCTGTCTAATCGAGACAAGCTTAAAACGAGCTTTAAAGCAGTGCTTTTAACCATTAAATGGTTTAAACTAATTAAAATGTTCAGAGTTTAAAGCTGGAGCATATGATCGCTGAAAATTTTAGCCATAAAACTTTGTTAATCATTGCTTTATCTCAAGACAACTCTTCATCAAAAACTCTGTCAAGTATATACTATGCTAAGTTCCTTACGGATTTTCATGTTTCACAGTAGTTTTAAAAACAGAAAGCAAAGTATGCGAGTCATATTTCGACGCTTGTTATTCAATTTTACTCCGACACTCTCAAAGGCTTATACTCGTATCAAGAGTGGCTTTATTTATCGTTCCTTTATAACCGTATATATAACGATGTATCTGTGGACAAACTATTCTGTAAAGTATAAAATATTTTACTCATCAACAATACACAAAGTATGCTTATACTTGTGATGCTTATATGATGAAGCCTTCATTAAAAGTGAAACTGCTGTCTTCCAGCAAGTGATTTAACAGTGCTCAGTGTGATTAATTTCAAAACAAAGTATGTACAAAATATTTATCTTTTTCATATTGAAATGGATCCCAAAGTAAATGCTACTAATCCAAATGTGAATTTACAATTTCAATTTATTTTATTATACATACTTTTTTGAAAATTTATATTTTTATGTGCAACGATCGAAAATATATAGTTTTAGAAATATTATATATTCAAAGAATATTATATATTTGTCAAAAAATTTCCCCACTATTGGCACTGTCTCCATAGTGAGAAATGCGTTTAATTACCAAATACTATAAATATTTTATCGTCATTTTAATTACAATTATAATTTAGTTATTTTACTTTTAATTGATGGTTTATAACTTTTACTTTATCATCAATATTATTTATAATTAGCAACAGAATATTTATAAAAGGCAACCGTAGTTTCCGGTGCATATTTTGCGTGTTTATTAGTCAGTGTTTAGTATGATTAGCCCGACTCCCTTGAGACGTGGACCATTATGTCTTAGTTTCTGAACCCAGCTTAGTACATATTACTCTACCTTAAATTTAAGCTGGTTGGAACTGATTGTGTGATTTATATAGGTGCATGTTCCTTTAATAGTCGCTTTGGGATACCCTGACTACAGCTGGTTCAGCTGTAGTCTAACTAAATAGTATGTAGGGTGGTGGAAGAGGTCTTACAAGGGTTCACTGCAATAGGGTCAATATGATGCATGGATATTACTTTGAAAACAAATGTCTATGTCATATTTTAGTTGAAAGAATTCGTTTTCTATTGGCAATGCTTTTTTTGGAAGATAAAATGCGTTCAAAAATTTTGAAATTATAGTTAATATTTTCAATCTTAATTATTAACCTTATATAATTGCTTACTTTATGAAAATGCGAATATCAGTGCATTTATCTTTTTTCAAAAGAAAAAATTTAACATGTTAATTTTTTTATAAGCATGGCAAAAAAAGACCGTCTGTAACTCTACATATAATGTATTCGGCGGTAATCCGGGAGACAGAGCTGCCGTGTGATTAAGCGAGATCATTCCCCGCTGAGAGCTTTGCGATGGCAGTTTGTGACGGCTATATGCACCAATTAGGGAGCGATTATGAATTGATTACGATGATTTTTACGTACACCAAAAATGATAAAACATTTTATTAGTCTTAAGCAGTCGATATAACAATTTTGAGTTTTTGTACCCACGATAATTTGACTGTTACTTTTTAAATAAATAACTTTACAGTATGTACAAAATCTTATTATCTGACAATTCTTGTTAAAACTGCAAACTTATAATTATATTTTTTTTTAATTAAAAAAGTATCTTTCTTCGTAGTATCAATCCGGTGGATTGGTTTGCAGCAACAGAATCTTGCATCTCGATCTTCATTCCTCTCGGCCCTCCGCAATCCTTTTCAGCTCAGCATAAGCGCTACAATTCATGTCCTCGAATACTTGCTGCAAATACTCACGCCTAGGGCGCTAGTCTTCTATAAAAAAAGTATACGTTAATGTAAACCCAATACATTTGAAAATGAAATAAATTTATTTTAAATTACAATATTTTTGTATTTCAGTTTTGATTTTTCATCATAACAAAACCTCTTTTTAGAGAGGTCATAACATGTTATCACAAAAGTGTTTATTACTAAATGTTTCTGTATTTTATATCGGTTATTTAATAATATAACATATTTCTTTCTCGTAGAGTACAAAGATATCGTTTTCAAAACGGTACCGTATTTTTGCATACGTTTGCTTTTAAGTTCAAACCCAGCGTCAGGTGAAGTAGAAAATGTGAAATTTTCAATATTGCCGCAAATTCTCGTATATTCAGTCGTAAGTTCAGTCGACTGGTCGCTGTATAATAAGGAAGATCGCAATATGGACACGGCAGGAAATTGAAAAGGCTACCGGTTCTATCAGAGGCTGTAAATCGGCAAGCATTTTAATACAGGACGCAACGCAAAAGTCAGACAAAAATATTTTTACAAGCATTTTTATCATTTACTATTTTAGGCTGTTGGTCGAGGGTAGTATTAGACTTAGATTTGTCATATGATTACAAAAATGACTCTACCACGTTAACTTATAAACAATGGCACCTTAACGTTTGATCGCCAATCTGCAATACTGAAATACAAATATTGGGTCCATTCACTAAGAATTTTTAATCTTACTTTCATCATCACCATGTCCGCCACCTAACTGGAGCATATGGTCTTCACTTACCAACCATAAATCTCTGTCAATCGCCAGGTACTTGCATAATCCCATGTCAGTTTTGCCTCCCGTAGCTCCACCGAGTACATTATATGTTCAGTTTCCGACGGACTTCAAAGACGGTGACTAAAATTACCTTATTAAATCATACAATTATAAGATTCAGTTATCTTATGGTGGAGTCAAAAACAATGGCATAATGATATTATTGATAGCGATACTGACTTGGTTCACTAAGCCTTATTTATCGCAATTTCTCACCCGCGAAACTTTTTACGAATATCAGTTGACTCGACAAATAGATCCTTTCTTAACACAAGTAAGCTTTGGAATACTCATGTACCTGTGTTTTCAATTCCAATAATTATACATTGATAGATACATTCGTTTATGCATGATATTTTTTCCACATTTGTGTATTTTTCAATATATATATAATCGGGTCGAAAACAACAGGGTCAAATCCTGTCTGCCCAAAAGTGGGCGACGTCGATGGCGTTACTCCCGGCTATCATCAGGTCCACCTGGGTGCAGCTACTCGGACACAGCGCACACTCCAGAGGGTGGGACAGGGTCGGCTCCACGCCGCAGTCACATTCAGTCGGTCCTCTGTAAAACTGCCAGGCTTTTATTTGTGTCCTCGTCTTGCATACTCCTCTCAGAAATCTGTTAAGGGACCTCCATATATTCCACCCCTGGTTGCCCAGGGGTTAGGTCCTCATTCAGGGCAATCTAAGTATGCCCCTCATTTGCGCTTCTCGACGTAGGAAACTTCTTCTAGATTTATCCGTGGGGTCTTCTTTTGATATTTAAGCATAGGGTGGAGTGTGTGATGGGTTACTATGGAGAGCTGGAGAGAGTATTTTTCATTACATAATATCAATGCTAATTTCTCGATTTTTGTATGAAAGTTAATAAAAATACTCTTATATTATGTAAATATATGCTTCAAAAGTTTTCACGTACATATCATCCTGTACGTTCTAGGAAGGAAAGAGATTCATATATCCAAGAAGAATATTCATGTGATACTATTATATACTGCATAGAAATCATGACACGTGAAACTGGGAGCTTATGTACGGATATACTGTATTATAGACATCGATATATTATTTTACATACCATGTAAATAAATATATATTGGAATATAATCTAAAAATTAATTGTGAACGTTGTTTTTATATACGTGAGCTTTAAAAATGATAGTAATCATAATAAATGCTCTTAATTGACAAATAATGTAGATCAATTAAACTCAGGTGTCGTGAATCTGATTCTACATACGTAAAAAGGCGCGACATTTAAAAAAAAAGTAATATACGATAGTCATCTTGTCAATACTACCTATTTATTAACTATAGCCACAATTGACAAATTACTGTTCGTTTGTTTGTTTATTTAACAGAACCTCAGTTCCAAGGTACTCGTACATAGAATAATAAAGAATAAGAGACATAGAGTATACATAAACAATATTAAACATTCATAAAAAAATATAAAATAAAAGGAGATGACACGTGTCAAAGATCACAGAGATCTAGGAGATCAATACCGTCGACAAAAGAGGAAAAGGATGTAAAAAAAGGATCGAGGTGTTCTGGTAGCCCATTTAGGAGTGCCATTTCCGTTGTACTAAATTGAGTGCTCGAAGCTCCACTGGCATCAAAAACAAAGATGGCTACGAGCACGGGTGTACATATCTGGAACGTAGAAGTTAAAACATTCAAGAATCCCAGGATTGTGAATTGCACCGCGAAGAAGAAGAAATTAATGTTTGAGAGCACAAATTTTCCTCCTGTTATCTGTAGGATTATGCGTGAATGCCGTGAACCCACACAATAGCATTTATATATGCATATTCCAGAATTATTATTTTTATTCAACGGATATTGCACATTTTAGTGGATTTTGTTAGATCATGAAAATAAAACAACATTGAATACGGATCAAAAACATGCCTTTGCCGCCCGTTGATAACCGTGTGTCATTGTTTGAGTTGAGCCGCCCCATAAGGTTAAACTATCCAGGGCTCGAAAACGTCGCTTTTATCGTACGATTTCTTTCTAAAATGCTATTTAAAAATTCCCACAAATATGCCAATGAGACTACAGCTTCCATATCTTTACAACCCTCAGTCTCCATATCTCAAGGTAGAATTTCTTTTGCATATGCCTTGACTGGCATAACTCAGTGACAGTATTTCTGGTGACTTATATTTCAGATGTGAAACTTATATGAAATGAAATTATTTTCAAACTAACTAACGATACGACCCACCAGTTGACTGGCTCGCGATGGCGTTGTTGCGTTGCTGCGACTCATCGAATATTTATACGCGGACTGAGTGAAACAATTACCGGCAATTAACCAATTAGCACTGAGCCGCGCCGACTGACGCCACGTCGGGCCGCAAGAGCTTAAACAACGTGAAAGCTCACTGCGTAGCTTTGCGCGGGAACACTTTCCGGGAAATGCTTTTAACACATTAATGATTATGAAAAAATTATAATTATTATTATTTTGACTTTTAATAGTTAAATTAATTTTTCATTCAATTTTTCATATAAAAATAAAAAATATATATTTGTGGCTTAATTTGGAATTCGAGATTTTTATACTTTGTGCCATTAAACGCCCTTTTAATTTTACATTTTTAACTTAACAATTCTATTTCAAATTCTTAAAAAAATATCATTATAATCGTCATTTAAATATAGTGTTTTTAATACATATTTCAATTTATCAAAATACGCGTAACGCCTCCTTACGAGTTAGTATTAACAGTACTTAGTACGATATTGTGGAGGGGATGGTTGAGGGTAGAAACTGTAGAGGGCACCCTAGACGGGAGTATTTGCAGCAAGTATTCGAGGACATGAATTGCAGCGCTTATGCTGAGCTGAAAAGGGTTGCGGAGGACCGAGAGGAATGGAGATTGAGATACAAGATTCTGTTGCTGCAAACCAAGCCACTGGATTGTAACTACGAAGAAGAATCAACAGTACTGACGTTATAATAAACTAAATATGTTAAACGTCAATATAACCTATATATTTATACATTTTATTTTTACTTATTATTTTTGTCCTTTTTTAACTCAATTGAGATAGTTTTGCTATACATATAATATAAAACCTCTTTCAATTTAAATACATTTGTGGCGGCGGGTCATAACGACCATATGTTTCAATTAGGGGAGCGTCTGCAGTTTTTTTTTCACCATAAGAGAAATATCATATAGAAGATGACGTTTGCTGTAAATATTTGAAATGATGAAAGATTTCATTTTGTACAAAAATCTTGTCATTTCGATGCATTATAAAAAAAATCTTCTTGTTTCAGAACCCTCACCGCTATACGACAACAACCACTACCACGAGGAATGTCTTCGCTGCAACTCCTGCGGCCTGAATCTTACAGGACCCAACCAGGTATAATCAAGACTTCATAGTTTAATTATACCGTTTAAATTAAGACTAATAACATGTCACTAATGGTGTTTTCGTTATCATCATTGGTGCTCACTAGCAAAAATGTATATTCCATCTTGCCTTACAATAAAACTCAAGATGCTGTGAAAATGATCCTATAAACGAAAAAATTACAGGTATTATTACGTTTTAATAAAAAATAGTGATCTCAAGAATACTGTCCGCTTATTGATGTGTAAGTCAAAATGAAATAATTCACTTTTATAAGAAGATGATGCGTTACTGCCGGGTTTATATTTTTATTTTTTTGGATCAACAAATCGTCTACAACGTTTAACCATTCTCCTAATGCAGCGGTCGGGGAACCGGGGTAAATTACCTCAAATGGGGTAAAAATATGTTTTGTGGGGTAATAAGGAAATTTTCTAGTTTGCTATTTCATAAAACTTACTATTTTCGTGTAACTTTTTAGTTATTTTCCGTGTAAATTAATTCGATAAATAATGTTTATTTAAATATAACATTGATTGTCTTTTTTTCAAAATGAAGGAAGGGGTAATATCGACTTACGCAAAAATATTTTGGGGTAATATCGACTTACGTAAAAATATTTTGGGGTAATGGTTAAAAAAGTTCCCCGACCGCTGTCCTAATGGGATGATTCATTTCATTCATAAATAAATCCTCTGCATCGTCTTCTAGCGGTTATTGTCAGAAGATTTTATAAACGTTTTACGTTTTTATTTTTCGCAATTATTATTTTATAATTATACCAATGAAATTTTCATATTATATGCGTGATTCATGTTATGTCAATGAGAAAGCTTTGAATTGAAGTGCGTGCACAATGTAGCCGCCCATTGTAAAGGGAAATAAAAGTTTATAAAAAAAGTTGCTATTAATCCTGTCTCTAAGCTGTGAAACACATAAGTTCAATATATTTACTTAGCATTAACTACCGCCTAACCACAACTGCTGCAAAATTATTTACTTTAATTTGTGGTTTTCCATAACCTTAAATACTTTTAAAAATATTACAATTGATAACTACATATTTAAAAAAAGTTTTTTTATCATAAAAGAGACTATAAGAGCCAAGATATTAATATTCTTCTCTTTTTGTACAGTATATAGGTGTAACAACTCAATTAGGAGCTATAAAGTATGCTTAGTGTACAGAACAGGATACAATGTGATCTATAAACACATATGTTTAGTAATAACTGCGTGTGTACCAACATACATACCACCTGTTGCTCACATGCGCAGATTCAATCAAATATCCACAAAGTGAACTTACTGCGGGGATACGATGGTTTGATTTTGTAATGAAATACGAGACAAAGGGCAATGTTGCTCTAGCAACCTTTTTGTTCTACGGAACCTTACATTAATAACTTGCAAACATATACAAATAAACTGCTAGACAATAATATATATATATATACTCGTATATCATGTATAGATTCTATAAATTGTGCCATTTTTAGGCAGACTATGTACTGTTTGTGAACTTTTATAACCTATGACTTAACATCAAATCGACATTCTAATTTTAACATTCATTTTAAGTGGGTGTTCTTCACAGGACGATTTTTGTCTGTCGACATTTTTATTTGATTGGCTTCAACAAAGCTTAGTTTCAAGCGAAATATCAGTTTTCCACTAGATCTAATAGATTTTGGTTAACAAAAATTGAGAGCTTATGTATTGAAAAACAATAAATTATATTTATTATTTTTCTTTCGGAATCGAACTCGCAATCACTTTCATGATATTCTAAAGTAAATGCCTCGGCAGCGTATAAAGGATAGTAGTATCTTATAGGATTCTCTAATACATATATATAAGCAACTATTTGTACATATAATACCAAACAACCTGTTGGTTATTTGCGCAGACTAGAGCACGTACCAACAAAGTAAACTTAAACTACTAACTCTGTTACAAAGTCATTGTAGACAAGTTCAAAGTGAAAGAGTATGAAAGGATCCATTCAATTCATACGTTTGTAGCTTTCTTAAAAAATTTTAAAAATAAACTGACTGACCATTGGATGCGGGTATTTCGTTAATATTTTTTAAGTCAAAAAACATTCTAATAATTAAATTATTTATTCATATTTCTCACATATACAATGACAAATTACGTATTGGGTCAGACATAAGCATTTATAAATTAAGCGAAATACATTACTTACATTAGTATTAAATAACTTCTTAGGTTTTCACGGCCAGATTTGATATTGTGGCTTTTGGTTTAGCCGTGTGTGGCGAATTTCTTTTGACCAACATTTCAACCGCCATTGCAGGGGTCTTCTTCGGGATTGATGATTTAGTTGTGAGTTGGTGTCAGATTATCTAAAAAAAAAAGATAATCTGACACCAACTCACAACTAAATCATCAATCCTGAAGAAAACCCATGCAATGGCGGTTGAAATATTGGGCAAAAGAAATTCGCCACACACGGCTTAACCCGAAAGCCACAATGTACATTAGTATTGTATTAATGCTCATGTATTATTTATTAATACCAGAAAGTTGTGTATTTCTCTGGTGACCTATCGAAGGTGATAAAATATTTCAACCGACTGGGGGTTAAGAAATGTGTTTTTCTAATGTGTATTTGTTGTTATTTTTGGCAGAAGCGCGCGCGTCGCTTCAAGAACGCCATCCTGTGCGACCTGCACTTTGCTGACGTGGCTCTGATGGAGTGCAGCGACTTCATGCAGCAGCTCAGGAGCTTCAAGCCGCAGTCTCTGGGCTGCGCTGTGGCGCGCCGCAAGAGCAGCACCACCCTCATATTCCCGCTGCCTCCACAGGCCTGCTCAGGTAACCCAACACATGGCTGATGGAAAGCAGCAAATACCTACATCTAGAAAACTATCATCATCATTCCGTATTTGCTCCGTGGCTGTGAAGACTATGATTGTCAAAAACTGCCGCTACAAAGGTATAATTCCGCCGCTATAATGCTAATCTCTTTTTACGTCAGGTGTGCAGCTCGAAGATGCGTTGAGTACTATGTATATTCAATTTCAATTTCAATTTCAATTTTTATTTTTTCCTTGCAGAAACATTACAAATTGTATCAATTCAATGCATTTCTGAAGTACAATAAGTACAATAAGTAAGAATATTATCTTGGTGACTGGGCACGGCGCTTTAAATGACAGTATATACACATTTAATTTACTTTTAAACCCTAATTACCCCTGTGGCGCCACCTTCCAGACCTCAGAGCATATTCTTTGGGACTGTGAGTTCCTCTTGTTAGAAAGAGGAGTCCTTTTCGATGCAGTTCGAAGAAATCGACTCGGCCCTACCGGGCATGCAGATTTTGTGGCCGCTAAAAAAAATCCACGCATTTACAATTTTTGCTCGTATTTTCGGTGTCAGGATCTATCTTCTATCTCCATCTCTTTACAACCTGTGAATGCGATTATAATCTATTTCACGGGTTCTTTCTTTTAGCACTTCTGTGCAGTGGCCACAATTGTTCAGAGGGGACTCCCACTGGACTTAATAGGACATAATCTGAATGAGCGCACCATCAAGAAGACTTAGCTGTCCTCCGGTGTGACGCGGGTGTAAGGCGAGTAAGGTCCAGTCCAGTCTCTTTGGTATTCGATCAAAATATCTCCCAATAAAATACACCTTATTTTCTTACCAATTGTAAATGAAAGGTTGCACAGTCTGCTCCCTAACCCTCGCATTGCGGACAAAGTCGATCCATTATGCCGTCAGTATTCTAACTGTTTTTGGTGAGGTACCGAAAATCGCTCACGAAAACAATATTTGAGTCAGTAGATTTATTTAATCTTTATCATCGAGTCCTCACTGCTAAGAATCGTGACATTTTTACTTGGTCCATCTATCAGCTGGCCAATATTTTTGTGTATTAATTTTTCAATACATTTTTTTTTAAATTTAATTCCTTTAATTTTCTCAATTATCACAAGCCTCTGTGTATTTTATAGCCGAACTATAGAATAATAGATCTTTCACAAGACCCAAGAAATTAAGTAGATTGCTAGTATTCACTAATCTATATATTATGAAGATATTTAGATTGTATGATAAAGAAATCAAAGACCCTGGAAGAGAATTTCGAAACCGTCCGTTGATATTAAAAAAGCGTTGTTTTTAAATGCTTGACTGTACCAATATATGGACTAGCTCTCTTAGAAACTCATCACATATTTAGATTATGAATCATACTCGTAAAAACTTACTATATTTTTCTAGTACTTTTCGGTACTTTCCTCATTTTTTCAAAACTCGTGGTTTAGTTCCTTGACGTCCACGGCAACACTACACGCTCTTGTTAGATGATATTTTACTAAAGTGGTTTACAGTCTGTGTACAACCATGGAAATAGGATAAAGCCATAAATCACAGCAAACAGGTGTACAGGGTGTGGCGTTATTACTCTTGCTTATATCTCGCGATGGGTGTTTTTAATCACGCCCGGGGAACCACCGCTTTTTGAGGTAAATCTCAGCAAAATGTTGAGCCTACGTTCAAATTGATTCGCAAATAAGACTTTTCAATTAATTTTAAATTCCGCAACATCACAATACGGGTGCTTTTTTTTTTTTTTTTAAGTCTCAAACAAACATGTCTGCTTTATTTATACGAGTTTGTTACATGGCGGAATGAATCAAATAACTAAAAAATTAGAAATACTCTATTGCAATATATCAACGTTTCATGTTTCCAGATACTTTTATCTCTTAATACCTTTTTAATTATGTGATTCTGTGCAAATATTTTTTATGGAACAAATAGTGGTATTAAAGGTGAAAAAATCCTTTTTCTTGACTTATTCTTGACCGTTCGTTAACATCATATGTTCTCAACTATTTGTCCCATCGCTTTCTTTAAGATATTTCCTTTGTAGAACCACCCTTTTTTTTATTCACCGTCAGTTCATATTTTTTTACCTGCCGATATCTTTACTGTGCTATCTCAATGCCTCCTCAGATATCTGTGATACTGCTCTTCTTAAAAACCTCAAACGCCCACAAGGGGGCGTTATCTTTGGAGAATCTAGGAGATTATTTTTACATAAATATTTTATTCATCGTACAAAATAAACAAATTACGATATTTAAGAAATAATTTCTAAATATTAAAACAACCAAGCATTATATTTTTTATCCTTATCATATCCGTTCCATATCTGGACATATGGTCACTACAAATTACTGCCACTCATTTTTTTCAGCTGCGAATTTTCATCCCTTATCCCCGATATCTCCCAAAATTCAACTTCATAATATATATCTTTACGACCTCTAAAGCAGAAAAGCTAGGTGAATTAGTATAGATCACTGCTGTAGTATCTGAGGCATATTTTGGGTGATTTGTTTATCTGGTATTTTTAAGCAGGTCGAATGATTAGTCTAAAACTCACAAAGCCTAAACCATTTGGTCCTGAAGAGCGACTCGACTTGAACACGCGATTATCAACAAGCGGTGACCCATACACATTGTGGACCGCGTCCATTATTGCTTAACGTTGGTGATCTAATGAAAAACACGCTAACGAAAATGTAAAATAATATAATAAACAAGAAGAAGATGGCAACTCAAGAAGATGGCAACTTAAGAAGATGTATCCGGTTGTGTGGCTGTCTGCGTGCAGTTGTAGTCCCCGTCCTTTCACTCTAAGTTGGGACGCCAAGCTCTAAGTTCGAGCTTGTTTGGTGTTCAACCTACAGTGAGAGGACGCGGTTCACTCATCATCATCATCATCAGCATCGTCGGCATCAAACCGGAGAAGACCTTCAGGCAGCAGTGCATCGAGAAGATCAAGAAACCAAGAATTAAGATAATTAAAAACTCAATCTAAAAATATACATAATATTCATTTTAAAAGAAGCATTGCAAGTTTAGCTGCTGTGTGGTAAAATTTATATAAATAAAATGTACATTTATTAATCTCATTAAAATCATTTTACAAATTTAAACGATCCTAAACAAACATGTTTTTTCGCAATTTTTGAATTTCGTGTATTCTCCTGTAACTGTTTTACTACATATAAAATATGGTTCCGCCGCATTTCGGTCCAAAACAATTCGTTCATCGACTCATCAGTAACGACGTGGGGCGCCCTGGATGTCTGGTGCACGGGATATTTATCACGGAACCACTGGTGCACTGGATGTCTCGTTAACCTAACCTAACCTTAACTTAGTTCTTAAGTTAAGATCTCGTTAACGAAATAATGGAAAAATCTTTAGGTAAGGTTAGGTAAGCGAGACATCCAGTGCACTAGTTGTCCCGTGCACCAAATGTCCCGTACGCCAGACGTCCAGTGCGCTTCACATCGTTACCGATGAGTCTTTGGACGAATTGTCGAGACATCATAAAATATATGGGTTGCTTAAAATACTCGCTAAGCAAAGATGCAATGTATTTATAAAATATTTAATTCAAAATTTAAACGTATTTTTCTCCTCGAGCTTAAATTCACAAACTGATAAATCTTACAAACTACGTTAATTGAAAAAACAACATATATTTTTACTAAGATAACGTTGTTTAAAAAATAAACTTAGTTCAACTTTTTATCAATAAAATATTAATTATTTTTTTAATTTTTATTAGAATATTATTTTATTATTTCAATATTCTAATCTACTTTTATAGATCATTGACTATATTACAATATTATTATTACTTAAATATACATATACTAAACATAAAATTCTTTTTTCAACGCGTCGTTTCACATCCATTCAGTCTATAGTTTGGTTCGAGACCCGAGTGGTACTTACTAAAATAAATAGACTGCCGGAAAGTAATAATATTAAGCTTGTGAATAAATGAAGACTGATAAAATATTGTTTATATATAATAAGATATTGTTTTTAAATAGAAAAAAATATATATATTCTTGTCGGAACTCTTTTTATTCTCACTAAAGACATGTCTTACATTTTATTATACATTATTTTTTGAATAAATATTTAAAAAATATACGAAGTATGTAAAATTTTATTTATATAGTAAAATTAAATTAAAAATTTAAATAATATAATGGGTAAAATAAATCCTCCTAATTACAAAGAAGCCTGATGCTATCTTTTATTAGTTTCCTAGAGTCATTTCGTGAAAGGTCCTGAAATTTGCGCATTCACTTTAAACTATAAAAACTTTGAACCGTCTCTATATAAAGTCTTCCCAAGAGATGCACTTTCGCGGAGCAAGTGTCTTGAACGATTTAAAACTCTGCGGAAAGTTTTCAGAACGTTCCTGAAATGGCTTCAGAAGCTGCAACGGAAAGAATTAAAAATTATATAATAAAAAAAGTAAAAATATGTATAGATTTATATTTTTAAAGATTTAGATACCATTCACTTCGCGATAAAAAAATTATTAATTTGGAGAAGGTGAAAAATCACTTGGATTCATTTCTTAACGGTAAACCACCTGATTTTTTTGACAAAGGCACTATAAAATAATCACAAAAATAGATAAATGAATTTTATTATAATATGGCTTAACATATTTTTGATGATTATGTGGACATCAGGCTAATCATTCGATATCCTTAAAAAATGCTCATTTACAAACGCCTTAATATGCCTCGAATATAAACATCAGTTTTTTCTTTAAGCTCTGGTGATTAAGTAAAACCAAAACATCGTACCCCCAGTATTATATTCAATTACTTGTTATCGAAACCTACTGCACATTATGTTGCATTAGCTTCAAATGCTAAGTGTGTGTAGAACTGGCATTATATTTCGTAAGAGATGGGGAACGTAAGTGATTTGATAGAATTGATAGAAGATTCAAAGTTCAAACAAAATTTGAATTTTTTTTTTCGAGTATCTTTTTTTTTTCAGTTGTGTTCAATTTTTTCAAAACATTTGTTCTTCTGATTTTGCAATGCGTTGCCAACCATCACTCCACAATGATTTGGACAAAGAGTGATTATTTTAATCCGTTCTTGAAATAGCCTGTGCAATAGCCTCAAGGGCGTTTCATTGTTTCAAGTTTAACACATGTCATAGTTTTTAATTAAACATCTTTCAGTTTTCTGAAAGACAGAAAGTGACATGGTGGTAGCGACAGACGCTGCGCCAAATACTCCTAGCAGCCACTTGGCGAAGTATCCTGCTCTTACGTAACCTGAAGCGGTTGTCAAAACACAAAAAAGGTGCATGCAAGCGGTGTGTAATATAGTTACTTAAATCTAACACTGACACAATCATTTTTATATATACCTGTCAGACGAGCGATGAAAAATAAGAGACAAATGATCGGATACTGGGGCTTTTTGGCACCAACCTGCAAGGGCTATATCAAGTTGATATCAAGTTATTTCCTGTATTCTCCTTAATTTTTCAAATAAATAAGAGTAACATCTAGTGCTGTGACTTCTTTTTAATATACAATTTGATATCGATTATTTATTATTATATTAGTATTTGTATAGCGCTCTTTTATGACCAAATGATCATTCCAAAAGCGCTTCTTTGCCTCTTTGAGTAATAAAGTGGGTGTTGAGTCTGCTTCTGAAGGATGCCTCCGCTTTAAGCTCTCTTATGCTTTCCGATAGCAAGTTCCAGGCCATTGGTGCCAAGTAGCTGAAAGCACGATTGCCAAAGATCGTGCTAGGACTACCTCCTGTTAGCTGCAGAGTGCTTCTGTTTGCTCTAGCTGATCTGATTGTCTCTCCACGCGCTATATATACTAAGCAATGCTAGCTTTCAATAAAAAATCAAAAATTCTTAAGTCAAAAAATAATAATTTAAGGCCCCGCAAGCAACTTGCCAAAACATTTCTTTGGAGCATCTTGATGTACGGCTGTGAGACATGGTGCTTATCTGAAAGTGATAAAAAAAGACAAGAGGCTTTTGAGATGATGTCATACAGAAGAATTCTCGGAATTTCCTAAAGAGACCACGTCACGAACAATGAGGTTCTCAGAATAATCAAGGAAGATAGTCACCTAATAAGAACCATCTCAGAGAGGCGAGCCCGATGGATCGGTCACATCATGCGCCACGATGGTCTTCTTCATGACATTGTGGAGGGGATGGTTGAGGGTATAAACTGTAGAGGGCACCCTAGACGGGAGTATTTACAGCAAGTGTTCGGGGACATGAATTGTAGCTCTTATGCTGAGCTGAAGAGGGTTGCGGAGGGCCGAGAGGAATGGAGATCGAGATGTAAGATTCTGTTGCTGCAAACCAATCCACCGGATTGATACTACGAAGAAGATATATACTAATCGATTGTTTTGTTGTGCTTGGTGTTTCAGACGAGTTTTGCGAAGAGTTCCCGCACAACCTGATCCCAACTCCTGGATACTGGGTGGAGTGCTCACGTCAGAAGATTGCCACCGACACCATCTGGGATGAAAGCGAGTCGGACCACGAGTCAGGACGTGAGCAAGACCTTCCCAGGCGAGACAGAGGTAAACATCCAACTATTTGGTACACTAAGCTATATTATACGCATTTCTAGCTAAATTTTCCAATCAATAATTGCTTTCCTTTACACCTCACGATTAAACATATACCTATCTCACAACCTACACTTGAACTTATTAGGTGACTCACACTCACACCTTGCAGTATGTAAACGCGCACATTTCCTTGCCTAATTTACTTGACAATGGTTATCCGACGTGGCCAAAACATTTCGTCCTTTCCGAAATTATATAATTATTTATAAATATTTATTTTATTTGACATTTGGAAAAACCTTTGTCAATATGGGTCAGACTATTGAAATGATTCAGATTTTTGTTGAGACGAAATATGTGCAGAAATTTCTTGTTAACCCAAAAGCAGGATCTCTTGGGGTGCAACCGAGGTGACATGTAAGAGTATCAGCTATATTGGAGTACAGGTCATTGAGGTCGCATATTTGCGGAGAGAATTTGATAAACTAGAAAACCTTTTGGGGTGTGAGATAAATGAAATACAAAAGTCACAGACATGTTGGAGTGCAGGTCACTGAGGTCAAATATTTGCTGAGAACTTTTGATACCCGGTTGTTGATCCATGGAGATAACTTTCCGAGGTGTGACAAATGTTCGCATAACTTAGTTTATCGATCATTGAAAACATTAACATACATAGAGGGCTCATTTCTCGATATAGTAACTGTGGAGCCTCTTCGAATCCATATTTGGTAATAGTAACTGTTTTCATAAAAATAATGTTTCACTTTTTGTAATCTTAATTTAGAGCCAAAATCAAATTTACCCACGGAAATATTTTTGAAATGTGATGCGACAAGTGAACAAATATTTCAATAAGATTGTACGGCATGTACATTTTTAAAGTAAAATATATTAAAAGTAATAACGTGCGATCGATTGATAACAACATATATAAAGATTAGATGCCATATCACTATACTACAAAAGTTTGTATTTTTATTATATTAGTATTTGTATAGCGCTTTTTTATGACCGAATGGTCATTTCAAAAGCTCTTCTTTGTCTCTGAGTAAAAAGGTGGGTCTTGAGTCTGCTTCTAAAGGATGCCTCAACTTTAAGCTCAGTTATGCTATTGTAATTAACGCAAACGTGGTGATGATACAATTGGGATGAAGTTAAGATATGTCGGCGGGTATAGCTCAATGTTCAAAACGTTTGCTTTGCAAGCCAAAGGTCGTGGGTTCGATCCCCAAAAGAGATTAGATTTTAATCGATTTCTGATCTCTAAAATACCCGGGTGAATTTGATCACTTATCCGTAAAGAGACAGTCATATCCTATTGATAATAATTGTTGGTAGACGAAAGTCATCCCGTGAAGACCACCCTTTCATAGTAAATTCCTGTAATAATAAGGATGATGCGTGATTCTCGAGCTGTAGTCTATGACGTTGGCGGATCAACAGTCCACATGCAGCGCTTAGCCATATGCATCATGGTAAACGTCATAGAATTCCACAGATGAGACATTATAATTACTATCAACTTCTGTCGGTATTCTCCTGTATTATATACATAAAATAATGTTACGATAAAACTATTCTTACTCATAATAAACTTCATGTAAATTAATTTACATTAAAAATATACACTATCAATAAAATTCCTAAAACTAGCAAATGCTATTAGATATCTTTATTTGATATTTACTAATCAAAAAATGATTTCTCAATTTACTCATATTTCACCCTTTAGTGAATCTATACAAACAAGATGTCGAGGTCTTCCCAATGACAATGCATTCATCACGGTTCAACTAATCATTCGCTTGCATTGTTCGACTCTGCCATCGGAATGCATCACACCATGAACACTAAACATTTCACAGTCTAGTGGTGGACATTCAGCGTTAGCCTGGTAATAATATTCAGCTGCAGGAATTTCATAACCAGAAGTTCAAGCTGCAGCAGAATTCCAATATCCGGTCCGAGAACGGGCCAATTCACATTACGAGGCTACATTCACGTGTACTTGTATTTTCTCGATCGTCGAACTCTAGCAAAACTGTAGTAGTAACTAGCAATACACTTGCTTGAAAAATTAATAACTTATCCTAGTGATACATAACTTAAATCTGATTTTTTAAAATAAAATAGTAACATCCTCCTCTCTCAAAAAAAGGGCGTTATTACGTCGCGTGAGGACAGGATGAGGTCAGCAGACAAACACTTTCTTTTTGAAGCACATTGATTATATTTACTTTAAAAACATTAAAAGCTTTCGGTAAAGCGGAAACATACCGCTGGCCGCAACGTTGACCTTGTCTCGCTAGAGGGTGGGGACTGACTGCCGATCTCTGCGCTGTCCCCGGCTTCCGATAGCGCCGCGCGCGGTGGTATCCTTAGCTAACACAGCCGTTAGCGGAACTGTCAGCACGGCACACCTAAATGCACGACAAGTGACTCGAAATAAAGAGATGAAAGATCGTATATAGTGGTTTTCGGTAACAGTAAGCAAGGACTACATCATAGTGATGTCAA
The DNA here is from genome assembly GCA_022606575.1 of Glossosoma conforme. Classification (NCBI taxonomy): domain Eukaryota; kingdom Metazoa; phylum Arthropoda; class Insecta; order Trichoptera; family Glossosomatidae; genus Glossosoma; species Glossosoma conforme. The sequence continues at coordinate 658,084 of JAGTXR010000149.1, forward strand.
TAGATAAATTCTTCCTAAATTACACTGAACACTGTTTCAATTGAAGGATTTTTTTTACAACTTTTGTCAATAACAGATTCAAATCAACTCATATTACATACTCCCAAATTGCATAATAAACTTTTGTGCTTAATTATTTCAATAAATTGATAATATTAATATTAATCTCAAACCAAGTGATATTTTAAAGATTATTTTTATTTTCTAGCGTCCTTTAGTTTTTTAAATAAAGCATTGATAATAACGTTTTACCTTGTTTTGAAATGGATGACGTTGAGCCCTGTTAATCATAAATTCGAAGACTGCGAATCTGCACTTAATAATGATGAATCTCTAAACGATACTGATTTCATTGGGTTCGAAACCGCAGTCTTCAAGTCTGTGATTAACAGTACTCAGCGTTATCTATGTCAAAATGAAGTTAAAAATATTTTTAAAATTATCTCAACAAATTTCGTCTATGGGAGAAAAAGAAATGGAAGGTGCAGGGATTCGAACCACAAACATTATAAACTATACACAGCCCTAACACACTTTCCTGATTGCTCATACCTACTGACTTGAGAATTTACATGTACATATTTGTAGTATTAGTATCTATTATTGCAGATGACACTTGATGCGAATTGCAAATAAATATATTTTTTATTAAGATTCAATAAAATTTTGGTTGGTTTTGTATGAATGCAGGTCGCAGACGAGACAGCGCTCTCTGCGAAGAGGACACCGAAGATGAGAGTCCTCCACGACAGAAGACGACCATCGAGCAGCAGTGGGAGTCCAACGCCGGCTTCGAACTCACATCCGTCGAGCAGGAAACTTACGAGCGCTACTTCTACGGCACGGAGCACTGGAACTACTTCACCAACGACGAGGACCTCGGCCCCGTCATCCTCAGCATCAAACAGGAGACGCTCAACTCTAGGGACCAGTTCAGGTAGGACTTTTCTTCTATCTTACAAAAAAATCATAGTAGTCTATTCCTTAGCGGCCTCATACAGTAAAGTATTCCTGTATTTTGTATACGTGTGCTCAATCAGGAACCGAGTTAGAAATATGCAGATGTTTTCGTACATCAAATAAATTAAGTGTACGCTTTTTTCAGTCTTCAAAAACTAATGTTCAATTTGATAGATTTAACGCTAAGAACAGCTAAGTGTATTTGCCACTGATCGTGTTTTTTCCCTTCTGGTCTAACGGAGACTCGGTCGTGCTTTCCGCTATAAAATCTTTGCAAAAACGAGCTTTTCGACAACAAATTCACTTTACCGCCAGGTTCGCTTGGTTATTTATGCAAATCGTTCTGCGCTTAGAAGTCGCTTGGCTTTAAAATCGATCGACACAATTTGAATGTTTGATTTGGGTGAATCTACTATCTGAATCTGTGATTTTAAATTGTGTGAAATTGTATACCCTTAATAAATAATAATTATTTTTTTATTCTTTTAAGTATTAATGGCGTTGAATAAATTTCCTTAATTCAAAGTTTTGTGGTACTATTTTATTATGTTAACTACACACTTCTTGAACCATTAAGTCAGCTGCATTTGGCCTAAAACAATTTGGCCCGCGGACATTTGGCCGAAGGATATTCAGAATAGGCATTTACTAAGCGTTTATATGGCCGAACTAACAAACTATCAAATAGATATTTCATTGAGAGTAAATTTGTTCAAATGGTTCTATATTATATTTGAAATATATATATATCTTATTAATATTGTGGCTTATATATTTTATTGTTTACTAGTTTAAGAAGCGAATATTCATAATCATTGTAATAATCAAAAATACGTATTTATCAATTGTTATTGTTATGTTTTTTTGTATTCTTTATGTTGTTGAAATATTAAAAACAATTATAACTACTTTTATTCAAAATAATTTAAATATTTCATTCACTAAAGTATGTCGACCAAATGTCTTATAAATTAATTACTGCTATGCTTGTTCAGCGACAATGGCGCTTTGTTAGCGCTGTTCTCTTTAGATCATCGATTTTAAGCAGCATTGGGCGCGGATCAAAACTTGGATGAGTCACCCCTTATAGTTGGTTGAGCCACTTCGTAGGACCAAACGGTACAGGCTTTAGGAGAGTCGGGCTTATCATTAGATCTCTTTTAAAAATGCAACTAAAAAAATACCCAAAATGTACCTCGGATACTATAACTCCCGTCTCTCAATGTCCTCGAGCTTCTGTCCGGGAGGTTGTCGGAAACCATATATGTTTCCAGGTGGACCTTCGGGTGCAAAGAGTGGCGGCAATTTGTGGTGACAATATTTTCCTAATATAGAACTGATATGAGAGGAAAAACATTTTCTAGAAATCATGAAGTTAATCATTAATTGTTTTTTTATGGATTAATGATTGAGTTTGAATCTATGCTCAATTTGTTATAAACGTGGCGTACTACAGTGTAGCTAATAGTTACCTTTAACGTCATATTAACAGACAGTGTTTTATGGGTCTGGCTGTAAGCTCGAGGAGTAAAGACCCTGAGCCTGCAAATGATATGGGCTACGTGTGTGTAAGCTCCTTAGATCTTTGTATGGAAGCGGGCAATGTAAAACAAACACTTTGTGAGTGGATTCGAGCCCGTTTAATCAAGGGATATTGAAATTTAAAACATTGTAATTAATAACATCAGTGAATAATTATATTTTAAACTAATCTTGTGTTCAGAGTCATGGTTAAAACAGATATAATGAATGTGAGCCTGTTGTTTTTACACATAATATATGATATTTATTTTATTATCATATTTTCATTTAATTTTGTTGGAATAACCAAAAAACGTTCTCTCGTAGTAAAATAAAAAATAGGTTAACCTTCCAATGAGTGCCATACGTAATATACTCGTAATAGACCAGTGCTTTCCAATTAATTTCACCCACGGTCCCTAAATCTGAAAAAAAAAATTGCCGACCCTCCAAAAAAAATATTGCCATAAGGTTTATTTGGTAATAAATATTACCACTATGATACACACATTTCAGCACAACGTTATACAAACTTGCTTGAATATATCATCATTATTATCATACCATGTCCGCTCTTCTAACTAAAGCATATGGCATTCATGAACTGCCGCCACAAAAATCTTTCAGCTTCGTCTTCCGCTGCTCCGCCAAGTACATTCTATATATAGTTTCCAACGGCCTTCCAGGACGGCGCGAGCCCGGGGGCTTGAAAAAAAGGCAGTTTATGCTCTCTTGCGGCATTCTTAATACATGTCCCAGCCAGGTCCACCTTCGCCTCTTATTTGACTGCAGTATAAAAAGCTACCTTGTCTGTTCTCTCACCACGTCATCCCTCACAAAGTCAAACCATCGTCCTTTCAGTATTCTACGCAGGCATCTGCTCTCAAATCACATTATATGGCTGCATTGGCTCTTCGTTATATACCAAGATTCACAGCTGTAAAGAAGAATTGGGAGGAATAAATTAATTATTTGAATATGTTATATGTGGAAAAAATACACATAAATTATTTTTATCCATATTGAATATTTTTGCGGCCCTCGTATAAATTCGTCCCCCCAGGAGGTTTCGGCTCCCTATTTGAGAAGCACTGATATAGATTAACTGCGATAGGTTTATTTTCAATTTATTAACCGATTTCGGTGTTTGTTTTATAAATAGTTAAATATCTACACTAAGCACGCATGCTTATATATAACAAATATGTTTATGGCGGGTTTTAAGCTTACAAAGATTTCGTGCATAATAATAAGAATTCACATTGGTTGTGACTTTAATGAAATAACCTTGAAAGCACGCGACTTAATACATTAAAGATGGGCGGCCAGAAGTGGATGAGTTCATTGAGGGCGCGATGGACTCGCCCATGGGCGGCGCCCGCCCACAGCCTGTTGCTGCCGCCCACCGCTACAGCCGGGCCAGGGCCGAGGCTGTAAACGACCTATTGCTCAACTATAGGCGGACTATAGGCGAACTCTAAGTCAACTATAAGTCGACTATAGGTCGACTATAAACAGACTGTGGGCAGACTAAATATGGAATACATGCGAGAGCTGTGGACAGTATATTTATATCAAGAAAATAACAAATTAAAGTATCCGGAATAAGATTTAAATACAAGGGCAGCCTGATGAGTCAGTGACTTTTCAAATTTTCCACGCAGTAACTTTTAAAGCAGAACTGCTCTCGTCAACTGTCATATATATAAATGAATATACTAATGTACAAGTTTGGGCAAGCTGCTCCATTAAGTTAGTGTTTAACAGCCATTGAAAATATACATCCTCGTGAAGTTTAACGAAAATGGAAAAGGGTGAATTTCGTAAGCTGATCAAGCATTAGTTTTGCAGAAAAATCCATCACAGGAATGGAGATTCTGTACCATTAATTTCAATGGTTAATAAGTGGTTTACTGAGTACCGTTGTGGTCGTACCAGCACAATGACGCCTGATGTACCACCGCCATAATCAAGTCAAGAGTATTTTGGAGCTTCTAATGAAAGGTGGCTGTCAAATTCAGAGACGAATTGTCAAATATAGAAAAAATATTGTAATCAATTCGTAAAGGTAGTTAGTGTGTAGTTGAATTACTGATAGACACTAGTTTTTATGTAAACTTATACGGGAAGATACTGACTATTGGACTCATAGCATTTTAAAAAAAATGATAATCCGTAAGCAGTGCTTAGAAATCAAAAAAATATCAATTCATTCAATCTACACATGGTTCTAATCTTTAAAACTAACTTAAATATGTATATTATCTTACATTATATTTGCTTAATGAATGCCCAAGGGCTAAAGACATGAATTATATTTTTTTACTTTTAACGGTTATTATTTTAATAACTTTTAGTTCCCTTGATGGTTTATATATATATCCATAATACTGTGTAATTAGTATCAGCCAATATCATATTTAAATTTAATTGCTGACAATGGCATTACAAAGGCTTAAAGCCTTCCTGGAAATGAATTATCAGAAAATATTATTTCTTAATGAAAACTGCTCCCAAAGGTACAGAACGTTCGATTTAATTAAGTTACTCTTAATCTTCCTTATATCGAAAGCTTTCTTTAGGGTCACCATACGTTACTCTTTATTTATATTTAATTAAGTATTATGCATATGGTAAACTTGGAAAAAATACAAACGTACCTGTTTCTTAAAAAAAAACTTTACATATCCGTGCCATATCAATATCAGGAACACATAAATTATCAGCACTCAGTTCTATCAGTAGCCACTGTCCATGCCTCGTCCCCAGCCATCTCAGCAAACGAAGATTCACCTGGGAATATACATGATACCCGTCAACCTCCGAGACAAAAACACGGGTAATTGAAGAGACTGCGGCTGTAGTATTCGAGGCATATTTTGGGTCATTTGTTAATCAGATTTTGTAACTTGAAAGTATTATTTTACTCTTAGAGCATTTTCGAATTACGCTAAGGAAGGAATTCAAATAATTATATATACACGCACAACCGCTACACATACCTTCCAACACGTAGAGTCTAACCTTCTTGGTTTACTGTCTGGAGAGCCAAAAATCTCTGTTGGTTTTATGTCTCATAAGTGTATATATATATATAATAAATGTAAAAATACATGTGGTCACCCTGTCGCATACATTTTTGATGGCCTTTGTCTTTGATGAGACGAATTTTATAAATTAATCTTGCAAGAAGCTATGCTTTGCGTTTCGCAAATAATTCATTTGCCTAAGTAAAATTTCAATTTTATCATTTTAAATTTTATCAACACTCACCTTGATTGGTTTTTTGTTTAGATATTTTTTAATGCTCCAATGTAAGATACATTTTAAGGCACCTTTTTCATTGGAAACGAATTACAAGTATTAGATCATAAATTCTTGCTTTCCCGGTCGGTGGGAGATAATGGTAGTGATAACTATATATAGATTGTACTCGGTGGAGCTACAGGAGGCAGGACTGACATGAGCTAATAACATGCCGGCTGACAGAGCTTGGCGGCGGCTCTTAACGACCATATGGTACAATCAGGAAGTGGACAAGAGTTAAGGACAAGAAGGGATATGTGCTTAGGTATGCATTTCTTCCGACTGTTGCGTGGCGTGTTCGGAAATCCTGAAATTTTGATGAATATCAGTTTGTGTGTCCCCGATAGATATCTTAGAATAAGGGAGCACAGATTGTTCGCTCTCCCTAAGAGTAACACTAACCTGCCAGAGAATATGCCTTTTGGGAGAGGGATCAGACTGTTCAACCAAATCACCTCGGATGTTGATATATTTGACGTAAGAGAGGCTCAATTCAGACAAGAACTCTAAGAGTTTCTTTGGAGGGATAATTGGTTGGCGTCATCTGTATGATAAGAATTGGGACCTTCTGTTGCTTGTTTTTATTGCTTTGTTCATAGTACTTAATCATAAGTACCTATGTTTGTATATATTGTATTTTATTTTTTTATTTTTATTGTACTTCAGAAATGAATTGAGTTAATATAATTTGTAATGTTTCTGAAAGGAAAAAATAAACAAAACAAACAAGGTAATGCTATTGTGAATGGCCATTGTGGTTCCGAGTGTTAATCTACTAAACTCATCACACTTTTTATTTAATCTGCATTACAACTCAAGAAATCAAGATGGCTTTCTTATGAAATATGACAGAGCTAAAAATATTTTTTATATCTCTTGACATGGTAAAAAGATACTGAGAAACTGAAAAAATAATTGAAGGAAAACAATTCAAATATTTTAAGTCATAATCCCGCCGCATGTACAAGTGGCAGCTTTCTGTAAGTTTGAGGCTTTATATGGCTGAGCTAACAACTGAAGAAGTGCTGTAAATTATGAAGAAACTTCCTGAAAGTATGCACGGGCAACTACGCAACTTTTTATGCGACAACTTTTCTCCTGAATATTGTTTGCAACAAACCAAAAACTTTCAGAACAATCTCTTATAATAGTAAATCAAAACAAGAAGTTCTTACTTTACGTATTATGCTACTTCACACGTTAAATAATACAGAATAAATATGTACTAGAAAAAATATTAAAAGGTTTTATTACGTTTATCGTTTAAAGATAGCTTATCGTTAAGTACTTAAATTAATCATTTGTTATTATTCTACTAACCAATCAACATGATTTTTACAAAATTATTATTCATGGCTTAGCATGGTGTCGGTTCAATGTTGAACGTAAGCCTCTCGCATGAGTCTCCATCCTTTTTTAACCTCCATTCTCCGCATCCACCCTAATACCCTTATTTATCTGATATCGTCAGTTCATCTCGCAGAGGAATGGCTCCAAACGCACCGTTTACCGGTTTTTGGACGCCACTCAAACCTCCAACACATTTTCCCATCAATAGTTGTGTCTTCGCCTGATATATCTTCCTTATTGCCACTTGAGGATCCCTATTTTTTCGTTGGCCTCCACTTCTTAAATACTTTGTCGGATGTTCTCGTTTCAGATTATATATTTTAGAGGCACTCGTCTCGTAGATCTTTTTGTGGCACGTTGAATAACTTTATTTTATAGTTAAGACCTGCTGTGAGATTCTATGTTAATACTGGCAGGATACATTGGTTAAACGCCTTAGTTTAAAGAAATTGCGGAATTTCCTTTTTTAAATGTCTTAACTTTTTCAAATGCTGCCCATCCCAGTTTTATACGCTTGTGGCTTTTCTTTACCTTGTGAGGAACTGGTTTGTAATTAAAATCAAAGTTGTGTATCTTAATCACATATCAAAATAAGTCCAATTATTAAGTTATTAAATGACTCGTCTCTGATCTTCTATAGAAGATCAGAGACGAGTCATCTCAGGTAGAATAAATCGGCCGGTGGCCGAGCGGTATAATTACCTGGGCGAAAATGGTTGGTTCCAAAGGTCCGCGGTTCGCATCCCGCTCCCGCCGATATTTTTTCTGAATGAATTGACTCGTTTAAGGATTTTTATGTATATTATATGTATATTTAATTGCTTATAATATTGTAATATAGTCAATGATCTATAAAAGTAGATTAGAATATTGAAATAATAAAATATTATTCTAATAAATAATTTAAAATATCCATACAATTATTTGTATGGATAGTGTTTGTGTCATAGAAACATTGTCATTCTTATTTTATTTGTTTCGGTAGAACAACTCAACGTTCCTTAAAATACATTTAAAAACCATTTTCTTCCTTTTTCATGTTATTTTACTTCAATTGAGTCGAGTACTAGTATTTATCGATAGATCTCACACAGAGTGTCACCCCTAGCATTTTCATATATTTATTGCAGTCATTAAATTTTATCGCTGCTGGAAATAAATTCCCGCTGCAATTTTATTGGCTGGAATATTTTTCAGAGCAAAAAAAAAACTGTATACAACCCAGTTACATGAAAATCCAACATAAACAACATAACGGAAACTGCAAAGACCAATTTAAGTTACAAAAATTCATAAAGGATCCAATCATATAATGGAGTTTAGAAAAATGACACAGTATATTTATATATCAACATTATTCATAAGTACGAATTGGAAATATTTGAATTTTAACGATAGTACCATGATAGAAACATATAGAACAAAATTTTAAAGCCTTGTATAGATGTTTAAAAGATTGAGTTCAGTAGCCTCGTAAAATCGTCAGTCCATTTCTAGGATGTAAAGAGTAAATCATCATATCATATTTTAAATGATGACTCAAAATATCTAAATATGCTGCCCCCTGGCTGTCATCCTGGAAAGTCGTTAGGTTATATACATGGTATGTACCCGGCGTTGTTTAAGGTGTAGTAATAACATGAGACGAGGAGAAGAAAAACAACAGCTGACAGAACGTTGTAGTGCTTCCTCTTGTTATAAAAATGATCCTTTTCATTGTGATTTGAGAAAATTGTTTCGGATCTATCTGGCATGCAGATGTTGTGACTACTAAAAAATCAGCGCATTTACCAATGTCGATAGTATTTTTGATGAGAGTCTATCTTCAACTTCATCTCCTTTCAACCCGTAACTATGATTCTCATATCTTTCATGGCTTTTTTCTCTTATGCCGTCCTGTCGGAGTAGCCAAAATTACTCATAGGAGATCATCACTTTACTTATCATAATCTGAATGTCCTCCAACAAGTCTGCATTCAACTGTGACTGATCAAAATCATATTGTTTTACTATTTTTCTATTGAATACTCAACCTAAGAAGGAAGTTTATTAAAATAATGAAATATATACATCACTCGTTATCGTTTAAGACCTCTAAAATTCATCACAATGTTGTAGATGTGAAAATGTATCTCTTTTATAGGAACTCAGTGCGCAGTACACGGTGCGCGGTTCACGTCTCGCAAAGCTCCCGTTAATGAAAATTCATTCCGTCATAATTCAACGTGCCCCATTAAAGCTCTACGAGCTACGCCAGGTGCCGTAGAGCATTCACTATTTATATTGGAATATTTTTCTTTCTTTGTCTGAATTGATACTATTTAATTTAAACTTTTTTTTTCAATTTTCACCAATATTTACTTGAAAGGGTTATTTATTTTCACTCTTTATTTGAATAATTTATTCGCTTGGCAAATAAATTATTCCAAGCAAAACACTGTCTACGCAGTAGACTTGACTCGCTCAAGAAAATAAAGCACGTATTTTGAGCATTTATCTAAATAATTGAACAATATTATATAATATATATTTTTTTAATATTTGACTCAAATAACTAATGGTTTGTATTTATTTTCAGTTTTTAATATTTATTTATTTTATTAAGGCATAAATTCTAGTAAATGTAATTTATATCTATATTAATCAGCAATCATGCTTTATTTTTCAGCGCGATTAAATATTTATATTATTTCAGAATGAACTCAAATATACTCGTAATAGCTCCATACCTGGTTGCTCAACTAATTAAATTCTATAATATGCAATATTGGATATACAAATCTTTAGAATTAGCTTTTTGATTGGAATTTTAGGGTTGCACTGCAGTGTTTAATGATAGAATGCGAACCGCGTAGAAGTTTCGTAGAGAGTGCGTAGATGAGGCCATCCGACCAATTATTAGTGGTTGTGTTATTGTAATCGGTGTTTATTGTTCTAGCACATAATCTCTTGATACCGCGGACCACCGGACGCTCATTTTATACAAGCGCACCACTAAATAATATTGTTGCGATTAGGAATAATATTGCACCTGTTGCGTGAACGCTTATTGTGTTAGTAGATGACTAGTGCTGGTCATTCAAATAAAATACTTTTGGCCATCGTCTAATGATGAGAATAAACATGAGAAACTGATTTGTTGTTATTGTAAACGCACGTAAAATAAAATCCAAAAATGATGTGAATGTCGTTTGAAGGGCATGGCCGTCCATCCATTTTCAACAAGTTATTGCAAATACTTTTTTAATTTGAATTAAAGAATGATATGTGTATTGGTTTTTCTTTTCCGTTGGAAATCGATGCTGAATATTGTTAAGATTTTATGAAATATTCTATTTTTACTGAGTATTATTTGTTTCCATCATTCTTGGCATGCAATTGAGCGGGTTAGATAATTTTATGCGTAGTGAACGTTTTATGTTTACGAGTATAACAACACCTATAATGTTATTAAATATCGCAAATGACACATCATAATTTATATTTTTTGTATTTGTTCGCTTTTAAGACTAAAAAATATTAAAAGCTTACTTAAAGCGCTTATGAAAAATCTTTAACAGTAATTTCTTATCCAGTAATCTTTGACGAGTTTTATTTTTTTCTTTTCGTTTTTTTAATATCTGCACAGTTTTAATGCTGCAAGTTTTCCTCTCGGGTGTGGCGATATCGTTTTATCTATTTAATATCAGCTTGTTTTTTCTTATGTATTCATAATTTTTCATATAATGTTTGGCATATCCAACAATGTCCGATTCTTTTTTAATTATCAGATCGCGGATTTCGTAATCCACGCCATAATTGAATATCTCCATCATCAGCCTGTGTTTACTCATAATGTAAAGTGCAGTTTCTATCTCAATGCAAGCGCCCTCGGCTCCGCAGCGGACTCCATTGTCTCGCCGTCGGTTTCCGCCCAACAATAGAGCCTTCAAAGCTCCCTGCTCAGCCTGCAGCGAGCCAGGTGTTGATAACTTCATACAGCCTCCGTGACGAGGCGATGAATGAGCTTTGTTTGAAGGCTTTCAGCAACTTTAGATTTTATGCTTGAGGAGCGCATTGTGTTTACAAGTTTATTAATATAGTTACCACATTTAATAATTCCTATTAAAAACTACTATATGTAGAGATGCATTTTCTTTGTGAGAAGTTTCAAGGCTACAGAGTGAATCTTTTAACCTTCAATTCATTCAAAAGACAAAAATTACTATCGTGAAAACCTAATATTATCCTTACACAGTAGGAAAGCCGTAACTAAATTTCTTTATGTGCTTTCAAGCTATTTTCGTACTAAAAGATATCGGAAATGATATATACTTAGAATCTCATCTAAGGAGCTTTGGGATGCAAATTTTATGTGGTAGTAGTTTTATATATCAATTTTTGAAGACTATTTGATCCACTTACAAAGCTGTTTTATTTATTATTTGAATATATTGTTATTTCTTTATTTTATCTAACTTGTAATTATTGGGAGTACTTTCGAGTAAAATACTTTCATACAATTTATAATACTTCGTTCAAATAATATTAAATAAGTGAACATACTTTACTCATTTATTTTTAAATTCAAATATATGTTTAAAATTAACTTCATCAATCAATGAAAATAATGTGAGAATTAAATATACATTCAAGTGAACGCTCTATCAAGCACCTCACACGAAGGCGCGTTTTCCCACAAACTGGCAATCAGCTGTGTTTGATGGGTAGACCTTTCATCACATTTTCCCACTAAGTTAAACGCACTCCCGTGAATTGTTGCGTCACAAAGAAATATTTTTCAGATAAAGGTAACCGAAACATAAATATCGTCCATAAAGTACACTAAAATAACTTCTTAGATTTTCACGGCCAGATTTGGCATTCTGGCTTTTAGGCTTAGCCGTGTGTGGTGAATTACTCTTCTCCAATATTTCGACTGCCATTGCAGGGGTCTTCTTCAGGATTGATGACAGTGTGATCAAACCCTGAAGAAGACCCCTGCAATGGCGATTGAAATATTGGAGAAGAGTAATTCGCCACACATGGCTAAACCTAAAAGCCACAATACCAAAGTACAAATGAAATTTTTCCAATTTGTCAATACAAAAAACTGAAATGCAGTCTCTAGTTTTGGCAAAAACTTAATTAAAATTGTGACCAATACGGGTTAAAACTACACGTGAAACTTGTTGAGTCGCTAGAAATTAGATTAAATAACTCATGTCTGAGCGATTGTTTTATCAATATATATTGTAGTTAGTTAAACATTATCGTTAGTTGTGACTGGACTATCACTCAACTCGCATCAGACTGGTTGTTCCCACTCTCCCTCTGGTACTCCAGTCAGTAGTTTAGTTTCCCAACAAACTGTTCGGCGCTCGCCGAGTTATTGAATTAATATTTGAGGTATAAGCAGATGAGGATTCATTACGTGAGCTGGTTCATTGTCAGGGTGACCACACACTATTTATATAAAAATATAAAAACAATCTTTAAATTTTCTATCTATAACTAATGTTTTATGCACCACTAAAGACTTACACACATTCAACAACTGATTCACATAAAAATTCAGAGCAAACATCTAAAATGCCATTTATCTCAACAATAAATCTGAGAAAAACAAATGGCAAACGCAGAGATTCGAATCAGGAACCTTTGTTAATATGTTAATTTTATTACCGAACGCTTTTTCGCTGTGAAAGAAGTACAACTATAAACATTGTTCCATTGTTTTTTTTTGGTAACGCAAGAAAACGTAAGGGCTTTTTGTAAACATGAATTAATATTCAGATTTAACGTTATGTAAGTGACTTCAAATGTCAAGACCAGTGTGTATTTTAAGAAATTCAGATTGTACAAAATACGGAAAACAGATGTTTGATAAACATTCCAAATCTTTCCAATGGCGTTTATAAAGAAATTTCAATTACTGCCTGTTCTTGGTGAACAGTATTTATATAAATCAAAATCAACAATATTGCCTGCACCTTAACTACTATATAATAGGTTTCGTTGATCCACGCCAAAAAATACCTTAGTTACGAGTATCTATTTTATTCTATCCATGCCTAGTTCCTATCTTTCCAGACACTACTTTTTCTAGAAATATATTAAAATCCCATATGTATGTGTTGTCGAGAGTTCTAATAACAAACATCAGACAAACATACAGAAAAATTCGCACTCCCTGCAATTGAAGAAAATTTACAGCATTTTTTTCAAACTTCACATTTACTTGCCAAAGTCATTTTCCACGTATTAACGGTATACAAATCAAATTTAAATCAATACTGTATGGCTTCCAAGTCATAATAAGGATGCGTTGCGCTTCTCTGTGGACGCGCGTTCGCGGCAGTACCAACGCTAAGGGGCACTGGATGTGCCATCACGTAGGCATCCAGTTGTGATCCGGTGCTCCACTCACTGAGAATCAGAAGTTGCTTAAAATTAAAATTGTTAAATGCTATTGATTTTTATTTTCTTTATTTTATGTATCTGGTCTTAATATATATACATAAAATTTTAATTATGGCTCAGGTGGCTGAATAATGTATTATTAATTAAAAGTGTCACCCTACAGTCTATCTATCATATCGTGAGTTTGTCTGCAATAAAGCTGAACCTGCCATTGTGCGAGATCCGGCTGTATGAATTAATGAGCTATATCTCTACGTTGTAACGAGCTATGATGTAATGATTCGAGTGTGTGGATATCGACTACTATCGTGAACTATAGGCAAACGCTGCAATAAGCGACGAGTTTGTAGTATATATTGTCATAGGCAAAGTATGGAGTTAACTGCTAACAAATAATGAGGATCGTATTAGATTGTTAGCGAGTTCTGTAACGTAATATGATCAGGTCAGGGGGTGAGTTGATTGATTCTGCCTAATAATTATTCCTAGAAAAGATTTATTACTTTTATGTCATATTTATATCAAATATCATTACAGGAATTTACTATGAATGGGTTAGTATTCGATATATTCTTCACGGGATGACCTTCGTCCACCACCAATTTTTATTAATAGGCTATGACTGAAATTTTACGGGCGGGGAATCGAATTCACATTAATAGGTGGAATTTTTGAGCTCGGAAATCGATTATTTTTTTAAATCTTCGCCAGGGATCGATCTCACGACCTTCGGCTTGCCGAGCAAACGCTTAAACCACTGAGCTATATCCACCGGCAAATGCTTGTATATTAGATATCCTGTTTATCTTATTTTATTAATCTTGAAAAATTGTGTCCATCCCTTAATAAAATAAGGTATACAATTTCATTAAATACATAATGTGTATTTATACATTTAATTTAAGTTTCATTAAAAACTTAACTGTGATTTTTTTAATGATAATTGACTGTCAACTAGCCTTGCTTGCGATATTCTACTATCTAAAGGAATGATGTATCATTCGGATCGCCTTTGTAATTAATAGTATCACCTTGACCTAAATTAAGTAAAAGAAACGACTAATTTGGATCACCACTCTGTAGAGGAGTGCAATTCCTTTGTTTGCGAGTGTTGCTATCAGCTGTGTCCGTTGTAACGTTGCCACAGATGGAAGATACAACACTACAACCGCGTATTTCAAACCTCAGCTAAGTAACGAATCTGGTCAAACGAGAAACAATGGATAGGTTTCATCTGCTAATACATCATCTGTCCTTCATCAATTGAAACTATACTATTACATATCCTTTGCATAAGACGGTACAACGGAATCTGAATTATTAAAAGCTAAAGTAAAATATAAAATAATATATAAAAGAAAAAATTTACAGTACTGCAGAATTATATTTAATTTAAATTATATGCAGAAATTTGATTATTTTTATTTTTGACTATAAAGAAAATTATGTTTGAAACACTAAATAATTGCGTATTTGTACAACGCAGTAACTTTGTGGTTTGTAATATTAAATAAATAATATTAAACACTTTGTAAACCTATAAAATTTTAATTATTATTAGTTAATCAGTTTTGGAGACTACACTCTTTCATCGGGACAAACAGAATTGCTATTTTAATAATAATTGTTATAATACCTTAAATATTAACATCTTACATGTTAAAGTTATATTTGAATAGAAAATTCTTTTTAAAACCATTAACTTTAACGTAATAAAAATAGTTGGATAAAAAATGCGATACAAATAGAAAAGCGTTTCGATCTCTTTGCAATAAAAGTAAACCAAACGAAGCCTGAAGATATTTAATTCTGATAGATTTCAGTCGTGAAAGTTCTCGGCTTTCGCGTTTCTATCCCTCGAGCTTTGTATCTCTGCCAGATCCACAACATTGCTGAAGCCGCTGAAGCTCCTGAAACACCCAGTTGGGGAACTGTAAACGCCCGGCTGTAAAAATAAGCTCATGTTCCTGTCAACCAGTGGAAGAAGATTCAACGGAAGATAGATCAGAACTCAGGAAAATGTTTTTTTTTCCTTAATATATTGCTTTTGTATTGATTAATAATATATTTTAATTTGCCATAGTTAAAAGTCGTCCTGTAAAGACCACTTATTTACAGTTTAAACACTTAAAAGTCGGAATGTGCATGAAATTTGAGCTCTAGTTAAATAAACTGTATTAAATGAGTCATAGTTAACAAATATGTAATTAAAATGAACAATTTTTCCAGCTCTTTATAAAACATACACTTGCAAACTTTGAAATTGACTCCCAGCATGTGTTTTTCTTTCCACTTTAAATCTTTATTTTTTAAAGAAGCAGTTTGATAAATACTTGCAATACTCTTAAAACCTACACGCTTGCAACAACTACACTGAAATTGTGTTCAGTGGTTGGATTTTCGATTGAAATCGAGCCCATGACTTCTCTCATATAAAACAAACGCTTTATATTTAACTATACCATAATAATCGCATATCAGCTTTATATAATCCAACTTGGATAATTGTATGTAATTCTTGTATGATGTGTTACAAGTTCGTCTCTGTATAAGCTCGTGTTTCAGTACAAATTTATCCCTTAGGGCTAGCTAGTATATCAAACATCGATGACGTGTTATCATAATAGGAAACCAAGGATTGCAAAATATTTGATATTTGGAATACGCTTTTCACAGTTAATAAATATTTTTGAAGTTAATTTGAACTTGCATTGAATAATATGACGTTATTTTTCATATTTATTCACGTCATTTGTATCATAGAATTATCGTGAGAATTGTTTACTAGTTCCTACAGATAAGTTAAAGCATATGAGCTCCATAATTCTATGAAAATTTCAATTAATCTCATTGTGTAGTAAAATACCGTGATGATACAATAACTTAAATATTATATATTAGAAAAAAATGCTTTATTTTAATCAGAATAAAATAATATTTAAAATTGTTCCGCAATCTTATTCTTTCACGATATTGTTTTTTTTTTATTTTTAAGAAAAGTATAGCCGAAACATGTATCTTATAAATATAAATGTGTTATAAATGTATAAATATATTCTTTAATTTTATTCGTCCATTTTGTAATGAACCGTATGTGGAGAATCGTTTTACAAATATTTCAACTATCATTTCAGTCGACAAAGTAATTTTAAATATTTAAAAAAAACAAATAATTTTCATTTTTCAAATATCGAATAATTAGCCGGATGTTCCTGAGGTCTGGATTCTTTTTTACAAGGCGGCTTAACCATATATTACAAAATACTAGTAGAAGGCACCGCTGTATAAAAAATTGTCACAATCACATAGGAAATTCTCCGTTACAAATTTTTAAAAAACATGCGCTTAATGTGGGTGACTATTTCTTAAACTACGAATATGTTTTATTTAATATTTGTTATTATTACTCCTACATTGTCTTATATCGGTTGTAATACTTCTGTAATTAATATTCTAGTTGTAGTTATATGCAACTCTATCCGATACGTGATTCTCTCTTGATTTTTCCGTCCAAGTTTGGTTGTCATTATTCGTTGAAGCAACTCGTAAAACGTAATTTCGTCATCCCTGGATCGTGCAACGTGCAATAAATCAAAACATTTCTCAGGCAGTTGTGTTGACAGAAAGCGGAGCGGCGACCAATGCAATACGTGAGGAGACTACTGAGTCAATAAGCGAGCCAGCCGCGGAGCTCCGACGAGCCTCTCGAGGGATGTTATTGCACCGCGAGCAAAGAAACGAGTCGCTGGAAGACTTCTCAAGCTTAAACTGAAATGCATCAACTGCAGGACATGAAGTAAAAACTAAGCCATCGGTTTTTAATCTCATTTTTATTGCTTCTTAGATTTTTCCTTACGTACGTTGTATTACGTCATTTTTTTAGAAATGGAACACAAATTTTCATGTTTTCAGTACAGGTTTGATGGCTTTATCATCGCGTGATTGCTTATTTTTGTCTTAAGTAAATTAATCAAAACTATTTGGTTACCCCGGCTGATTGATTTTTGTATATGAGCTTCGATTAGAGCTCAACCCTACATGCCTTGGTAAGTGCTCCCAAGGAGCGCAGGCACAAGGCGACCGGCCCGGGGGCCTAAGGCCCCAAAAAAAAATAAAAAAAGGTCAACCCTACTGGGGGGGGGGGTAGGGTTGAGCCACTCTTTAAGGACAAAACAAAATGGTCTAGGCCTCGGCTGATCGTCCGATCTCCTTAAAAATCCACGATCATTTAACACTCAAATATATATCTGGTACTACAGCCGCTGTCTATGCAAGTTCGCAGACTTTTGCTCTGGAGACTCCCGGGAACCATTTATGTTCCCGTGTGAAACTTCGAATCTACAGGAGTTCTGGGACAATGTGTAGACGATCTAAGCTAAAAAAAACTATTAAAACAACTCCAAATATGGAGCGGATATGGTAAAAAAATACCTCTATATCGCAGTACTTGATTTATGATGGTTTCATCATACAGCCGGAAAAATTACGAAAATAGACCCTGCTAGGATGCTCTTGAGATGCCATAAAATCGTATTAACCACAATTATCTTTTATTTAGCCCACTTAGCTCTACCTGTTTTAGAAAGCAGTGGGAAACTATCCATTTAATAAAGACTACGGATTACCGGGTGATAGAGCTGACGTGAGATGAAATTAGGACCATGGCGGCTGAGAAATCTTTGTGGTGGCAGTTTTTGACAACAACCATATGCTCCGGTTCATCATCAGCCTGTGTCCGTCCACTGTTGAACGTAGGCCTCCCGCATGAGTCTCCATCCTCTTCGATCCTCCGCCTTCCGCAGAGAATGCTCCGGTTAGAGAATGTATATGGAATGATGAACGCCACTGTCTATCTATGCGCGATCGACACATTTGACCCAACAGAAATTAAGCGATATTCTTCGTTTAATGCAATCATTAAGTTTTAATTTATTCTTTTGAATGTTATTCCAGCATTTGTCTTTCTTCTTCATACAATCGATATCTAGATGGACTTGAAATTCAACATAAATGTTTCGCAAAATGCTTCGATAAGCTTCATACGACTAATTGTACTCAGAATTTTCTACGAACATTCCACTAAGCTCACAACTAGGAATGTCCATTTCGATGACAGATTATTCTCATTATAGTTAATTTTAATCTGACATGTTTTACATAAAACTTTATTGAAAAGGTTTAAATTTGGACACTAGCGATTAAATTTATCTATGCTACGATAATCTTGAAGTAATTTAATTTTCATGGAATCGGTATGGTATATCAAAATGTGGAATTGAGAGTATGCACGCTTGTACAGGGTGAACCATGATTGAAATCAAGTTTGACATTATTTATTTTGGACTGTTTATCACGTTATAAAACTACCTACAACTTACAGAATAATTATACGCTTTTATGAAAGTAAGCTCAGCATCTTTCGGTTCCACCATAGTAACCGATCCTTCCGCAATTGCTTGTTCTAAACATACTCGTACATACAGTATTAGAAGCTCTATGGTAGGAATATTACTTAAGTTGTTAGAATCAATACAGCTAGCGAAATTCACTGAAAGTGTTAATATTTTGCAAGTAAAGCTTGAAAAAAGACTCATCATCATCATCAGCCTGTATCCGTCCACTGTTGAACGTAGGCCTCCCGCATGGGTCTCCATCCTCTTTGATCCTCCGCCTTCCGCATCCTGGTCACTCCCGCTATTCTTCTTATATCGTCAGTCCATCTTGTAGGGGGTCGGCCAATGCTTCGTTTGCCAGTTCTTGGGCGACATTCCAATACTTTTCTTCCCCATCAACCGTCGTCTCTTCGACAGATATGTTCTGCCCATTGCCACTTGAGTGTGCTTATTCGTTGGGTAGCATCCACTACTTTAGTTCTTCTGCATATTTCCTTTTTATTTTCTGATACTCCGAGTATGGATCTCTCTTTAGCACGCTGGGTGACTTTTATTTTATGGGTAAGACTTGCTGTCAGATTTCACGTCTCTGCGCCAAATGTTAATACAGGGAGGATGCATTGGTTAAACGCCTCAGTTTTAAGATATTGCGGAATTTTCGCTTTAAAAATGTACTTTAGTTTTCCAAATTCTATAGTATCCAATACATATTAATCGTTTTTCAATGAAATCTGAACCCTGAACTTATTCTTCTAATAGAGAGGCTCAACACATGAAGAACATTTTAAAATTATTATTATTGTGATAAGAGATCAGGATAAGAAAATATACATTGTCATGATTTTAGTTTTTGCCAAAGGCTGTATCTCAATGTAATATACGTCGGTCAGAGAAGCTTCGTTGAACTATTTGCCTAGCGTCAAGTGAGACATGACGTGAGTGTATTTGCTTCGGGCCCATATTACATTATATTATTATTAAGCACCAACCATGGCAAACCCACGGCACGTGCAGTGTACTATATACTGTACTATATACTATACTATATACTGCACTACATACTGTAGTATAGATCAAATAAAATTATAACTAGATAGCGCCTATCTTACAAAGACAGAAGTCGCATATTTTGATTCGCGACGAAGCTTGAAAATAGAAAATTAATTTTTATATATTTTTAATTTATATTTCGTCAATCTAAAGTATATCCTTGGTTAATGTTAAATCTATATCTTGCCTATAAAACGAATGTTATTATTTTTAACAAAACATGGTGATAGATGAAAGTCGTCCCGTAAACATCACCTATAAAAAGTACTTATTAAAATAATAAGTACAAAAATTAATAAGTACATATACAAAAGAAATTTCTTGAATGCCATAATTCAGTTTAATGACAATAGCTAATTAAAGCTCCATATTAAGTGCAAAGCGATACATAAATAATCGTCACAGAATCTACTAATGAGATTTCTAGATTCATCAGTGGTTTTTTTTATGTTTGGTTAATATACAAATTCATCAACGACTTCTTCGTTAATAAATTGTTAATATTTTTTTTATTGCAGAGAGTTAGATTTTAAAAACGCTAAAATATAGATACGAAGAGTTGAATAACTATATTGCCAACATTTAAGAAGATTTTACGTTATTTCACGATACGTTTTATCAATACAATCACATATAATTTTGTGAAGAGTGCTACGAATCAATTTATTATAAGTGAGTGTAGATGATATTAATTTTAAGAGCTCAGAGTAATAAAAAACGGCGATCAAAGCGGAGCAGACTAGTTCGAGTAAATCAATTTTACGTTTGATTTTTTCTGTATGTAAGTATGTAAAATGCTGTATAATACGAAAAAGGTTCTATTTTACTGGTATAGGCGCTAGTCTATTCAAATTTGATTAACCTTTTTTCTCCCTGTGCATATTTCAAAAGTTTTCGATGGCGTAGTTATTGCTCTCCAGCACTGTTCGCGAAAACAGAAAGGTCATGTACGTGTAGTATGAGTCTACGGTAGTACCCATACACGCGCACTCATTTACGTACACGTACTCAACGGTCATGTATATTATTTGCTCCCAATTCTCAATATTGATGGAATTATTATGAATTTTATAGCGACTTTAATGGTTTTATTATCAAACGCCTTACAACAACGAAAAAATATAAAATGAAAAATTTAAAAAGGCTTCTACACTCGACAATGCCTGATCTTTTTATTTAATTTAACAAAACTGTACTTATGGCTTAGTGGTATGGCGTTTGCACACCATACCGAAAGTCGTGGGTACAATTCCCGACAGAGCTTAGAATAAATGTGATTTTTAATCGATTGTAATGGTCTATAAATACTCTCGGTTTGTGTGAATTTGATCCCTTAACCGTCAAATACCAGTCATAGCCTATTTATTAAAATTAATTAATTTAAGTCAGTGTCTATAGAATCTCGAAATTTTATAAGATTATTTACTGGTTTTTAGAATAGGTTGTATAGTTTTTAAATGGAATCCGAAATGTTTTCCGTTTGTGGTACCAAAAAAAAAAAATTTGTTCACTACTACACTAATTCACGACCCACAAAGCTTATATTTTTTTCATTCAAAAGTTCTTCATCCAGAAATATCTATTTTTTTATCCAGAAAAGGAAGTTATAAATATTTCAAAGAAAATCAAAACTGCGTGATTTCACGTGTCCCCTGATTCATTGCGTATGAATACGCATAGTCCAGCACAATTCTGTATGCCTAGGAAAACTTAAGTATTAATCATGTATGTGATATAGATTTCCTATCTAATTTTCTAGAGGTCACAAAAATATATATTTAACATATAGATCCATAGTGAATTCCATCTTGTATAGCATTAATTCAGTTAACTCTTGTATAACGCACGCTTTTCTAATTTTCAACTGATATTTTTTATATGGAACTATGTATGCGATATTTTATTTATAAAACGTGTCAATGGTTCAGATGACGGGAGCATCGGGCTAATCATCCTATATTATGAAAACGTATTGTAGAGTTGACTGTGATATTGTGGCTTTTGGGTTAAGCCATGTGTGGCGAATTTCTTTTAACCAATATTTCGACCGCCATTGCAGGGAAATTCACAAAAATTCGCCACACACGGCTTAACCCAAAAGCCACAATATCAAATCTGGCCGTGAAAATCTAAGAAGTTTTTTAGGGTTGTCTGTATTTTAAATTAATTAGATGGAATAAAAAATGTGCTTAGAGGGATACGAGCCGGAGACAATGTTTTCGTGATATATTTTTGTGTCACGAAAATGATGATATTTGACAACAACAAAAATCATTTTCCAGCAAAAAAAATCTTTTTAGTAGATAAATGAGTTTTTTTTTAATACGAGTATAATTATCAGAAATGCTTGTGCATCGTAAATAGCAGCCCTTTTGTCGAAATTTAAAGTTGTTTTTTTAACCGTTTGGGTGATTTAAGGGCGGTTCTCGCACCCTCGTTTACTTAATTGAGGACCGGCGGAGGGGATCCGCGCGGTTAGGATCCGCGCGGTTAGGATCGTGGTTTGGCCATTACAACCGAGGATTACACCATTTAAATTGACCCAAATGGATAATGATCCCCAGCAGCTTGGACAATTTATCTTAGCTCGTCTTGTACTAAATAATCGTATTTAATACACAAAATATTTTCGTACATTTTATTTTGTCAGTAAATAATACTAACTGTTGGACAGTTTGACTAAAGGACGATCGACTGTCAGACGAATAGGTTGCGGGTTGCGATCCTTGTGAACCTTTTTTTTTTAATAATACATTCATTTTTTGTGTATCGTGAATAAGCTTCTACTAACCTTGTATTACTATACGAATTACTCTTAGTTATATTATATCTACGGTAAAATGAATCGCATTCAATTTTGATGGAATGTGATTATTTTTACCGTTGAATTTTACAATTTAAGTAAATATATAATGTTTAGCTTTTTGACGAACAAAACAAAGATTCGACTCGACAATTTCCATGATTTTATCGAAATTTTCAACACTTCGTCTTACAGTGCGTGGTGCATCTTTGACATCAAAATTAATTGAACGAAATTGCATGAAATTGACCATTATAGTATCAGAGCCTTAAGTACTAATCACATTTTCAGCCACCTGCCTTGTGTTTTCGCCTTCATCGAAGAAAAATTGTAAAATATGGCGTATTTATTCTTTGCTAGTATCCATATTTGACGCGCGCTCAAACAAAACTGAGCCAATCAATCACAAAATCACCTTAAAAGTTATTTAATACAAAACCTCATCTTTCTTTTACACAAAACTTGTAGAAGTAATTTGTGGTGACAGCTTGAAAGTGCATTTAAAAATGATTCAATTTTCAATTTTGTTTATTTTGCCTTTCAGAAACATTACTAATTATGTTAACTCAATTCATTTCTGGAGTACAATTAAAAAAAATAAAAATAAAAAATACAATATATACAAAAATAGGTACCTCTGATTAAGTACTATGAACAAAGCAATAAAGACAAGCAACAGAAGGTCCCTATGCTTATCAGACAGACGAAGCCAACCAATTATCCCTCCAAAGAAACTCTTGGAGTTCTTGTCTGAATTGGGCCTCTCTTACGTGAAATATATCAACATCCGAGGCGATTTGGTTAAACAGTCTAATCCCTCTCCCAAGAGGTATAGTCTCTGGCAGGTTAGTGTTACTCTTAGGGAGAGCGAACAATCTATGCTTCCTTATTCTCAGATATCTATCGGGGACACACAAACCGATATTCATCAAAATTTCAGGATTCCCGAACACGCCACGCAACAGTCGGAAGAAATGCATACCTAAGCACATATCCCTTCTTGTCCTCAACTCAATGTACCCCAACATACCCTGTATGAAGTTAGTTGGATACAGCCACGGATAGTATCCATGTACCCTCATGTAGAGATATGGTAATCTACGGTGATTTCGTTTAAAACCATGTATTCGTGAATTTTACAAGATGCTGTTTGATCAGAAATTTACATAATAGTATCATCAAGAAATACTCTTACTAAATAAGGCTTCCAGTCTGCAAGATAGGCTTCAGGTTTGAGGGAGATGATGGATGAGGGGCGTAATCGAAGTTTCTGAAATATCCGAACTTTCGGCGCCTTCGGGAGCGACGCAGGGACTCTGTGTGACGTCACTCTGCCTCAAGATTAATGCGCTTTCCTCAAATGGTAATTAAAGCCGGAAATGACAAACGGCCAGACGGGACACGAGAAGTTCTCGTCACTTGCCAAAGTGTGGACATTTGCTCGAAACCGACCTAACTTGAAACTAACTAAAGAAAAAAAAGTAACCCATACATATGTATCCGAAGCGTATATTTTAAATACTTTTTATATGCATTCATATTAAAGCACACAAAAAAATATTAACGGTTGTTACGAGTTGTGGATGTTCATATTGGAAAGCGTATTATTTAAATTATATATATAAGCGTAGTAAGTTGGAACTGATGAAGTCTTCGTTGATGATAAAACTGCTTTCTTCCAACAAGTGAAACAATGGGCAGTGTAATCCATGTTAAAACAGTTGATTATTACTATTTTTTTATTTCAAAATCGATGGTAATGATAAACATATTCAATGTACTTTCTTGTTTGTTTGTATTTGAGATACTAAACGCAGAAGGGGTCTCCGTTTTTTCATGTAATTACATGCATATTACATTTGTAAATTCTATTGGATTTTTTTTAGAAAGGCTAAGGTTGTATTCACACATAATTTGTTATTTGGTGGAGCCACTGTGAATGTAATGTTTCATTATACGAGTCAGACATCAATTTTACATAAACCGTAGGTATACTAAATAGAAATACAAGTATATCAATTTTATTAACAACAGCAAAGAACCTCAAACGCCGTGGAACTTAGAAACTCTTAAATTCCACACTAGTTGGGAATCATTGTAATATGTTATTAATAATTCTCCTATGTTAAGAATGTGTAGACTGGTTAACTCCTCTAGTGACTTGGACTTTTTCGGGGTGGACCTTCCAGCATTTCGCAGATCCCTCTACCAATGTACTAGATCTGTTTTTTTTTACTCATGTTCATGTTTTGTCTAAATGTATTGTCTAAGCTATTATATTGTTCTGTTTTACCATTTAATTTATTGTATTTTCTATTTTAAAACCGTTTGTATTGGCCTAGGCCATTAATAAAATAAAATAAAACTAAAATAAAATAATAATAATCATTTTATTTATTCAGGCTCCAGAGCTATAATAAATGATTTTACATAGACATATTGAAACCAGATACAAATCAAAAACACTTTACAATTTTAATTTAAACAACTACTGACTTTCAGTGAGTGGAGCACCGGATCACCTCTGGATGCCTACGTGAAGGCCCCTCTAACCTATCCGCCTACACAGCGACAGTACCTGTAGCTATGAAATTATTAAAACAAAAAAAAAACTTATAAAGCGCCATCGGGAATAATACTTGCAACCACTGATTTATAATAAATAAGTGTTGACGAAGGCGAAATTTTGGAAGTTTGATGTTGTGACAATAATGCCATGT
This sequence comes from Glossosoma conforme, assembly GCA_022606575.1. Lineage (NCBI taxonomy): Eukaryota > Metazoa > Arthropoda > Insecta > Trichoptera > Glossosomatidae > Glossosoma > Glossosoma conforme. Next base: position 683,589 of record JAGTXR010000149.1, read on the forward strand.
TATTTGTGGGTCATCCATGATTTACTTATAACAGGGTTTTTGTTGTTACAAGTCAACTATTTGCATTGAGTCTCCTAACGCTTGTTCTGGGTGTGAGGTCATTGACACTGAATATGTCAATAAATTTACAGGGCCACACGTTTATGTAAATACTTCAATAATGAATTAAGATATAAAAATATTTTGTAATGTTATTGAAGGAAATAAATAAATAAATAATAAATAATTGTCAAAATAAGACGACCACTTTATATACCAGCTATCTCTTCGGCATTATGTAAAATCTTTAGAAAAAATCCTAAATACGAAATTCTCTTCAACTTATTTATTACATTACGGTGTGTATTAATGATGTTTTTCATACATCATTAATTGAATCCAATATTTTTTAGTTAATTACTGAATCAATTATTACCGGATTTTCAATACAATCTGAAGTGGCCAGGTGCTTTGGAACTTTGTGTATACAAGTAATCGTTCTTTCAATTCCAATATTTCTTTAAGGCCTGAGTGCAAATTGAGGCATTTCCAATTAGCGAAACGTGCAAATTGGTGGGTTCGCAACATGATTAATGTTTTTTCACCGCGCTGAAGCCTTCTTAGTAATTACGGGCTTCAACCCTTTCAGACCAACGACTAACCAATCATTTTGAAACACCAGTACTTGTCTTATCTTCCCATAAATGAAACATATGGTCACCACAAATTGCTTTCATTCAGTTTTGCAAGTTGTCATTCTCCATGGCTCGTCCCAAGACACCTCTTCACTCGAAGGTCCCTGCCTGGGAAAATACATGGTTCCATATGACCTCCAGGGTAGAATTCTGATGACTTGAAGAGACGTTAGAACTATAGTATCCGAGGCAGATTATTTGTTATTTTTTTATCGGTTTATTTGGGCAACGTTTCTGGATAACAGATGATATGGTAACGGATGATCTCCTATTGTATTGGTTGCGATGTGACCTTTTTTAAAACTAATCGGTCCAAGCTTCTCGAACATTTATCATCCGATTTCTCTTTCGAAAAATCTTTCTCTCTTTACAACATGAAAATTATGGAATTCCGCCGAGGATTCTAAATGCAAAAATCTAATTAAATATAAGGCTTAGTTTGCTTTCAATTGTTGGCATATTGCGTTCTTTAAACTCAGTGTGAAAAGATATCCAACACACAAACTAGCATTATTAATTAACTTTGTTTTTCTAATAAAAAATAAGATGCATACAAGAAAACTTAATGGTGTTAAGATTCATGACTTTTCTCAGGCATGCAATAATGAATCTCTAAGCATTTATTTATTTTTAAGCCCTGACGAATAGTGCAATATACACGGATGAATAGTTCCATTGCTTTGAAAATGTGACTGAGCGTCATGAATATTAAAATGAAGCAAACCATGTTGCTTACTTTTCCTCAAAGCAGGATGTAAGAAACAATGGGAAAATTCCTTCTCTGAAATAATTTCAGTTCTGGAGGTGTTAAATCTTCCTCGTTCCCTCTTCAGTTCGTCCTGTCGATCCTGAAAGCTCCCGTCGGAGAAAATAACTCCATTTATAAAATATTCCGGATTAATATTTACTTAACGTTGCTGAGATAAAAGGCATCAATTTATAAAGGGATTATGTATTACATAAACAATTTGTTTATTCCAATTCATGCTGTTTTCAAGATGAAAATATTCTCAATAAATCGATAAAAAAAATATTTTAGAAAATATACGCACTGCTTTATTTAAAAAATCCGATGCAGCAAGTTCCAACGCGAAATCTGAATCATTTTTTCAATCCCTACACGCACACAACCTCTACTTATTTTCAGTTATTGAACCATTAATTACGCTTCTCTAATCAACTTCATAAAGACTATTTTTCGATCAAAACTTTTTGTTAAGTATTATCTTAAGAACTTTTTTTTTTTCAGAAAATAAGGATTACTTTTATAATGTTTTGGTTTTGTATAATATGTTCAAGTGTATGATATTATTTTACTTTACTATTTCAACATTAAAGCAATGAAGTATACGTTGAGCGGTCCTCGATAGTTTTCAAACTGTATTCAATAACTTGGTCAAGTATCGGCTTTAGCTTTATCTAAGGTACATTTGTTGTTGCAACTTTCATCTTCTCCGACTGTGGTTTACCACCAAGTGTTCACGTATCATAAAAACTTAAATATTTAACATTTACAACAACCTATTTCTTATCACCGTAATTCAGGAAAATACAGAGGTGTTTATAGTTGACAAATACATTATGTTTTATTATCATATCTAGTAAATAAATATTCTAAAGATTAAAGAAAAACTATGGTCCATTTTGTTTTGAGCTCGGAAGCGTCGAGCTAGTCATCCAATCTTCTTTTGTTTTTTGAATAACAAATCACTTGTAATATGATTCATGTACTACAGCTGCTGTCTATGCAACCTCTGCACTGGAGTGCGTCGGGAACCAAATGTGTTTGCAGGTAGACTTCCAAATGCAAAGATGTTTCCGAACAATGCATGAACAGTGGTAACTGAGATAAATTAGTAGCTGCAATATGTGTTGATCATTTATTCTAGATATGGAACGTATATGTGAAAAATAAATATTCCATATACCTTTTTTTTTAACATTGACTCGGAAATCACGCGCTTTCCATTTTTAGTAGAACTCAATGTGACAAATTTTATATGCCACCAAAAATATCAAGAAATAACGATCAGATAGAGCACTCGTTTATATTTCGTATGTATTTTAAGTTCAGATCTAAGAAAATAAGATATTATAATACGTATACTATAAATAAAACGTGTATATTAAAAGTTGTAGCATAGGATTTTTATCTGAGGAGTGTTCTCAAAACTCAATATTTAGTCTGTGATACCGAAAAGGTTTTGAAACACTGCTTAAAGTCCTTGTCTCCACATGGTCCAGCTGCTGCTTCTACATTTTCATGATCCTCATCCCTCTTGAGGCTTTTCCTCCCAGTTTGCGAGTCCCCGGGTGCACATTTACTTGAAGAGCCGTAAGCGGTTTTTGAAACACCGTTTACTTGCGAAGTTTCGATCCAGTGCGTGTGGTATTGAGAGATATCCTCCAAAGTGGACGTTAGGCAACCTCCAACTTCCATAAACGACTGAAAAATAATTCCGAAGAGATATAGACGCTCAGTATTGCTACGAGGGTGGATCGTTGAACCCGTGACTTACTAAATGGATCATAACTTTTTAAGGAATAAACGTTTATTATTTTGAGGTTACGCTTCGAAATTTAATACAATGAATCTTCAGCGTTTTAATGTTTTTGTCAAATACGTCGTACTCTAATTATGATTCATGTGATGTTTGTGGAATGATACTTACTGAGATCTTTGGTCATCCGAGTATTATATTATGCTCAATCGGGTGATTGCCATTTCTTCGAAAGACTTTCATGAGCTGCTGTTAAAAAATACATGCTTCCATATTTTAAGTTTCAATAATATAACAAAACGAGTGAGTTGAAATTTTTGTGAGTAAAAAATGTATCGTGTTTGCATGCGTAAATTTATTGCAAGAATCGCAAATGTATATTATTAATTTGTTTCTTGAATGTTCAGGGGAGGAAACACAGTAAGTAAAAAACGTGCCTAATCCTGTCTGTGGTGTTAAATAAAGAGCTGGAAGGGTTGTTTGTCCTGACTTGGCGAATCTGGGTGTACTTAATTGGAAAGATTTCCTCGATTTGACATTATAAAATAGATGCAGAAGAGATCAGTTGCGAAAGTTTTCAAGAGCAGTGCCAATGCTAGTAGCTAAAAAATACTTGTGTGAATGGACTGAACGCGGATTGGAAATTAGATATTAGGGTGTCATTTAAGTAAAAAATGTACAATTTGTCTTGAGTTGAGCCGCCTTTTAGGAACAAATGGTCCAGACTTTGAGAGCGTCAGGCTAGCCTTACGATTATGTTAAATTTTCTGATTAACAAATTAATCAAAATATTATTTAGATTATACAACTGCTGTCTCTGCAAGTCCTAGGTGGATGCTAAAGCTGTATTATAGTGCATCGGGAATCAAATTGATCTATGGATGCAGATATGTCTTGGGTACAATGCATGACAGATGTACTGATTATTTGATTCATTGAAGTGTACAATGAATTTTTGTTCATCTCTTGTTTCAGAATACTAGTGCGAGCGATCAGCTATACGGTGCACGGCCTGATCCCGGCGTCCTGCGTGTTCGCGGACAGGTACAACCGCGAGGAGGTCGTCAGGTCATTGGGAAAGGAGGTCAACATCAGCCCGCCACTGACCCTGGGGCAGCTACCAGACACACCTGAAGAGCTGCTGAAGCTGGACCAGGTAAGAGACTACACTGACAAACTGTTTGTCCAATGTTTTGATAAATAATTCAACTTCCTGACACAGCAAAGCAACTACTACGAAGACATAAGAAAAATAATTAAAGAATAATAAGTCTATTCCATGTTGGCCTAGTGAATAACACGTGTTATTTTGACGATAACCTTGATGTGGCTTAAAAACAGAGTACCGTTAGAAGCAAGCAGTAGTTTAGAAACATCCTTCCAAAAAATGTCCGAGACTCCTAGATGACAACACAGAACACGTCTCCTGTTTTCATGGATGATTCACTGGATCAGAGCATGTTGTACACTCTGCTGTATGCCAAGTTCACATGACCAGGCGTCATAATAAGAGAAGACAATCTTTATGAGAAACTCCCTAAATTTTTCAATTCAAGTAAGGCGGAAATCCAATATATTACTTTTTGGAAAGAAAGATTTGACTATTCTTCCGGAAGTTAGTAGTTACAAAGTTGCTTATTGATTCATTAAGTAAGTTAATAAAAATCTTGATATTTACTTGAATCACATAAAGTATTGAATGAGAGATACTTATCCGTTTGAGGATATTTCTTTATTCGTTTATTTCAGAGTCTATAAAAAAGCTTGGAAACGGGAAAATTAAATTAAGTTGACTATTTATACCTCAAAATGCGCTTGGTTGCTGTTCTAAACATACGATTTTCATTAAATATTAGTATAATTCATTTATATTTCTGTAAATTTGTCAATATATTGACTAGTCGTATTAAAGTGTATGTTTCCAGTACTGATCAGGTAACGACGCAAACGTCACTCGGTTGAAACAAAAAATTAACCAAATAATGTTTTTGGCGACGTATGAGAGTACAAATTTTAACGTTTTTATAATTGCTAATGGAAATACAGCCCTTAATTTAATTGGTTATATTAACCATTATCAGTTTTAGCACTATAAAGGGTTAAATAGTAAAATGCTGAAATGCTCGTCTTTCGCATATATGCTAGGTTCAAAACTAGGACAAAACTCGTGAAAGTATTATATATTACATAGATGTTTAGAGCACATCTTAATATAATGTTGTTGAGATTGATGCTCAGACTGATGACACGAATGACCTCCTTATAAGGATTAATTCCAGCGTTGTTTAAAGGAGTAAGCTCTACTCTCTTAGTATAATATAATAGATTCCAGACCAGTGATCCTTAACCTTTCATAAACTCCGTTAATTTTTTGATATAACAGACTATTCGTGTAGCTTCAACAGAAACACAAGTCTTTTACATAATTTAAGGCGACAAATTAAAATGATGTATTCTGAATTTTTTTAATATTTTAATTATTTTATACGAATTCAAAAAGTCGTTCACTTTTAATTCCATAATTATTACTTAATATATTATAGTTTAGGCTATTTCAATTCAATGGTTACTCTTTCCTGGCTAGTTCTCTAGGGTAATTAATTAAAATATAAATATATGACCATGTATGAAAAAAACCTTGCGATTTTATTCTCTAGCTATTTCCAATCAACGAAAGAGAGTATGGAATAAATGAAATGGGGCATTCTTCTTTCTCTGTAATCATTTTGGTCTCAACTGCACTGGACTGCCTCACACACGCATCATACTTGAGGACAACTATGTCTTCCTGATGTTGCACTCGTTCAGATTATTATATGTTAGCAACGTAGAAGTCCAGAAGGAGTCTCCTCTGAACAATCGTAACCATTGCACAAAAGTGCTAAAGAGAAAGTACCCGTGAAAGAGAATAGAATCAGATTAAAATTAGATCGAATATAGATTTTCATATCGCAAATAGCGAAATTATCAGAAATAAATTGAGTAGCCACATGCGTGATAAAGTTTAAGCACTTTGACCAAATTGCAATGAAAACGGCCCATCTTTCCAACAACAGGAAATGACAGTCCCATGTGCTGATTGATTATTTCTGAAGGGGGCGCCAAGGAACAGCTACCATCTTGGTTTAATTAACTTTCCGAGGATCACTGGTTGTAAGCAACTGTCAGCCATTTCTGAGCCTCCTTGTGTAAAACGCATTAGCTGTATCTTAATCTGCCATATTGAGAGCTCGCCTGCACCTGCTTCTGCTCATTAATCCTGATGCTTGGCTGAGATGAGGTCGAGCAGATCGACAACCTTCATCATATTCTAAAACATTAACACATTTCGTATAACTAAAATTCATCAAGAACCATGACAATATAACCCCACAATCGCTAAAAAAATGATTTATACTGTAGAACTATTTTTCAAAAAAAATTGACTTTCTGTATGTGCTCCATCTTTCTCAATCGACTGCCTTTTCCTTAAAACATTCCCTATATTTTTCGTATTGTCGTCATTCTAGCTTTCAAGTAACTAGAACTCCGTTTGACAGTTCTTGAGCGTCAGTCCAATCTTTACACCTTATCAACCACCTTCATTCAATAATTGTGTTCTGAACATTGTCACTTGAGTGTGCCAATTATTTCCATTGTACGAGTATATACTACTCGATATTATCTTCAGATATCCTCATTCCCGATTACGTATATTATATAGCCATGCTAAAATAACTCGATCAATATTACAACGTGTGTTAATTTCTCGACTCGACCACTCGAGTGGCTAGCGACCAATAAAATTATAATGATTACAAAATTTCGTAGTACGCATCCTAGCGTCTGCCATTTATTTATCTCCGATTTGTTGAAAAGAGGAATATCATATAAAATGATGTTTGGTGTGAAATTGTATGTATCTGTTCTTGTATATTATATGTATTTAAAGACATTTTGAGCAAATTTCTTTGCATAAGACGTGCTGTCAAATTCCGTATCCCCGCATCTTTAGCTAGTATTGTATTAAAATTCTCTTTTTAGACTCTTTGTTTTAAAAATGTATTCACAGTTCATACATAATTAATAACTTTATCTACATCAAGAACTCCTAAAAGACGAAATCTTGAATGATTGCATATAGTACACTTAGTATTCACTGTAGCTTTTAGAATAAGCTGAACAAAACTCTTTGAATTGAACTGCAACAGAGTTATCTTTACAAACACATACATCCGCTAAGGAGTCTCAACTCGCAAGGATGTTACCCACCTCTGATGCAGAGGATGAGTAGGTATCTCCAACAAGGATACAAACTAATTACTTAATCGCTGACAGTTTCCTGATTAGATTAGGAGAAGAAGACTGCTGCTGCCATTGTGCCTCTCCTTTATTTTCGATGCCATTAGCCAAATAACCAACTGCTAATTACTCTTTTAAAACGTAGTAAACGCGCCTTAACTACGTTTTAAAGCGACATTTTCAAAGCTCGCTAAAAGATTTCTTTACAAGGCCCGTTGTTTGTTTTTATTAACGTCGTCTAATTGGATATAGTGCAGAGCTTTTTATTAAATTAAAAGTGATGAGAGACAATTACTTTCTCTCATTATTTTTCTAGAGAGGGTGCGGTTGCTTCAGGAAAACATAAATCAAAGCATCATATTTTTCAAACTGCCAGGCTTACATGAGTTTGTTTGTACTAAACATTTTTGTGAACGTCAAAGAAATATATTGCTTATACGTCAGAAGATTGATATAAACGTGCCAGAGACTATTTACAAGTTACGAGTAATTAGTAGATTTCTGTGCAAATTATATTACGAATATAATTAGGTTTTTTTCATTAAGCTCAATCCAAAAAGTTTAATGAAACTATGTACTCTTTTGATTAGTTAAGCTCTTATTTTTGTAATCGAACTTCACTTAATTTATGCAAACAAACACAAGATTTATTAAAAAATGATTCTCATGCCTTACCCTTGATTTTTTTATCCTAATTAGTTCTGCAATTTCTTACAATTATTTTTTCATCTATTTCCCTTTCTTCTAATGTTATTTATTTCTTTGAAGAAAATTACAAATTTCATTTAATAAGATAATAGAAAAATAATTAATATATATAAAAATATATAAAAGTTTTAATTAAGTACTAAGAAAATGACAAGCAAGAGGAAGTCCCAATGCTCATTAAACAGACGACTCCAACAAATTACTCCCACAAAAAAACTCGTGGAGCTCGTATCTGAACTTGGCCTTCCTTGCGTGGAATATATCAAAATTCGAGGCGATGTGGTTGAACAGTCTTATCTTTCTCGCGTTTAATAACTAGAGCAAATTATTAACACAAATTGCTAGCAGACAATTGTCAGCTGCTATTATCCTTACTTCTCAAATCATCACTACCCTAGTAATTCCGTCAAGTACAAGAAACGCATATTTTTCGGCGGCTTTATAAGGGTCTTTTAGATACCTTAAGACGCGTTTTAATGAATTTTTGATGTTTCATAATCAATATTTCAGTACATCTGTTTATTATCCCATCTCTTCTAATGTACTCGTAGTATGGTCATTGGTCATTACCCTAAATATGATAATAACTCAACAATATTATTAAGATTTAAATATATATACTTAAGCACATAATTTGATATTTGAACACCCACATAATACATATTTGCAATTAATTTATATTGAAATTTTGTTAAATAGTGTCTCAGAGTTATTAGTTATATAAGAAACATAATATAGTGAAACTGTATTAAACTGTATCTGATCACACAATCATATTAGTCAGATACTACAGATAGCAATTGCCTTGTATTCAGTCACTGATTCGATCTAAATACATATCATTAACCTCTTACTTACCAACAAGTTAAAAAGATAACACATAAGCAAGTTGAGAAATTCATAATTATTTAAATAGAAAAACAATGATTCAATAATAAAGTAATGGTCACTTAAACAGTCATTTTTCTTTTCAAGCTTTTCAAATTTTACGGTTTTCTTAAAAAAAACATGAAATTCACGTAACAACCAGAGAGTATTTTTCAAATATTTTACTATATTTATTTTAATACGAAATTCTTTTGTTGTCAACTAAATCATATTAATTAATATTATAATTTAAAAATAGCTAAAATTTAAAAAATACAGAAATAAAGTCAATATTTCAGTATTTTTCTTGCATAATGATTTGAATCTGATTAACAGACACTTATGTTAATATATCACGAACAATAAAGAATAACGATAATGTAAGCCGATTATACAAATAAAATTAGAAGTGCCTTCCTGGGAATTCGGTTTCAATTAAAATACCTGCGCCGGAACGGAAAGCCTTATTAAAAGTCTGTTGATACACAACAGTGGCGTGACAGGGACGTAACCGGCCCATAATTCTTTCTACCTGCCGTGATCTCACAGTTTTTTTTTATACTTTCCGTAGGTAATACCCATAATTATCATAAATTCTCAAGTGCCGTGTTTATTAAAAAATGTTTAAATTGTTGAAAAGGGCGTTAATTCTTTGCTCAAAAAAAAATGTGTGATATTTGTATAAAAGCTGGCGGGATTGCAAGTGTATATTGATATCTTTTAAAGAGATCTAGATTGTATGAGTAAAGAACGCTTGCTAGAAGGGAGCTCTAAAGATAACATTTAGAAAGGAGTTTTAAATATTAGTTATTTCCCAGATGACAATATTGTTGAAATATTTGACTACAAAACTGCTTAAAACTAAAAATGTAGAAATAGTGTAAAAAACAAATATTTATTTTCTTATTATACATTATTTTACATTTACATTTATGATAAAACAAGTTAAATTAAATAAATTAAATTACTATTTAAAATACTTATCTTTAAACGTCAAAAAATTAATTATAATGACCTTTTATGTAGCTTAATTATTAATGTATTGTCAAAAGGTTAACTTATGTTCTTTTATGGTCCAATTCCGGAACTGTCATGTCACTGATGTGTGTAATTGACCTTTAGGCCGTACCTGTAGCGTCAATAGCCCTAATACTGTTCATTATAGTCCCAATTCAGTCCCAATAGTCTCTCGTTCATTAGCCGGAGGCACCTGTGGATGCCGGAAAGGCTTCGAGGGTCCTTTTCGAATAATATTTGCTCTTTTTTAAGGCTTCCCCGGCTTAATTATCCCACTTTGCCTTTATAGAGTTTCGCAAAAGAGCTCAGTCGATTGAACGGAGCTTTTCAGCTTGCTGAAATTATTATTGCTACTGAAAATATTACATGTACTATCGACGGTGAATTCAAATCCTCTTATCGCGTTTTGCGTATCACGTTTTATTTAAATGTTTTCCATAAATGAGGAGCCGTTCGTAGCAAAAGCTTTCTAGTACAAAAAATATATTTTATGATACTGCTGCATTGTTTCCAACCGTCACTATGCCATTTCACGTCTAATGTGATGCCTACATTCACCACAAACTGGCTCAAAAGTCTCTTTCAAAAGCTATATATATCTTTTAATCAGTTTCTCATACTAAAACTTTACCGAATACTGCATTATTCGATGGTTCTACAAGACAATTAAATCCTGGCGGTTTCAATAAAAGTTTACTTAGTTTTCAGTATGTAGTGTTATCTACGACAATGTTATGACTCCAATGTCTGTTATGACTCCAATGTATCCTGTACATTGGTTGGTTATCAATGCTTGTAACAATGGCCACCCACCCCATGGCTATATATCCTGGGTCATAAATCAGACAAAGTGAAATGACCCAGTTCAGCTAATCCCGCCCTTCGCACAATAGGCGGATACTAATAAAATGCCATACAATATCTAAGCGACAATAATCAAAATCATTAGTATTTTTCAGAAAAAATAATAAAAAATTATCCTACTAATTATCATCATTCCAATGTTCACTCCTCTAACTGGAGCATATGGTCGTCATGAACTTCCCCCACAAAGCTATGTCAGCCTTTATGACCCTCACATCATCCCATGTAAGCTCTGCCTCCCGCAGCTGCACAGAGCATATTCTATAAATAGTTCTCAACGGTCTTTCATGTCGGTTAGAGCAGCCTTTTATACTACAGTCGGCCAAAAGTCAGAGGTGGACTTAGTTGGGATATATACTGTAGTTTGGATGCCGCAGGAGAGCAAGAATTCAAATTTGTCTTTTCTTCAAAGGCCCCCGGGCTCACGCCGTCCTGGAAGGCCGTCGGGAACTTTACTTAGAATTTACTCGACAGTGCTGTGCGAGACAGTGCTGATATGGAAAGACGCGAGAATCAAGGCAGCTGACAGTAACGGGGCGGAGGCTCGTTAAGAGCATATGTTTCAGTTAGGAGAGCAGACATGGGTGATGATTTGTACCATGTAAAAACATTCAAACATCGAGAAATAACTTCGACTGATGCTACACATATAATTATGTGGATAACAGAAGGTTTACCGTCCTAATTAGATGAAATAATATAGTAAAACGACGGTTAAAAGTGGAAACCTTGACAGTTTGATTCTCAAAACAGCATGGTTTCCACTTTAAGCACATACTCAAAAACCTGCACAGACAAGCAAGGACAACCACGTGACGTTCGTAGAGGTACGCTCCTTAAAACATAGTCATCATGACGCTCGTGGGGGTAAGTTTCTTGGAACATACCCACCGTGCACAATTCTCTATGATGCTCGTGGAGGTAGGTTAGGCTGAGGGCTAATCTACCTCCAGACACCAACTTATCACTAAGTCATCAGCCGTGAAGAAGACCTCTGCAATGGCAGTCGAAATATTGGAAAATAGTAATTCACAGCACACGGCTAAACCCAAAAGCCAAAATATCAAATCTGGCCTTGAAAACCTAAAAGGTTATTTAAAACGTGATGGCTGAATAAATAATATTACTTTTTTAGCTTATTTAAAAGCATTTTTGAAAGCTTTTATAAAAAACTAGTACAACAACATTTAAAAATAATACATTTATTTGATATGAAAGCTTTGTTTTAAGCTTTTTTTAATGGAGTCTATTGTTTTAACATAGAGCTTTTATTTTCAATTACATTCTACAAAAACTCAATTTAATTTACCCACTGGCTGTGTATTTTTATAAAATCCTTTGTTGAAATATTTTACTATGTGGAACACACTCATGTGAGATAATGTTTCGGAAAACTAGTTGAATTTTTCTTGTTCAACCTTCACTGCACATTTTATCTTGTAACCTTGATTTTCAAAAATATATTTATTTTATAAATGATAATACTGTTTTATAATAAGCGATAAATCAGTTGTCCAGTGAACATTTCACATTTAATCAACAAATCGTTGAGACTTATTGACACTGTCTTTTTTGTAGTATCAATCCGGTGGATTGGCTTGCAGCAACGAAATCTTGCAATTTGATCTCCACTCTTCTCGATCTTCTGCAACTCTCTTTAGCTCAGCATAAGAACTGCAACGCATTTCCATGAACACTTACTGCAAATACTCCGTCTAGGGCGCCCTCTGCAGTTTCTTCCCTCAACCATCTCTTCCTCAATGTCGTGAAGAAGACCATCGTGGCGCATGATGTGACCGATCCATTGGGATCGCCTCTCTGAGATGGTTCTTACTAAGTGCCTATATTCCTTTATTATGCTAAGAACTGACAACTGATTATCGTGACGTGGTCTCTCCAGGAAATTCTGAGAATTCTCTAGTCTTTTCTTATCACTTTCAGATAAGCACAATGACTCAGAGTCGTACATCAATATGCTAAATACAAATGTTTTAACAAGTTGCTTGCGGAGCTCCAAATTTATATTTGATGATGAATAAACGTGTGACTTGTGAAATTAACAGATTTACACTTTACCTACAAAGTTTTACTTAAAATGTGTAAAATCATCGAATCTTCCAATTTGTTATATTTTTAGTAATGGGTTAAAAAAATACTATTTTTCTTATCTGATCATCTGAAAATCTAAGCTAAATTTATTTCCTTGTGAATCCTTCGAGAACTATTTGAACTCGGCAGTGCTTCGGGATATAGCTAACATAGAACTCGGTACGGTAAAAAGTGAACGATCTTTATAATTAAATACTAAATGCAGTTCATGCCGCATTTTAAAAACTAAAAGTTTTTTTCGTAAGCGCATATTTTATCAAATAATTCGACGAACGTGAAAAATTATTTTCCATGTATATTTTTGCGCAACTAAAAAATAATTAACTCTGTAATATTAAATGAAAAGCACTCGCTCCGGAATATCGGGAAACTACTCACAAATTGATTGAGTATTAGCGGAATTTCGTTTAACTAATGAAAAGTTTAATGTGATTGAAAAAAAAATTATCTGAAAATATTTCGTAATACTTCCTGTAAAGCAATATAAAATTCAGTTAATTAATAAAACTCATTTTATAAGCATACTTTAATCGGAAATGGTTTTGAATATTTTTAATTTTTTATATCATTTTGAGAAAAAATAACTGGATACATACAACTTTATGCAAGGTATTAAAATACAAAGTCACATCTTCATGCAATTTTTTGTTGTGCTTTGGCTTATAGCTGCAGATTTATTATTTTAAAAAATGAACCCTTATCAGAGGTAAATTTTTTAATTATTTTTTTTATTCAATCACATTTGCTTCATTACTACTTTAATATACGTCAAAATTTGCCCACTAAAGGTTTAAATAAACTCAAATGTTTATATAAGGCAATATAAGGCAATATGAGTAAACTCTGCATGCGGAAAGATTGCGTAATAATCATTATAAATAAATTTAATGTATTTTTTTTCTTATAAAGAACCATATTATATAAAGTAGAGAATACAAGTGCTGGAATAGCGTTTCAATGTTTACATGTTATTCATTTAATTTTTTTTTTTATTTGAATGAAATAAAAAATAACTAATTTCAAAAAGTTTAAAAAGTATCATGCTTTTTTACAAGCTGTTCTTTATAAAAATAAATATAGTTTTGCTAATCAAAATAGCATTCTAAGAGTTGTACAAATTAACAATGTCGGATAAAAAACTCCTAAAAATACCTTTTTTCAAACGCACAAATTTGTCTCGCATATTACTCGTATATTCAGATCAGTGCATCCTGGGAATAATTCGTCCACAGAATCTAATAATAATTTGATGGAGATTGGACACCGACGTCCGCGTCGAGGAATATGACAGCGTTAGTGGCTAATGCAGCTGGCAATCTCGGGCATAAATCATGTCAGCGCGTGTCAAATTATCCGCGGCAACGTGTCACCGTGTTGGGGAGACTTGAACCAGATCAAACCTACAGTTAAATCGCACAATTTCACAACATTTAACATCATGAGACAGAAAGGTCGATCGGCGACGAATCTAAAACTAAAAAAATATTTCGAATCAGCTATAACTGTATATGAAACACCTTATAATCTGTATTTTCTTGGAAAATATATCAATATTACCGAAATTTACTGTGGATGGCTTACTGAAATTTTGACGACGTGTTTTTGTAATTGTATTGATAAATGTGTAATAAAAGATATTTTACGGATGAGGAATTAGTTTTATACTTATCAATATTATTATTGATGTATATTTTATCAATAAAATGCACATTATTTAATTCAAAATATTATTTTATTAATATTTTATTGGGTATCAAAACCGCGATCCCCTCGCTCGGTTGGCGGGCGTTTCACATCAGGCCATAGCCATCAACAAGAGGTGAGGAAAATCATTTATGAGCAAATATGAAATACGAGTAGCATAATGTTGCCATTGGATGAATCGTATTCTGATGACTCCATTGAGGTGACGTGAAGCAGCCTCCAGGAAGAAAAAGAGCTTCCGGTCGCGTGACGGGGTTTTAAAATAAATTTCCGGCCGGCGACGGAAGTGCAGCGCCAATGAAAGAGTACGCAACGAGATATATGTGTACTACATTTATTTTGAATTGATAAAGCTACTAATAGTCGCATGACGGTAAAACGAAAATATAAAAGACAAAAAGAATAATATTATTGAAAGGATTTTGAATCAAAGAGAAAAATCAAGCGGTTTTAGAGACTGTCATTTAATTCAATTGATTATTTTTTATTTATTTAAATTAGATATTTTACTTCCTCGCATTTATAAATAAATTAACACAAAGCAAACAAAAACATACCTCTAGCGCCCATAAAATTTCAGCTCGATCTAAGATCATAGCTACATTATATTATTATATAACAAGTAACGTACTTTGTGCGATACACAACATACATATCAGTAAAGTACACAATGTCTAAGTCATAAAAATATGATATTTGATGTAGATTTGCATGTGTGTATCAATTTATTAAATATTTGTATAGATAAATTATCTATGATGGAGTATTGAAGTATATTTTAAAAAACCTAAATAATAACACGATTACTCTTATTCCTAGTTTTCTTTGCGTCCCGCTCTGAAAGCTCAGCAGTCGTGTTGAATGTTAATTCAGTTTGTACCAGCTTCACAATATTAGTATTCATTAATTCATCACGTATGATATTATTATATCTATTCATATCCAGAAGGGCTAATTTGTGAGATTGATTATTCAGCAGGGGTCGGCCGGTCAGCCGCTGAATAAAAGGGACTCACTAGGCTCCTAATGAACTGAGAGGGTTTCCATGTAACGTCACTCCATACACAGTAAGACTATCGCAGTTCGGTTATGGGTTCATGATACTAAATAATTTTAGACGCTTCTTTGTTTACCTAACATTATACTATTGCTAAAGTAAGTTATCTCTATTTATTTATTTTATTCTAACGATATTATACTGTTACTTATGCCAGCGGGGATAGTTTAGTGGTTGAAGCGCTTACTTACCAAACCGAAAGTCGTGGGTTCGAACTCCAACGTAGATTTAACAATATCGATTTATAAGCTCTATGATATCCCTTTTTTGTGATTTATTTAAAATTGGTGGTAGATAAATATCATCCAGTGAACACCACCTATTCATAGTGAATTCCTGTAAATTTGGATGATGCATAAATGTCACGCTGTAGTCTATGCCGTTAGCGGATCAACACTCTCCACGCAGCGCTTAGCCATATTAAACATGTAAGCGTCATATAATCCACATATGAGTCCTTAGATGCTTAGATCCCATTACTATCAACATCTGCCGATATCATCTTATATTTTTTATATAAAAAATAGGTCACTGCTTGTAGCTAAACGCATGTTCCTGAATGGGTTGAGACACTTTAGAACCAAATAGTTCAGGCATCGGGAACGTCAGGTTATCAATCTAATCTCTTTAAAAATACTCTTAACAAATCACCCAAAACTATGCCTCGGATATTACAGCTGAGTGCTCTTCAAAACCTCGGAATTCTATCTTGGTGGTCGTCGATAGCCATATATATATCCTCAGGTGCATAGACGTCTTTGGATGCAGACTAGACAATGACAGATGACATAACTGAGTGCTGAAAAATCCTAAGTAAAAATATGTTCCAGATTTGGAACAGAATTGGAAAGAATAATCGTGATATTTAATATAACTATAGCAGTATAGCTTATATGTTAAATAATACAAATATAAATATTTAATCAAATAAATCATTTTATTTTTAAAATATTTACTTCCTCCATATCCGTTCTTTACCTGGAACACGATAAATTTGCGTTACTCAATTCTTTTAGTTGCCATAATCCAATAAACGACTATTTTGTCCTAAACAACAGGCGGTGACCCATCCATCTTCTCTGCCCCCAATGTTGCTTAACTTCAGCAAGCTAACTAGAGCCGCGCTAATGATGTGCTATTGTCGCTGTACAAGTATTAATTACGTATTTATTATTCAAATTCCTTTGGAAAACGCCTTGAATTCACTTGACAAACTTGACATACTTTTTCATACATAATTTTTCGAAAACATTACATATTTTATAACTATAAAATATATTTTAAATCTTATAAAATTCGCAGTGATCAAGGGAAAAGCCTTCAGGTTATATTATATTATTTTTAAAATAGTCAATTTCTTTGAAAGAAAATTAAGTTAATTCCGTTTCTTTACCTATGTTCTCGAAGGGCCTAATTTGGAATTCCCTGCGATGGAACCGCCAGGAATTCGGTCTGAAAATCTTTAATCAAGGATGCTTCTGGGGGCTTAGATATCAGAATACCTGGAGATTATACTCGTTATAAAGAGAGGATCCTTCTTTTCTAAATACCAAACGGTAAAGATTTCGACAAACAAACTCAACTCTGAGAGTAGGGTAATGAACAAAACGCTTAGATTTGTGTTTTTGGGTTGAGCTGAGCGTATGGAATATTTTTTTATTTAATTTTTCTACGATAAATGCCATCAAAAATCAATGACTATATGATAGTTGGACAACAACATTGAATGACTCATCGCTTGTTGCGCACCGCATATCGTTGGTCGAGTACAGCTACCTTTCAGGAGAAAATTTAACTTTAGGCTTATCATGAGATATCCTTTAAAATTCTGATAAAAACCTCTCATATAAACATTTCATGCTATAGCTTTCATCTCTTTGAGTTCCCGAATAGTTAATATACCCATATGGACCTTTGGATGCAGATATTTTTTGGGACAAAGCATACACAGTGTAGCAGCTGATGTATATTACTTGTACATTAATGTTTTGTGATCCTTAATAAAGCCCGTTATTTGTATAACGAGAAAGTGCTCTGAAGACAATGCCTTGATAAGTGCTCCCAAATAGCGCAGGTACATGAAGACCAACCTATGGAAATTAGTGCCTCAAAAAAAACTAACAACTTTGTGGCAGCAGTTTGTACAGACCACATGCTTCAAATATGGAACGGTTATTGGATAAAGAAGGTAAAAACTCTATGCCAGACTGTAGTCTAATGACGTTTACGGATCAACTCCCAACATACAGCGTTTAGCCGTGCTCAAAACATAGCAAGTATCAATATACAGATGACATACCTCCATCGCCGTATGTATATAAATCGGAAGGGAGGTGCCTATATACAGGTACGTTTCAATTTTACCTTTCCCGCGCCTCTCCATCAATAACCTTTGGGATATTTGGAGTGATTGACGTTCCTTGTCCCGGATATACTTTTATACTTTTTCCTTGCCGAGTGGAGCTCATTTCGCGGGATCATATTGTTATTTGTGAAAAGGGAAATATTATGCCTGACGGGGCTCAAAATAACGCTGCAATGTTATTATTACGCCTGAGAATGTATTTTTTGTATTTGTATTTGAAAAGCCAGTATTAAAAACGATACTTTGAGCTAATTAATAAAATGAATATTCCGCAAAGCTTACAAACTAAGGCGTAAATTAGTATTTCTTGCGGCTAATTTTTCACAGAATTAATATTTCTTACTCTGAACATTTTTTCTCAGAAATGTTTGTTCAATATGCTGCAATGACTTACTGTACTTGATCCAGACACTTTAGCCTACGAAATTTTCTAACAAAATCATTAAGGGCAAAAATTTGTAGCTTGCTGAATGGTAACAATAAAGGATAACCACATGCTAAGTCTATTGACTTTTGTACAACATCGCCATATTGATATATTCCACGCAAAGGAGACCCAGTTCAGACACAAGCTACACGAATTTTTTTGGAAGGATGATTATTTGGAGTCGTATTTTTAATGAGCATTGGAACTTCCTGTTGCTTATCTTTTTTCTTCTCTATTTCCTTAGTCCAAGAAAAAGTGACATAAAAAAATAAAAATATTTGAAAATTAATGTCGAACTTAAATGGTATAACCAAAAATAACTATACCAGAGGATCGAGAATGATTGAGACTCAAGCAGGAGACTTACATATTTAGCAGTGGACTGATTCATCCAAATAATACTTAAAATATATATAAAAATATTTGAATTTTTTCGCATTCATGTATGTTTTTTTTATTTTTTATTTCAATATTAGGTATTTTATTCGTCCACTTTCAATTCAAATATTATCTTTAATACTCGTATTATGACCAAACATAATTATATCGCTGCAAGCTTGCAAAGGCTCCACAATCTTCACAAAGGGTTTCAGGCTCTTCTGTGTTGTGGCATTCTATTTTCGGAAGGTTTCAGTTTGCCTTTTTTCAGATTTTAGCTGTTGCCAGGCGCGCAATCGTGAAATATTCATAACTGTTGCCTCAACTGAGGGTCACCATACATCTGAATCGTATAAACGAGGATTTAAAAATTTAAACAATATTATTACTTAAATATACATATACTATACATAAAATTCTTTTTTCAACGCGTCAATCCAAGCACAAAAATAACGGCAGAAGCGGGATGCGAACCGCGGACCTTGGAAACCAACTATGCCCAGGTATTCATACCGCTCGGCGAACTGCGCCATTGCCCTGCCTAGACTGACTTGCGTTGAAACTAGTATTTATATCATTGTTATCATCGTACGATAGATGTCGCTATAGTAAATATTCAAAGTATGTATATTTTTATTATTATTCTATCAGTCTTCATTTATTCACAAGCTTAATATTATTACTTTCCGGCAGTCTATTTATTTTAGTAAGTACCACTCGGGTCTCGAACCAAACTATAGACTGAATGGATGAGAAACGACTACTTATAGTTCCGACTCGGACTTTATAACCAATCATTTACCTGTGTTACTGATGGATAATTTTATCTTCTTGATATTGTCTCAAGGAGACATTATTAATGAATTTTTTAATTTTTATTAGAATATTATTTTATTATTTCAATATTCTAATCTACTTTTATAGATCATTGACTATATTACAATATTATTATTACTTAAATATACATATACTATACATAAAATTCTTTTTTCAACGCGTCAATCCAAGCACAAAAATAACGGCAGAAGCGGGATGCGAACCGCGGACCTTGGAAACCAACTATGCCCAGGTATTCATACCGCTCGGCGAACTGCGCCATTGCCCTGCCTAGACTGACTTGCGGTGAAACTAGTATTTATATCATTGTTATCATCGTACGATAGATGTCGCTATAGTATATGTTCAAAGTATGTATATTTTTATTATTATTCTATCAGTCTTCATTTATTCACAAGCTTAATATTATTACTTTCCGGCAGTCTATTTATTTTAGTAAGTACCACTCGGTATAGTTTGGTTCGAGACCATTTATTATTATACCCAAAACAATTAAATAAAAGATACAATTATGTGAAAACTCTCTGCAAACATAAAAGTAAAAATATTCGTTACAAATAAAAAAAGCCTGTGTAAGATGACATTAGTTGTATTTAGTGAATTTTTCGAATTATATATATGAATTAAAATTAATAAATATCACCTGTTTTTCTGCTTACCATGAGGTTCCACTACGAGAAGCTTTCCTTTGGAATTTACTTGCGACATTTTCTCGTTGTTTTGCATAATGGACTCATGGCAAAAATATATCGCGAGAATTTTTGCCGTCGAAATTTTCAAAAAATGCGCTCTCGCCTCTTTTTAAATATACAACAAACGGCATTCCAAAGTCCCTTTAAGAATCCAGCGGCTTTAAAACTTTTGCACATCTCCGATTGGAAACTATGGCACTCATTTTCATTATTCCAATACAAGTATTAATATTGGTTATATAATGAAAAAGAGTTATGAATATACAAAACATATCACTTATTGTCGTTCAATAAAGACCAATTATCTAAATATCCAAGGTCCAATACCACAAGCACCCTGTAGGATATTTTAAATAATATTTCCATAATATGAATTTAAAATTAATGAATATTTATAACTATTCAACATTTATTCATTTGTTGACGGCGTCTTTCTGCTACATCGAGTAGTCATTACCGTCTTTTTACTTCTTTTCAATTCATTTTATTTGCTCGATAATGGCTTCTATACCAAAACATTGCGTGTTTCAGACGCAATTACGATTTTATTTTATTTAAAATCATAACGATTATGTATTTAATTAATAAGTTAATTCGGTACATTTTTTTTAATATTTCATTGTGTACCTACTTTCTTTGTGCCTATGTTCTCGACAGAGCTCTGGGTAAAGATATGACTTGAAACGAAACAAGAATAATTATATATAGAACTTATATACATATAGGCAGAAATTTATGATGATAATATGCTTCAACTTGGAATATTACATGAATGTAAAATTTACTTCTTTAACTTCATAGTTTAACATAATTTGTCAGACATTTTATTTTTAGTGATGGTACGAGTATGCTCGTTACATCATCGCTTTATCGAATCTGTATTATTAATAATAAAAATAACGTATTAATAAAATTTATTAATTTAGCCACTAGTGCCATAATCAAAATTTTGCATACAATAATTCCAAGCAAATACAGAAAAAATCTAAATTTAAATTAAACAGAATATAATGAAAATATAAATCAGCATGTTCACATACACCATATTATTAGTATTGTACTACTCAGTGAGCGGTGCACCGGATCTCTGGATGTCCACGTGAAGGCGCATCCAGTGCCCCTCCAACCGTGAGTCCCACCTATCCGCCCACACTGCGATTATTGCGTTGGGACTGCCGTGAACGCGCCCCCACAGGGAAGCGCATCGCTTCCTTATTATGGCATGGAAGCCATCCACTCGTTCCTCCATCAACATGTCTGAGGCACTGCAGTATCACGACAGACCCAACAACATTCGGAAGGCGTTTTTTTACTGGACTAAATGGTTTATATGCATTCCTTTACAATCTTATTGTTAATTAATTTTTTAATTTTTATTAGAATATTATTTTATTATTTCAATATTCTAATCTACTTTTATAGATCATTGCCTATATTACAATATTATTATTACTTAAAATATACATATACTATACATAAAATTCTTTTTTCAAGCACAAAAATAACGGCAGAAGCGGGATGCGAACCGCGGACCTTGGAAACCAACTATGCCCAGGTATTCATACCGCTCGGCGAACTACGCCATTGCTATGCCCAGACTGACTTGCGGTGAAACTAGTATTTATATCATTGTTATCATCGTACGATAGATGTGGCTATAGTATATATTCAAAGTATGTATATTTTTATTATTATTCTATCAGTCTTCATTTATTCACAAGCTTAATAATATTATTACTTTCCGGCAGTCTATTTATTTTAGTAAGTACCACTCGGGTCTCGAACCAAACTATAGACTGAATGGATGAGAAACGACTACTTATAGTTCCGACTCGGACTTTATAACCAATCATTTACCTGTGTTACTGATGGATAATTTTACCTTCTTGATATTGTCTCAAGGAGACATTATTAATTAATTTTTTAATTTTTATTAGAATATTATTTTATTATTTCAATATTCTAATCTACTTTTATAGATCATTGCCTATATTATAATATTATTATTACTTAAAATATACATATACTATACATAAAATTCTTTTTTCAACGCGTCAATCCAAGCACAAAAATAACGGCAGAAGCGGGATGCGAACCGCGGACCTTGGAAACCAACTATGCCCAGGTATTCATACCGCTCGGCGAACTACGGAAAGTAATAATATTATTAAGCTTGTGAATAAATGAAGATTGATAGAATAATAATAAAAATATACATACTTTGAATATATACTATAGCCACATCTATCGTACGATGATAACAATGATATAAATACTAGTTTCACCGCAAGTCAGTCTGGGCATAGCAATGGCGTAGTTCGCCGAGCGGTATGAATACCTGGGCATAGTTGGTTTCCAAGGTCCGCGGTTCGCATCCCGCTTCTGCCGTTATTTTTGTGCTTGGATTGACGCGTTGAAAAAAGAATTTTATGTATAGTATATGTATATTTTAAGTAATAATCTTATTGTTATTTGTATATAATGGTCTTCGACTAAAAGAGGAGAGATTTTTCCTATGGTAAAGTAAACACAGACAATTTAATTGGAATATTTTAAGTTGATTCTGAGTCAGTCATTCTTATGGTGATATAAGGTGACAAATATTTGTTGATAATAAATCAATACTGGTTAAACAACCCGGGCAAGCGTTTTAAAGTACCTCCTTTGACATTCTGCTGCTCTGTATCCTGATTATTATCCTCAATATTACACAGGCTTAATCTGCCTCTTTGTCCCTTGATAATTTCCAACAAGAGAAACCATATCAATCGCTCCTGGCGGTCCGCTGATAGTTTGTATGGGGCATCGGTATTACATAATTTGAAATTAATTACGCGTTAATAGGATTCCGGTGCGCTTAAAGGGTTTTGTGTCAACAGCAGCGGGAGGGTTTGATAACTATAGATATGTCGATAATCGAAATTATTATGTAATTGATAGAATTAGCATACATTTTATATTTTATCCAGAAAAATACAGAATCAGATTTTTTCGGTCACTAAATGACATAACATACAGTTGAAAAATACTTCATTCGACAAATATTTTAAATTTAAATATAGAAAAATTCGGTGATACTGAAATATAATCATCTAAAATATGTGATTTTATACATAAATTTATAATTTTCCAATACTACTCTTTTATTTCGAGCTTCGTTTAGCTCGTACACACGACCTTTTGCATGGTAAGCGGGTTTTACCTCTACGTATGATCTAGTCTAAAGTCCATACCTTAAATTCTCGACTTTATTTCTAGAGAATTTATATTCATAATGCATATTTTATTATCGTATACGTATTTAATTATTAAATGATAATTTTTTATCACTAAAATAATATATATTTATTTACCTTGCTTTTACATGGATCACGTTGGGTATGGCCTATGTTTAGAAAACTACAGTTTTGAGTTATTCGTAGCCTTCCTCAATCCATCACTGTCAAGAGAAAACCTTCTTTAACATTAATAAAATTCTGTTACAAATACGAACTACTAATAACAACTGCTACGAACTCAAAATGTAATACTGTGCAAAAAACTTATATAAATTTTAAATGCAGTTTGTAGTAATTGCTTGGAAAATTTCCTGCATATCTTGCATGCACTTATTTATACTCAATAAATATGCGGTAGAGAGCTACAATTTATCAAAGTAATTATAATAAATAAGGGGTCCGCCATCTAACGTTTTTTTTTTCAACTAGTGCACATTTCGTGAATGGTAACACTTAGCTCAAGTCTGATTTGACAGATAATTAGTTTTATCTTTCCGCTAAACGAATATGGTTGTGTATACGCTTGAACAACGCTGGAAAATATTGCGACATTACTTTGAAAATCAGGCCATTTTTCTTCAAAAATGAGCAAGGAGTGGCCGTTACAGTCAATGGCGAACGTTATCGGGCCATTTTTGTTCACAAAAATTGAAGAAGAGGATATTGGCAACATTTGGTTTCAAAAGGACGGCGCTACGTGCCACACAGCCGAAGAAGCACTTGATGTTTTGCGCCCCATTTTCAAAAAAAAAAGTTATATGGCGGACCCTTTATAAACAGGGATATATATAATAAAAACTAATAAACAATAAAAGTTTATGTTTTAGTTTTCATAAATTACTATCCTACGTTTGATTTTTACACAAGATAAACTATACGTCTTTACTATTTTTTAGTAAACTTTTCTAACATGATTTTTCGTGTCACGTATCTACCATATAAATAGTTCTTAGTAATATTAATTGAAGTAACTTATGAAATGGATGACCTGCATAGAAAATTTAGTATTTCATCAAGCCAGAACTTTGGATCAACTATCGATGACAAGGATTTCAAAGGGAAACTTTGGTCCAGTAAGATACTACGATTATCACGAACAATATCGAGAACTTCTAATTATGATGGATGTGAACTACTCTGAGACTTCCAGTCCTTATTGATAAGCCAAATATTATTATTTTTTAACAATTGCGTTTTTTACTCAAATAATAAGCCAAGAAAAATACTATAGAAGAAATTTCATGACAAAAGCACGTTGTAAGCACGGCTAACATCATTGAACGTGGAGCAAAAATGGATGGGTAACCTTTTTTCTAACTGCGTGTCGCTGGTTGGGTTAGCCGCTCCTTAGAACCAATCTTTCATGCCTCGGATACTACTTCTGCCTTAAAGCTTTGGAGTTGCGTTTTCTTCAAGTCTTTGGAGGTCGTAAGGAATCATATATATTTCCACGTGAATCTTCCGCTGCAGAGATTTCTCGGAACAAACTGACAGAACTGGGTAGCGGCAATTCGTGGAGACCATATGTTCCATATATGTTACGGATATGGGAAGAGATGATTCTTTCACCGTTTAAAGGGGTGTCTATGCGGCTATTTGCCTTCTGTTATTACTATTTAAACCATTTTAAGCTTCTACTTTCATCAAAAGTAATATTCTGTGCTTAAATATATTTTTTTTTAATTTATTTGTTAAATATTATATTCAAGTATTCGCTAGGTATCAATATTTCATAGGCTTTTACAATAGACAACGTTTTAAATTTTTTCAAAAGTTAAAAAAAATATTGCATGTAAATTATGCCGTAGAATGGCTTTCATTTATGGTTCTCTCGCAAACAGCAAGTTGTGCAAAAAAAATCCTTTTATCGTATTTTTATTTGAAAATGTTTCCGCCAATGCGATTCTCTGGCTGCAGTCGACATTATCGAGTCAACGGCATTGTTTTTTGGAAGAGTAAACATAACAGTATAATAGTCAAGAGGTTAAAGCGTTTGATTATGGTACGAGAGGTTGAGTGTTCCAACCCCGATGAAGATAAAACTAAAATAATAAATACCCCATAAATAAACCATGATACAACTGACATGGTCATAATTTGTATTAGCAACCCACGACGCACTCCACCCTATGTTTGGGTATCAAAAGATAACCACACGGCTCAAATCAAGAAGAAGTTAGGACTGGTGATACCTGAGGCCACCCTGCGGCTGAACGTGTGGAGAAGCGCAACTGAGGGGAATACTTGAATTGCCCCGAAAGAGGACCTAGCCCCTGGACATGACCAAGGATGGAATATATGGAGGTCCCTTAACAGACTTCGGACCGGAGTATGCAAGACAAGAACACAAATGAAAGCCTGGCAGTTTTACAGCGGACCGACTGAATGTGACTGTGGCGTGGAGCAGACCCTGTCACACCTTCTGGTGTGTGCGCTGTGCCCGAATAGCTGCACCCAGGAAGACCTGATGATGGCCAGAAGTAACGCCATCGACGTCGCCTACTTCTGGGCAGACAGGATCTGACCCTGTTGTTTCCGACACGATTATATATATATATACCATAATTTGGAAGACTCTACGTTTTTAAAGAAGAAATTCCGCATATTTTCAAAATAAGTTGTTAAACCAATTTATCCTCCCAGTGTTAATTTATCATGGCACGGAGACATGGAATCTAACTTCGGGTCTTACCCATGAAATAAAGGTCACCCAATATGCTACGGAACAATCCATGCTTGGATCCGGAGAAAAACTAAGGTTGAGTAGGCTACCAAATGAATAGGCACACTCAAGTGACAATGGCCAGGACATGTCTGTTGAAGAGATGACGGTCGATGGGGAGGAAAGTGGCGAAGCGTTTGCCGACCCACTGCAATATAGACCTTCGGTCGCCTTGTACCTGCGCTCCTTGGGAGCACTTACCAAGGCATTGTTTTCAGAGTACATTCTCGTTATACAAGTAACTGGTTTTGGTGAGCAACACCACACATGGGTGTAAAAGTCAGTAGTTGAGACGTTAAAATTTGGACTTTTAGACTTCTTCGCCGCAATATAGACTGACGACATTAGAAGAATAACGAGAGCCTGGATGCAGATTGCCAAGAACTAAGAAGGGAGGAGTCTCGTGCAAGAGGTTTACTTTCAACAGTGGACGGACACAAGTGGATTATGAAATACTCCCGGACTTTTTACCAGAACATGAAAAATTATTCATCAAAATTGGCAAAAAAAGTCATTCAGCAAATCAAAGTGAGTCCAATTAAAAGTGGACTATGCGTGAATCGTTTTACGGAACTCCTTAGCTATCCTCGAAAATTCTAATCATCATAACAAACAACAAATATTTCCACCACTCATTGAAATCAAATTTCGCATCATTACCGTAGTAACTTGTTTGTAATTAAATAATAATAATGATAAATAACTTCTTAGGTTTTCACGGCCAGATTTGATGTTGTGGCTTATGGGTTGAGCCGTGTGTGTAAATTATTAATCCTGAAGAAGACTCCTGCAATGGCGGTCAAAATATTGGTTGAAAAAAGTTCACCACACACGGCTCAACCCATAAGACACAATATCAATAATAATGATGTCAGCACTCCACATTAAGTTCGTTTTTTTCCTCATAATTGTGTCTCAAAATCTAGTTGATTAATATGAGATTTTCCATCATCGTGTGGCAGTATTTTCCTGTATATGCTTACATAAAAAAAACAGCAGCGTTTGTTCCTGGAGTATCGGTGGACACAACAGTATCGCAAACGCTAAATTCTACACAAAAGCCGTTATTTTCGCTGGCGGAATTCGTCAAAAGAGCGAAACGAAACCCTCACCCTGTCCCACCCCGACCATTTCCATATAACCCCCGTCACTCAACAAAGGGATGTTTGAGTTTGGGCCTCAAACAGTGCCGGATCAGCCGATAAGGCATTCTTCAGAATGCATGGCTTGGTGAATAAAACGTTACTCACACTAGGCTGCTTACCAGCCGCTAACAGTAGCGTAACACCAGCAAACAACTGCTATTGTATCAAATTTTGTAATCGTACCAAGCTGATCGATGACTGATAGAAGCGGCTTCATAAACCAGCGGTAGCTTAGTGTGACAGAGATTACACTTTTTTTAATTAAAAGCTCTAAGACATAATTAAATATTTGCAAGAGTATTTGATAAAGCACGCAATCCTAAGAAAGGCTTTAAACGCGAACGAAAATCCATAGACATTTATTTTTATTGTATTTTATTTGTTCTGATACAATGTATCAAAATTGTACAATTTATTTTGATTTGGATTTGACAAATTTGGAGCATTTGGCCAAAACCAGTCATGATCCAATGATCTGCCAGTCACCAGATTTATAATTTCATATCAGCTCTTTCTACTAAAGTTACATCAGAATATAGAATGTAATCGACGGCCTCCTGGTGTTTGATAAAAATGTAGATATCATTTACGTTTAAAGTGAAAAATATATTTATTAATCACCACGTTTTTAGCAGTTACCGTCAAAAAACTATAGATAAAATTGGGAAACAAAGCGTTTCTATTGATTTATCTAAAAATTTCCAATATTGTTCAGTTCGGCCCATTCTCCGCATAGCATCAGATCATTGGAAGCCTCTTTTTTAATTTTTTCGTGCGCATTTCGCGAATTTTTCCAAGTCTATGAAACTACTTTGCTGAAGCTGTCTCTGTCCATTTCCACCTGGAAAATAAACTGAAGGATTTCATTTTAGTTTTTTGTTTGCAATTCCAAAAAAAGCTGACTTTCAGCTATTTTTTCAGTCTTGAAAATT
This sequence comes from Glossosoma conforme, assembly GCA_022606575.1. NCBI lineage: Eukaryota > Metazoa > Arthropoda > Insecta > Trichoptera > Glossosomatidae > Glossosoma > Glossosoma conforme. The sequence goes on from JAGTXR010000149.1 coordinate 712,147, forward strand.
CATCTGCATGTTAAAAAATGAAGTTTTTAATGATAAACACAAAAACCTCGAAACTGCAGTCTTCTTAACAGAGCCATATCCAACTGGATCCATGTAAAAACAATGGAAATAAATAAATATTTATTTATTATAAAATATATTTTTTATATTTTTCCTACTGTTGACGATGTCTCCTTAGCAAGATATTTTATAAATTGAAATAAGTGTGAGTACATGTGAATTTAATAAGTGAAAAGATGCCATTTTTAATAACAAAAAGAATTATTGTATTGCTAGAATTATAAATATGTATCGGAAAATATTCTACGTAAACTACCGTATAGCGATCACGTAGATAGGCATTTGTGTTTTTACTTACATTTACCTACTAAATAAAAATTTAGTATTCAATAATTATGTAAATACATTAATCAACTGAAATAAATTATATAATAAAATAAACATTGAGTTAAAATGTAGTTTGGTTAATTTGTACAAGTTTCAGAAGTACATTATTACAGAGGGAATATCTCATAATAACAAGCTCGACTCCAACAATTTTCCCGTAAACTTATTTGCAACAACTGTGGAGCGCATTTCGTTTGAAAATTCAGTTGGTTGCATATTTCTGTCTCTGCCTCTTATCTAGGGCGTCGCATGCAGGCGAATACCGTCAATAAGTTATAAAGTTTCTCGTTTACGCATTTTACGACGCTTGCCATTTTGAGTATATCAAAGCGCTTTATCTAATGATTAAATTTTTGATCACATGCCTTTTTATTATCTAAACAAGTAAAGCCTTTATACGAGTATTATCTAAGCAGCCTATGGGATAAAAAAATTGTCTATATATTAATATACCGTTTGTCGTTTTTGAGGACGATGAGCATTGTTCGACGAATCTTGATTCGCCTACATCATTAGACTATAGCTTGACATTCGGGCTTCATCTAGTTTTAAGAGGACTCACTGGTAATGGGTGGTGTTCTAAGAATTACAGTTTTCTACTGCTTATTTTGATTGCTAGGCTATAAAAGGTATAGTAGACCATTCCCTCACATTTAAAAACTTAATGGTGGATGAATGGTCTCTCTTTAACAAGGGAGTATATATAATTAGTAGCTATTTTTAATTTAAAAATATAATTGACACCAAAAAAATATATCGTTATATTTTACTTATTTATTTTAAATGACTGTACGCGTTTTGGTCTCACTTGGATAATTTTCAACTCTTTGTGAGAGTAGTAATATGAATAAGGTATTTTTATATTTCTTAACGATTTATAGTTTTTAGAGTTAGTCAAAGCTTTTATATTTTAAGCATCGTTGGGGATTGAATCTTCGTCTTCTTGCACTTCTGGACACAACAAATATTGATTGAAAGGCTAAGAAAGTTATTTCAATTGATAAGATATACATTTTAAGCCGTATTTGTGTTAAAAAAGACCCTATTAAAAATACATAAATCTTCGATTGTTATCCAACTAGCGATTTTTCGCACCTCAGTCGAGATTTTTAACCCACTTTAACTCTCAACATTCAGTTGCACATTTCATTCGTTGGCAGTCTCGCTGATTAACATTCCGCCCGTTGGACCAACTGAAGCTGAAACACCCTGAAAGGAAATTAAATAGGTTCATCGATGGATGGAAACCTGATTGAGCTATTTTAATTTATTTAATTAGCTCTACAATTCTATCAAATAAAACAATTTCAACCAAAATTCTGTCAATAAAACAAAAATAGCTATTTGTTTATTGGTTGATATATAACCCATTCTGGACAATAATCAAATTCGACTGATGAAAGAGTATTTTGGAAAAAGCAATCATATATCTTAATTCACTGAACTAAATAATATAAATATTAAAAATATTTAGTTTTGATATCACATTTATTTTTAACATGTTTCGGATTCCTTGATCGTGTAATCACAAATCTTAATATTTTTAATTTGTTAATCAATTAACTGAAGTTAATATAAAATTAAAATTATGCAGTTTCACCAATTATTGTCAGTTGATAACCTTAAAGTATTTTTGATTAAGCTGTCTTCGTGTATAAATTATACTTTTTCAATTTTAGTGATGGCTTGCGAAGTAATTGTTCTTTTTTCGATCTTATTTTTAATTGTAAGTTGATTTTATTAAAAAATGTTTAGTTTTATTTAACATAACTTATTTAAAATGACTATTCACGTTTCGAACGAAGCAGTTTTATTTTAAATAACGAGTAAACCTTACTAGCTTAAAGAAGTACATGTTTTAATAATCACGTTAATTTACTATACGTGTGTATTTTAGTAGAAGTTTTATAAAATTCTAAAATATACTTTTCAAATTTTAGTATTATTAAGAATAATATACAAAAATATACCAATCATTTATAAAGGTAATTAAGTAACTCACCGTTTAAATAAAAGTCTTATTTAATGATTGATTAAGTACTTTCTTATTTACTCTCCATCAAGCTGCAAAATTCAAAATCGATGAAAAAACTTTTTTAATTTTATTAATAACTAGCTGACCCGGTGAACTTTTTTTCACCCGAAAGGCAATAAATGAGCAGATTTTGGATTTTATTAAGTTGAATTTTTCGGTACATATGATATCATATATTTGGTCTGGTTGAATTCTATTGCAGTAATCGACGAAACTTCAGCAAGTAGTTGTCAGCATTTCGACGAATCGTCAAACGATATGCGTTATAATTCATCGAGCTTAGATTCTTGGTAGTTTCTTCACCTGAAATTAAGAAAATAGATTTGCAATTTTGTATGTAAAGCTAATATCCATATTTGTAGCATAATTATAAAGGGGTGAAGATAAATGATTTTAAATCGTTTGCCGGTTATTTGTCCAATTTTCTCTAAAAAAACATCTTAATCTTTAAGTCTGTTATTTTCCTGGTAATAAGCAGTGTAATTGGTCATTTATTGGAAACCTAAAGCAAAACCAAGCACTGAAAAATGTATGTCATGACGGAATCAAAACTATGATATTGATTATATATATATTGATTACTCACCATTCAATGGATTTTTCATTTTGATATTGAAATAATATCCATCTTCTCGTGCGAAGACATCAGTGGGTATTGCAACGTGTCATATGAACAACGTGTTTCAGATATCTGTTGTAGTTGCCCAGTATCACGACGTGTGTACCAGATGGTCGTTTATCCGCTCTGATCACGACTTTGTAGAAATCGATCAAGTTCTTCCTCCATATCGACGAAACCGCAGCAAATAGTTGTCAGCATTTCGACGAATCGTCAAACGATATGCGTTATAATTCATCGAGCTTAGATTCTTGGTAGTTTCTTCACCTGAAATTAAGAAAATAGATTTGCAATTTTGTATGTAAAGCTAATATCCATATTTGTAGCATAATTATAAAGGGGTGAAGATAAATGATTTTAAATCGTTTGCCGGTTATTTGTCCAATTTTCTCTAAAAAAACATCTTAATCTTTAAGTCTGTTATTTTCCTGGTAATAAGCAGTGTAATTGGTCATTTATTGGAAACCTAAAGCAAAACCAAGCACTGAAAAATGTATGTCATGACGGAATCAAAACTATGATATTGATTATATATATATTGATTACTCACCATTCAATGGATTTTTCATTTTGATATTGAAATAATATCCATCTTATCCTTGCCAAAACATCAGTGGGTATTGCAACGTGTCATATGAACGACGTGTTTCAAATATCTGTTGTAGTTGCCCAGTATCACGACGTTTATCCGCTCTGATCACGACTTTGTAGACCTCGATCAAGTTCTTCCTCCATATTGTCATTGAAGTATATTTGTACAAATTTATGCCGTGCATCTTCGAGAGGTTGGAATGATCCGATTCGATGGTGAATCTGTCCTTGTATCTATAGAATCAAAAGCAAAGACAATATTACTGATTTATAAACACTTTTTTTAAGAATTAGCATACATAATTCAAAGCAATAAGTGTAGTATGTTATTCTAATAATTAGATTGTGTGTAAGTACAAAAATAAATAAATAAATACCTTGAATGTCGGATTAAATCCTCGTCCATTCTAGAGTTCGTGCAAACGGATCGCTTTGGCATATCGTAAAGAGACTTGTCAATGTTGTCTCTGGAGGTGTCTCAGCACGTTGAACATTTGAAGCCGTTGAATATACCCAATGACCATTCTGCAGATGCACCGCCAAATGCACAACAGCAGTATGACGTTCGTGATAAGCGATTGCGAATATACGCCAAATCGCTTTGTACCAAACTTGAAAGCGCGCAATTTCATCGTTGCTATTCGAGGTTAGGATGCCAAAAACCGCCAAATCACTGCCATACATTCTACCCAATGACCATTCTCCAGATGCACCGCCAAATGCACAACAGCAGTATGACGTTCGTGATAAGGGATTGCGAATATACGCCAAATCGCTTTGTACTAAACTTGAAAGCGCGCAATTTCATCGTTGGTATTCGAGGTTAGGATGCCAAAAACCGCCAAATCGCTACCATACATTCGTAATGTTTCGATTCCTAGTTCCATGATGGCTTTTTCGTGAAGGATTCGATCGTTTTGGTCGCGAGTATCTACAGAATCAAAAGCAAAGACAGAATTACTGATTTATAAACACTTTTTTTTAGAATTAGCATACATAATTCAAAGTAATAAGTGTAGTATGTTATTCTGTTAATTAGATTGTGTGTAAGTACAAAAATAAATAAATAAATACCTTGAATGTCGGATTAAATCCTTGACCATTCTAGAGTTCGTGCAAACGGATCGCTTTGGCAGATCGTAAAGAGACTTGTCAATGTTGTCGCTGGAGGTGTCTCAGCACGTTGAACAACATTTGAAGCCGTGAAATATACCCAATGACCATTCTCCAGATGCACCGCCAAATGCACAACAGCAGTATGAAGTTCGTGATAAGGGATTGCGAATATACGCCAAATCGCTTTGTACCAAACTTGAAAGCAAGCAATTTCATCTTTGGTATTCGAGGTTAGGATGCCAAAAACCACCAAATCACTGCCTTACATTCGTAATGTTTCAATCCCTAGTTCCATGATGGCTTTTTCGTGAAAGATTCGATCGTTTTGGTCGCAAATATCGGCACAATAAGCTAACAGAAACTCGAAAGTTCTTGAAACAAAACGTCAACCGATAGACTTCAAAATATCTATGTAACCATAGACAATAATAATATCAGTTGTCAGATTCCTTGCCTTTTGTTATAACATTTTTTACAAATAAAAGATTAAACTGATATTTTAACTCATATTTATTTTGTTTTTGACTTTTTTTTCCTGTCTTTTGTTTATTTTTTTGTTTCAAAATATTCCGTACCTTACGTAGGTACCTACTTACAATACCTACTTTTGCGTCATTTTTAGTTATGGCGTTGGCTATAGCAATACTTTCTTTAACTGACATCTGTCAAATGCCAATAGTCTTGTTTGAAAACATGTTTACGTACATGTTCAATATTTTTTCTTAATCAAATCAATTTTGAGTATACCGTGGACGTTTTTGGGTTCTAAGCTACTTTTCCACCAATTTTCAGCCAAGTCGGTTAGGCCGTTCTTGAGTTATAAAAACAAATATAACCCGACTTTCTTTTATATATATAGATATTTTTATTTAGGTTATTATAATATTTATAAATATTTAGATACTCTTTGTCAGTAACTTGTCAGTTAACTATTTGATTTTTTTATATATATTTCCCAAAAAAAAAAAAATGATACTATTTCATAATTTTTTAATTGCCAATGATACTATCAAACGTATTTCAATCTACTAAGTTTCGCGTGATGCAGCATCTTGCTTGGTAACGAGGTCTATTACATAACCACTTGGTGGAGTTTGCTCTGCTGCGATGGACTTCTCCAATTAGTGGTTCTCATTTCGCGGTTTCCTTGCTCCTCTCCGTAGACTATTGCTGAGGAATACCAGTTCTGGAAACTTCTTGAAGACGAGAGCAACGTTTCAATAGTAATGGAGCGAAATACTAAATTTGCGGTGTATGTAAATTTCAAGTATCTTTTGATGTATTGAAATATTGCGAATTTGCAAAAAGTAAATTATGCGAAGATACAATATGATTTTATTTTAAAAATTAACTTTGCATAACCACATACTTTTATAAATTATACATAAAAGACAACGTTCTAAGGATAACATAAAAACTTACACGTGACAATTGTTATGTTCTACGTAAATGTTCATGCATGATATGAATGTCGCAGTAAGCAACTCGGTATTTTCCTTTTATTTTATTTTAATTTATACTATTTTAAAAGCAATTCAAATTATACCTAATAATATGGTGAAGAAGATTAATGTGGAAATACATTTGTAAAAAATAACTGAGTAGCAATTGAATTCACTGCAGTATTACACTTTTTAACTTTACAAAACGAAAGATTTTTTTCACGAATGTGATTTATTCATTAAAATTATTGAAATATTCTTAATGACATAGAGCTTATAAACTTATCAAAAGTATGAATTTCAGGTTTATAGAAGTCGCGATCTTTTGCTTGGTAATTCAAACGCGTAAGTTCTTTTTGAATTAGTATTATGTTATTATTTTATTTTCAATATATTCCATAATTTGTCATAAATATTTATACGTACTAGTATACATATTCAAACGCTCGACTCAATTCATGAAATATAATTGAAAAACTCATCATCAAGTCAAATAAATTTATTTCAACAAGATTGAATGCCATTTTTAAACCCCTTTATTTGAAATTAAACCATTTCATGTTCGTCAATAAAAATAGAATTATGTACTTTTGAATGCCCTCATTTGAGGCGATCGTTATTAAATCATGTTGTATTTACTCAGCTCCTAAAAATTAAATTAAAAATGTTTCAATAATTTTGGCCCAGCTTATAGCCAGCCTTTGCTGACTAGTATGGCTGAGTGTATAAAATCGAATTTCATGCAAGAGCATTGTGGCTTTTGGTTTAAGTCGCGTTTCGTCGTGTGTGGTGATTTTTTTCTGACTTTTGAATGCCATTGCAGTGGTCATCTGCAGGGTTGACCCTGTTTTATAAGCCCTAAAGATCCCTACAATGCTGGTTTAAATATTAGTTACAAGAAATTCGCCAAACATAGCTAAAACCAAAGTTAGGAAGCCTCAGTTCTCGACACACCTTGAATCTTAAGAAACGTCTCTCAAACAGGTGTTAAGTTGATTACCATAAGTCAAGGAATGGTTTTTCATACGAGTGTAGACCTCTCCTTTACCATATAATATACTTGATGTGTTAAACATTTTAAAATATTTAAAAAAAAAACTCCCGGTTGTGTCTTTGATATGGGGTAGCCTGGTTGCCTCGAGGGCATATCCAGGGCCAGTAATCCGCGCATCAGTTTTATCTTTGTTTCCCATTCGGGTCAAATATTTGTATTGAAAGTATACTTCCTGTGGGGGAGGCTCGCGCGCTGGACCAACAATGTGTATGAAATTTGCTATAATGCCTCCGCTGTAAGCCTGCAAACCGTCACTCGAACACGTTTAAACTCAATGAATGTAATTTTTTAACGTAAAGTTGAATGATTAAATTATCAAAGGAATCAAAACAATCAATTAAGGGATACGTTTCTCAAATGGTGAAGTAAAAAAAACATGAACAAAAGCTTTTTTCAAGCTACAACTATACACAAAATATTATATACTCGCGCAGTTTTGCGAGTTGCAGAGAGGTGACATTTAACTTACACTAACTTTATGGGATCAATTTATGGTGACCGTAAACTCTGACTAGAGAGGATATGTATAAAAAATAAGGAAGATGATTAATGCTTCTTCTTCGTAGTATCAATCCGGTGGATTGGTTTGCAGCAACAGAATCTTGCATCTCGGTCTCCATTTCTCTCGGTCCTCCGCAACCCTTTTCAGCTCAGCATAAGCGCTACAATTCATGTCCTCGAATACTTGCTGCAAATACTCCCGTCTAGGTTAATGCTATACTTTCAAAATTTGTATTTTTGTAATGATTTAAACATTTATGGTTTTTGGGTTGAATTTGTGGTTGTGGTCATCTACGGGTTATTTTAAATCCACTTCACAATCTGAAGCTGGGCAAATGCAAAAACTCAAATAATGTCGTAGACTTTCACGGTTAGATTTAGAGTTGTGGTTTTAAGTTAAGCCGTGTGTGGCAAATATCGTATTCTTCCCGACATTTTGATCACCGTTACAGAAATCATCTTCAGATATGATGATTTGTTATCATTAGGACATAAAATAACATTTGCATTGGCGATGAAAACATCGGAGATAAAATTAAATTCGCCACGTAGGTCTCAACCCAATAGTCACAATTCCCCGCACAAATTCGTTTTATAATGGTATCATCATCTTCAGCTTTTGTCCATCTACTGTTGTACGTAAGCCTCCCGCGTGAGTCTTTATCTTCTTCGATCTTCTGTCCTGCGCATCTAGACTACTCCCGCTATTTGTCTGATGACGTCAGTCCATCTCTCAGGGGGTTGGCCAACACTCATTTGCCAGTTCTTGGGCGCCACTCTAACGCTTTTCTTCTCCATCGACCGTCGTCACTTCGAGATATACTCGCATGTCCTTCCCATTGCCGTCTTGTTTCTTCCCCATCTTCTCGACCATTATAATGTTCAAGGAACGTTCTAGGTTTATACAAATATTTTGTTAGTTGTCGTAAGTACGTAATACATTTAATTTAATATAATTTAGCTGATCAAATGGTCGCTCCTTGATATCTGCTGAGTGAGCCAAATTTTTGTTTGTCTTCCAAATATTGTTGGTTAGATATTACCGCGAAATAATTGTTTACTAGTTTCATATTGAGGCAACACATTCCCTATCCGCGACCCAGTGACCGGATCAATTTTGTACCAATGTGAGCCTTTGGTTTCCCGGCCCACTGCCTTCATCCGAACTTCATCCCCAATCAATCAACCGTGGCATCAGACCCCTAATGGATTTAAGGCTTCGCAGGAATGTGCGCGCATCCCTATTTTTGGAAATCCCACACCGCAAATAATGTGCCCTCCGTATGTATTTACAATCGCGAACGGACAGTTAGTTTAGGACTGTTTGTTTGCCTTTAAACAAAATGGCAATTGATATGGTCGCTTTGAGTGACTAAAATAAGAGTTTTACGAGTATTAAGTAAATCTTTAAACTTGATTTAACATTAATAGCATCGAGTATTTTTAATACTTAGATAGTGTACACTGTTGTGCACTGCAAGCTTCATCAATTGACTACTTAATATATCGATAAAACGTAGAGTCTACGTGAAAATATAAAGAACTCAACGTGCTTAAAGTTTTTTTTATTTTAACACATACAAAAGGAATACCGCCAGACGATTAAACTGTCATTTATGAGGATGGTTGAACGCTATATGATAACTGTTTATCTGTTGTACTAACGCTATTAAACTACAACTTTACATTCAAGCATCATCCATTTTTAAAGGACTGTTTGCAATTTTATTTATTATTTTTACTTATATTATAAAAAAGGGCATTTTAAATGTGAAGGGTAGATTTTTCACCAACCGAATTTATTTATTTTAAATAATACATGAATATTCTTTTTTTTCTTTGAGCTGTACAGGGTAACGAGCACGTAACTTCTCGCTTGGTAGGCAAGTGATATACTCTCCATTGCTTTTTATAAACAAAACAAAAATGTCTATGATAACAATATTCAGACTAAATCATCTTGCAAATGTTGTATCTTCTTTGCCGTTCCAATACTGAGGATTTGATGTAAACATTTGAGATGTTTAATTTTTTGTGTTAATCCTTCGGGTGGCTATTAGATCTTTAAATTAAAAATTTCTTTAGATACTGATACAATAACAAAAAAGAACGATTACAAAAGGCAAGTTCTAATATTATATAAATACTACGTCGTTGTATCTTTGTCGATATTTTAAAAACATTTCATATATATTTTCCCGGATACAAAGAAATGCAATATTTAGTACTAGTTTAAAAATAGATACACTTTAGTATACTTTGGTGTAGAGAGCCTTTCAGGATATTTCAATAAAATTCCATGCAATATGCTGATGATACCGTTATCCGTAGCGACTCTATTTCCCACAGTGAGCATTTCCATACATCGAAGTCTAACATGTTTATTATAGTATTTATTCCTTAGCTGCAATTTTATTCTGAATATATTTTTCCATATAAATATAACACATACGAGATAATTTCATGAGATGGCAACAAAGAGATTACTTAATTTATGTTTAAAGTGTGTGACAATTATAATGTTTTTATTTTAATAAGAGTACTAAAGGATATAATAGAATATCACCAGACATTGATAGAGAGGCTTTCATAAGTTAAGATTAGCCTGTATGCAAAGTGTTCTACTAATCTACTAACGTCATTAGGCCACTGTTCGGCAAACACGTATCATCCCAGATAGCAACCGATGTTTCCATTTACTATAAATACTTGTATTACGGGAAGATACGTATTTACATGAAATATTAATAATTTAAGTCTCGGATAAAACAAAACAAGCCTTCTGTTTGAGCCCCCGGGCTCTAGTTTTGTACTTAAGAAAATTTAGCACGATCTTTCAATATTTATCTAAATACTTTATTTAATAACTCGCAATGTTTCAAATGTTTGTCCCAAATAATTAATACCCTGTACCAACTTTCGGTGTTTTTAAGTATTTAATATTTTTTATAAGGTCATATTATTATATTAAAAATAAATAATTTATTTAAAGAGTCATTTGTAATTCTATTTTTTTTTCTTAAAGACCATTAGATTTTTTGAAAATCTCGTTGTAAAGATATGGCATGACTGTGACGATTCAAATATAGTACTGTATAAAGATTTGTACCGACCATACTATACTCGTGCTACTAGTGGATATAGAAGATATATATTTTTTATATAAAATCTATGCAAAATAACCGCTCACAAGTTAGTTTGTATGGTATGGATAGTAAGCCGGACATTTCAGTCTTTTGACAAGGCACTGAATAGGGTTGCCATGAAAAAGCTCGCTGGAGAGCTCCCTGCGGAAATTGAAATTCTGTGCATTATTATGTCGCGATGGAAAATGATGGGCGGCCAAAGCGGCAGGGCGGTGACAGAGCAAGGAGAGAGCCGAACGAAGGATTAAACTCTTGCATCGTCGGGTATATCACTCTGCGCCCTGAAAAATAATTAATCGTGTCTTTATTACTGTCATATCGTGTATAATACCATATTATATTTTTTAAGGAAAGAAATACAGAAGAAAACCGACAGATTTTTCAGTATCATATACAGACATCAGTAATGTCTTCTGTAGATTCTATGTCACTTACCATTTTATATAAAGCTAAACGTTGCACGTGGAATGTTGATTCGCCAATATCATAGACATGCAGTACGGCATTTACGAATCATCTATTTGTAACAAATTTTCATATGAATAGGTGGTGTTTACTAGAAGACTTTCATCTACCACCGACCTCGTTATCAAAATTGCTGGTAGACAAAATTCACCCTGTAAACACAATCCATTCATACACGAAGTGAATATCGGGTTGTAGACTAATAAAGTTTCCCAATGCCATTTTTTTCTTTGCATTTCATTACATAATATAAATCTTTTTATAATAAAAATGTGTAATTTTTTGCTTGATTTACTTTAAAAGTATTCTTATCTATTAAAATGAGTCATATGAAATACAACGTTATATTATTGTCTTAAATGATTAAAAATTATTTCACCGTAAATGCAGACAGTTCGACTCTGCCTCGCTGATTGAGTTTGACCGAAAACTTTCCTACGATTTTATGAAAAATTGGAAAAGTTTATTTTTTCATGTACGTAATGGCATTTTATGCATATAAAAGGCTTCATTAACGTGCCGGCTAAAGTTCATTTCAGTTTCAAAAATTTCAATCGCCTAACAGACTGAAAATATCACAAAAGTGCGAGAAAGCCGTCGCTCGAATAGAGCATTCAACTAGACTGGCCTTTTTTACAAAAAAAAAAACACATTGAATTTATGCAATGTGCACATTATTCCGCGTATTCTCCCTTTTTCTAGAACATAGTTGTTATAAATATCCGTTACAAAGCTTTGAAAGCCGCTATACTATCTTTCTACGCCTATTTTATCAGAATTATACTCGTATTCTAAAGCTCCGCCGATTATATTATAAAAATAAGTCCCGATTATATTCTACCAAAGAATATTGTTGGCTAACCGCTAAAGTGAAGACAGCTCTAGTTTTCAAAGCGAATTTAAATATTTATTTATCAGATAAAAAACAATTTATTGGCTTGTTGAAGCATTTACGAGTATCATTTTATCTTAAGGGGGAGTTTTAACCCTAAAAACGACATGAAATGTATAACTTATGTCTTATAACTATACTCAAAATCTATCGATGATGCCCAGCTTTCACGTCTATAAGCTATCTTTTATGTGGTAATCTTTGAACTCTACAATCGGAGGATAATTTGCCACAGGTTATTTTCACTACTCCTTCAGAACACTTTGTTATCACGTGGTCTACCCAAAGCCGTTTTCTTGATATTTTTGACTTCGTACTTTGCTTAGAATTTTCAGTTCTGCAAAGGATCGGATAATCTTCAAGTGAAATGTTTGTAGTGAACAGTGTAATAATGTACTTGTCATTGTTTCCTCTCCAGGTCTTTATCAAGTCTGAGCTGAAGGTCGGCGTAATCTACGTGAAAGAAGGCCAGTTTTCAGAGGAAGAGATCCTGGACAACAACGAGAACTCGCCCCTATTCGAAGAGTTTCTGCAAGTTCTCGGAGACAAAGTCAGGCTCAGAGGTTAGTCTACAACAACCTATATTATATTAATTCATCATTGATAATTATTTTAATATCGTCACAATCATTGAGTGATTGCAATTATTTACAAGTGAATTACTCAAAAGTGCTCAGAGTACACAAAATCAAGATACTTACTCAATAAAGATTAAATGTAGTCAATATCTGGAGATTTCCAGTTAAGCAAAAAGCATTTTACGTGTACAAATACGTATTGGCAAATATAGTTTTTGATTGATGTAGAGATAAGATGACTTTCCTATTAAATTTCAGTTGATTTAATGAAAGAACAATTTACTGTAATATATGATGCGTATATTAAATAAAAGCAATAAGATATGGGTATGTAAATCATTTGTACAGCTTACATTACACGTCGTTATATGAGAGTTGGTACCAAAAAACGTGAATTAGTTACTTGCTAAGTTTATATAGATTTGAGTAAGTGTTTTCCCAAGAAATCACGTGATTGGCGATACGTCCAGATTAAATGTAAGAAATGAAATTTGTTTTATTTAGCGGAATATTATTTGCTCAATTTCTTTCAAATTAAAATATATTTATAAATATTAAAGTTTATAGTAAACAGAAATAATATATGTCAAAAGGAGTCAAATAAATTTACTTTTAACCATAGTGCTTAGAAGGCTTTAAAATAATGTATGCAAATAAGGTAGCCAAACGTGGGAATATTTTTTTGTTGCGCTTAAGATTTTTTTGATTAGTTTTATAAAATAAAAATTAAAATTAAATAATTTCTTTATCACGTTTTTACTGTATTTAATTGCTTGAAAGAATAAAGACCGCTAAGTATAACTAAAACTTAGCTGAGAAGAAAACTCCAAGATTTACTCAAAGCTTTCAGGTGTCGCGTGTTGTTCTAAAAGGTTCTTAATTTCTGTTCTTTCTCGAGCACTTTCTCATATTTCACCCGCCCACTGAGCCTCCCCAGCAACCTCCCGCGGACAGCTTTCATTAGCCCGAAGGCTTCACCACTGGCCGAATGCAATGGATAAGAGCTTTTGTCACATAGGCTTTAAAGCAACGCTTTTGCAGCAGTACTTGGCTATGTATCATATAAGCTTGCATTTCAAAACATATGGTCTCCACGTATCATAACCAGGTACCTCTCTCAGATGCTAGAGTCAAATTTCAGTTCCAATTAAACCCTTAATTATAATCATGTCACACTGAATATATGTAACACTGATATCAGCTTGATACAGCTATTTTAGGCTGATGCCGAAAAGCCTCGAAAAATCTTATTTTGTCTCTTATTTTTGTTCGCTCGCCTGACACGCACATTTAATAATTTTAGTCTTTATTTTGTAAAAAAATTACACGGCGTTTGCATATGAAATTCTATTTCTTATGACAGTTGCTCCATTTCATGTCGGTTCAACTGTCATATTTAATTTGTGTTTTAGCCGCGATTATCTTGACAGCGCTACATGCTACAGTGTCCCGGCTGTCCTTAATTAAGTCCCGTCCGACCGGCGAAAATGTCATGTAAAGTTCGGACGCGGGAAAATCAAGTCTTTGATAAAACTAAATGTGAATGTGCTTAAAAAACAAGTTCTTTGCTTTGCGATCTGCTTCTGCATTCTTCCTCAACTCAGCCACGTGACGAATCCGCGACTAGTCGCCTTTTTAAAGACGGGATATCAATGTTATATTTTCGTTGGTGTTCTATCAAAGTTTAAAAGAGCGCTGTTTTTGAGCCTTGTGTATGATTTTTAAAGAAGCCGATTAATTAGATCATCATTCCAATATAATAGATTAAGACAGTTTTAAATTAATGTTGACAAAGTTTATTATTATTGCTCCTAATATGGATTTCATTTTACAAATGGCAATACGTTCCATTTTTTCCTAGCACATTTTATCCATATTTCGAGCATATTCTCACTACGAATCACTTGGGAACATATATTGTTCCAACGACATCTAAGGCGCAAAACTGGGGGCTAACTATGAATATAGATCTGTTATTACTTGTGTGTAATTTTTTAATCAGAATATTTAAGGAGATCAAATGTTAAATTGAAAAAGAGTATTCGGAGGCCAGGACAATAGTTTTAAGAAACGGCTCAACTCAACAACCTTAAAATCATCATATGAAAATATGCATTCAAAGTCAAATATGATTAAAGCATACTTCTTATTATTATTGTGATTAATTCAATTATAAAACAACTCCTTTAAAATATTTTTTAGGCACTTTAAAACAACTTTAAAATCATAATATTGAAAAAAAAACCTCTCTATAAAGCATTGTACCAAATCTTTCACTATCAGAAATGGCAAAAATAAAGTAACGTGGCCACACCAAATAAAAACTCTAGAAATCCAAACTTGTCCTGTGAATGCAGCTAGTCTGGGAATGAAAGAACCACGCACAAAAAGGATGCGACCCACAGTCCGGCTAGTTCAGCTGCTGAAATCCTGAAAAACTGTAAAAAAAAACTTTTCAGACTCTAACAACTCGTTTTTGCATCTCCCGTCCGTTTACTTGGCTCAAACTTTTTGATTAAAAGATCTGTCTCTTTTTTATTAAGTTTATTTTCAGTTCATTTTTAGTTTCAACGTGTTTTCTCGTCGCTCTTTGGAGACGACATTAAAACCCCAAGTCCGAAATTAAAAATTGAAGTGGTTTTTGTTTTTATTTTTCCTTTAACAATTTTAATGATTATGAAATTCGCGAGTTACTTCTTCTCTCTCTGTACTCGTTTACCTCATCACCGAACACTGTGACAAAAGTTTTTTTTTAAATGAGTTTTAATGATTTTTTTTTACACCGCACAAGCACATTTGAAAGTACAAACACAGATCGTTAGTCGTACTCAAGACAAATGTTAATGGATTCAAAAACTTAAACAATAAATATCCAAAAGTAAGAAATAGGGGAGGAAAATAGTACGAAATCAGTCATATTTTCGTTCAGCCAAATGTTCGTTCAGCCAAATGTTCGTTTGGTCGTTAATTAATTCTGCTATAATATAGTTTGGCCTAATGTACCTTCAACCAAATATCTTTTCCTTAAATTGAATTCGAGAGAGGTTATTACTGGTGAGAAATCAGGGGTACCAGTGGTATTTATAGTTAGTATACAATTTAGAGCTTGTATATTAATTACAAAATATTTGATGGCTTCATCGGGGATCGAATCTATAACCACTAGCTTAGGAGGCGAGTGTTCCTTTTTACATCATGTCACACCCTCCCGCATATAATATATATGCTAAGCTCTCGCAGCGTCGTTTTTGCCGCCACCAGAGTTGCAAGAATATTATTAAATATTAATTGCATAATCCTAATCCTCTCTCGAGCAATATTTAATGGGGCACCATATTTGTCGGTCTGCGAGCAGACATTTTATAATATGCAGACACCGTGCCGCCCCCTCAAAACCAACGCCCCTAAATATTAAACAAACTCAGCTCGGATTAGTCCGAGCTCGCTGAGTCTGCAGCAGAGATGGACAACCATTGCTTTTACAGCGTCTCATATTCTTGTAAACTGCAAAAGTTATATGCGGAAAATGCACAGAAACAAAATCGTTAATTAAACTTGTGAATAAATGTAGACTGAGTGAATAATAAATAATAATATACACACTCTGAATATATACTATAGAGACATCTATCGTTATGTAATAAACAATGGTATAAATGCAACTTATTCCGTACAGTAGTTGGGGCAGATGATGGTCGAGTGATCTAGGGTAATAAACTTGAACAAATGGTTGGTTCTAAGGTTCGCTGGTTCGCATCCCGCCTCTGCCAATATTTTTTCTGAACGAATTGATGCGGATAAAGAATTTGTTGCATAATAGTATGTGTGTATTTAATTACTTATAATATTGTAATATAGTCAATGATATATTAAAGTAGATTAGAGTATAGAAATAATAAAATAATATTCTAATAAATATTTAAAAATCCATAAAATCGGTAATATTTCAAAGATACTCTAGAGTCATGGAAAAGGGTTTTGAAATATCCGCTAAAGTGTAGATTGAAAATATTTTTTAATAATCAAATTAATTTTAATTTTTTCTCAACTATCATACTAAATTTAATTATCTGAAGATGAAAATCAACCTGTGTTTATCTTCCATTTACAGTGAGTTTTCTAAAATAAGGTTTTCATCGTGTATACAGGGCTGTAGTTTATCATTAATGAAGTATATTGATAATATATTTTATGCATCCATTAGGTATTTAAAGTACATTTTTACTTGAAAAAAATACATCTAAAAGAGTTATCATTTCCACCAGTCTCCGTCGTCACTCCGTTTGCCAGTTTTTGACGCCACTCCGTCCCTATCTAGCGTCTTCTCTTAGTCAGATATTTATATTATTTCCTTCCGATTGCAAATTGAATATGCCTATTATTCTTTGGATATCGTCGTTTTGGTTTCTATCGTTTAGAAACACTGTGAGCATTGATGTCTCCTTACGACGATAGATGACGTTTATAACTTAATATTTACTAGATTACAAAAAAAAAGTAAAACCATATCTGCTCCATATTTGAAACATATATACACACCGGAAATTTCATAGTTCTGCAACCTTAGATTGTCTATAACTCGTCCCAGAATACTTGTATACCCGGAGGTGCACATGGAAACATTATATGGTTTCCGGGAGCCTCCAGGGCAAGAGTCTGAGAACTTTCATACACATCAGCTATAGTACCAGAGAAATATTTGGGCGCTTAAAAATTACAATTTGTTTAATTAAATTATATTAATATTTGTACTTCCTCCATTTGTATTTCATCCATGCGAGGTCATACGAGCACTATAAGGTTTATCTTTGTCTAGCCAAACAATCTGGAATGTGGACTGAACACAATACCTCTCACATGACCAAACACACACATGCAGTGAACGCTCCGAAGCATTGAGTAAACAATGGCATCACCTGAAACAGCTGATATAACTCAGCGCACAGCTAAACTTCCAGGAGTTGCTGAAAACTGAAAGCTTGAGTCTGCAAAGCTTTGAGAGATCACAAATTTAACTGGTGAACATCAAAACCAACATGAAACACTTAACACTTGCACTCTGTGATGCTTTGGCAAGAGATTAAGGCGATCAACTTATATGCATAGAGGTTAAGGATTTAATTTTATGTAAGCTTTAAAATAACAACTATTCTTAGCTAATTTTCTCGTAAATACGCTCTCAGGTGGACGCTATGTGAGGAAAGATGTGTTGTGGTTGCATCTGTGTAAGAAAAAAAAATAGGGTATCATACCATTGTGGCTGCCGTATTCAATAAATGACTAACTCTGTAAAGTGCTTAGTTGATATTTTTTGTTCACATACAACATCTCAGTTGATAAAAGACATTTTTTTCATTTTTAAATGTCTCTCATAACAAATTAATAAAATTGTTATTTTTCAAAAGTTGACCCTTGAACCCTTCACTTTTGCAATAGTTTTCTTTTTAATCTATGAATTAGCTTATTCCGATTTTTTAATTTTCTATGATTTAGTTATAAAAAAATGCCAAATATTATTATATTTATTGTAGTTTAAAATAAATGTCCCCGCAATTATGAAAGTGGTGTCATGGTTAATTACTTTTTAGATATTTACAGGTTTTTGCTTAGATGTTGGTTAAAAACCGATGAAAGTGACAACTTTCATGTTGCATAAAATGCAATATTTAGGTTTTTTAATTCTGTTGGATGACGGTTATATTAATTAAAAACAATGTTAACTGAAATAAATGAATGACAGATTGATATACATATACAAATTTAACACATATTATCTCCAACGACATTTCTCTCGTCAATATCGGAGAAAAAGAAACGGCAGATGCTGGGATGTGCGTATAAATTTATTAAAAAATATTGTTATAGATCATATCAAAGTATTAGAATATTGAAATATATTCCACAAAGTTTAATAACAATTTAATGTGAATGAATGTTTTTTTTTTTCAATTTCTTGACTAACGCCACTTCCATAATTATGGACACAAACAAATATTAAAAATTATATAGTATGTCCGTTTAACTTTCAATGGTTTATCAAGTTCACTGTACATTATTAAATCGTTTTTTGATATAATATAATAAATGTACGTGGGTAATTCGATTTTTAAGCGTACATAAATAAGATCGTTTCTCAAGGACTGTTTTTGGCATTTGGTTCGAAAAACATTTGAGACGTTTTTTTTTAATGAAACGGAAAGGGTTTATTTTCGTAAAACAAGATTAAAACCTCCATTATTTGATTTGTTTTCCTTTTGTTTCCGACTTGCAGGTAAGTAATGAAGGATAAAGCGCCAGCGCTTAAATTTAAGAATTGTTTTTTATTTACTTTGTCATTATTTTGTTCGGAGTCAACAATTCTCTTGTATTTACTTGTCATTCAATATATTTTATGTGAAGTATATTGTAAAATAAAAAAACTAAACAACTGATACACATAAAAATGTACACTAAACACCATCTTATATCCAACAATTCATATATACATAAAAATTTATAGCAATCATTATTTTATATGATATTTCTCTCCTCAACAAATCGGAGAAAAATAAACGGTAAATGCTGGGATTCGGTGTCATTTTCAATGTGTGTATCAATTGTTGAATATTGATTCTGATCTTCAGTGATTTATAAATATTACAATATTTAAATATTATATTAAAATTCACAAAAAAAACGTCTTCAGATATCTATTATATATCTATACAGTGTTTATTATATTGAGTCTATATAGTCTAATAAATGTTTTATATTAGTTTATAACATTTCTCTTATTGATATCCTCCTTTTCCATTTATGGACATCGATTAACTGGATGAAGGATGCAGGATCAGGTTTACAATATAAACACTTGTTTCACATATTATTTGTTTATTGTCACAAACGTCGCCCGCCACAGCGAACGCACAGGACGCGCGCACTGTGACGGGCGCGAGTCAAACTTCAACTGCCAGCCCACGGCGCGATCTCACATCTCCACGGTATCAACTGCCAATATGACAGTCCTACCAACCGGCAATAGGCCAACTGTCATAACAAACAAGATGGCGTATGCAAGCGCCGTGCAACATTATATAATTAAAATAAACATTCGATGTAGATGTCAGGCAAGCGGACAAAAATAATAGACAAAAGATCGCTTGTCGAGGCTTTACGGCATCGGCCTTAAAGAGCTATATCAAGCTGATATCATTATTTATAAATTGAAAAAATTAAGCAGCTGAATCGATATTTTGAATCGCGAACTTTGCAAACCATAATAATTTCTTTATTTATTGCTGCATACACTTAAAAAACAATACGCTTTTTAAAACCACTGAGTTTTCATTTTTATTGATATACCGGTTTCGGCAACAACTCTCTTTCTTCCGAACAAACTTAAAACTAACATTAATACAGAACAGTAAATCAATGTTAGAGGCACAAGTGAAGGAAAACGGAAGAAGGGCTAGTTGAGTCATCTTTGCATCGATCTATTGAAGGGAGCGATTTTACCTAAAACATGTTCAACTAAAAACATTTTTTTTATTTTTTATACAGGTTTCGACAAGTACAAAGGCGGACTTGACACCGTTCATGACCTTACCGGTCTGTACTCCGTGTACACCAGCTGGAGGTCCATTGAGATCATGTTTCACGTAAGCACGCAGCTGCCTTACGAGCGCCACGATCCTCAGAAATTGCAGAGGAAGAGACACATCGGCAACGATATCGTCTGCGTCGTGTTCTTGGAAGCAGATAACACCGGCTTCTCGCCAGCCTGCATCAAGAGCCACTTCTTGCACACTTTCATCCTGGGTAAGAGCTTTTCCTTTAACCACCACCTTCTTCGTCAAGTCTTGTATGAGTCTACCACAGCACCTTGTTCCGGGACCAATGACTCGCTTCCGAAATGACGACATCAGCTGAATGGTTACGTTGGAGCACAACAGATTCTTATTGAGCTTTTAATATTATATAGGCTTTTGCATTTGTAGATCAAAAAATATTTATAAAATACTCCTACTACAACCTGTAAGACAAGGGGCGAATGTCTTAGAGGCAAAAAGCTCGCTTTCCTTTGAATAGAAAACGGATTCAAGATTAAAACATCATATTCTCAATATCCGTTTCATATCTGAAACATGTTGACTACACATATTGACTGCATTTAGTTCTGTCAGTTGCTATTGTCCGTGCTTTAGGTTCCAATATATCTTTACACCCTATGGTCCATCTGGAAGCATATATGTTTCCCGATCATCTCCAAAGCCAAATCCTAAAATTTTGATGAGACAGCTGCTTTAGTATCCGAGGCATATTTCGGGATGATCTATTAATCTGATTTTTTAAGGAGATTAGATTACTCTTTATGATTCTTCTACATGCTCCCTAACGTTTTCAAAATATGTTTTATTTAAAATCAATTTAAGCCATTATCGGCTAGTATTGGGCTTTAAGTTTACGATAATTTGTCTTTGCGAAGAATAACGAGGTATACGAGGAAACAAGGCAGCATTTCTTTTTACTGTCTGCTTGAACCTGGCTGGCATATGTTTTCCAAATGCAACATGAGAACATAAACTGTTACCTTATCTTCAAGTCTCCAGCATCTCGTCGTTTTGGATATCCGTTAGAAACTCTATGTAGAATGTATTTGGTGTAGCTCCTCATGAAAGAGTTTATATGGGATGAGTCAAGGACAATGGTAACTAACATAAGTTTACGGCGGGTATTTGTGACGTGTTTTTCCAGGTAGAAAATGTATATTGAGTGATATTGCTACGTTAAGAATTTTACAAATAAAGTATTATTTTTACACAAACGGGGTATGTCCTCGTAGATATATGGCAAACAAATATTTTACTAGTATGCTTAGTAAAAAAAAATGTTAGTCACTTTTAAAAAATCGTCTCACACAAATACACACTCTCGATAATATTGCAATATTGTTTATTTAAAATTGATATTGTTTGATTTACTGTGGCAGCTTTGGGTCATTTAAACATTAAGCTTATGAAATAAAGCGCCCGGCGAACGTAAATCTTTTTAATTGCACTTTAAAGCGTTACTTTAACAATTATTAATAAGCCGTCGCTCCCCTCGTTAAGAGCCTCCGCCGGAACCTTTGATAAATATGACAAGTTTGTAACAATTATTGCTGACTCCAGCCGCGACTAGGGCTTCCAATCTCAGGATTTTTTCAGAACCTGAAACTTCACAAAATTTTCAATCGCGGTATCCCGATGCTACTAGCACTAATTATTTAACTATCAAATTATCTTTCATAGAAGTATGAGACCACTGACACCGTGTGTGCTATACATTCTTTATATACATTGATAAGAGTTATTATAATACGGTACGTCAATAATTAATAAAAGTGGAAACAAATGGACTTATAGGAAGACAATCCAGAAAACAATTCAACTTTAATTATGTTTTTTTTTTCGATAACATACTTGAGAATTATGGGTCACCATAATGTGATAAGAATATGGCAGAAAAGTATCAAAACGGGTGTTTTTGGGTGTACGTTAATCCGCATTTTTTATTAATACTAAATGATTAGCCCGAAGTTTCGTTCATTTTGTCTACAGGATTGGTTAAATCATTAAAGATATGATTTTAACAGTCTCACCACTGGAATTACGGGTTTAATATTATAAAATTACTCGGTTCCCGGGATACCGAGATCCCGAGAATATACTTAACATCCTTAACTGCCTTAGCTGTGTAGTGAGGCAACAATTTAGTCGGTCTGCAGCAAACCAAGTTAGCTTAAACAAATTCCTTCCTCTCTCGAGCACTCAATGCCGTAGAACCCCGTAGAGCTCTCGTAGACTACAGCTAGACAACTTCACAGTGGTTTTGAACGTGGAATATGAGATATAGTCAAGTCTTCTCTTTATTTTTTAAAATTTATTATATTTTTAAACTATTTATCATATGAAATAACAATAACACACTCGTAATTACCCTTAAAATATTTGTTTAGAGCATCCTGATATTATGTACGGCTGTGAGATATGGTACTTATCTGAAAGTGATAAAAAAAGACGAGAGGCCTTTGATATGTGTGCTTACAGAAGAATTCTCGGAATTTCCTGGAGAGACCACGTCACGAACAAGGTTCTCAGCATAATCAAGAAAGATAGGCACCTAGTAAGAACCATCTCAGATAGGCAAACCCGATGGATCGGTCACATCATGCGCCGCGATGGTCTTCTTCGCGACATTGTGGAAGGGATGGTTGAGGGTAGAAGTTTGCAGAGGGAGCCCTAGACAGGAGTATTAGCAGTAAGTGTTCGAGGATACGAGATTAGGCTAGCGAGACATCAAGTGCATCAGTTGTCCTGTGCACCAGACGTCCAAAGGGCCGCATGTCGCTATCGATGAGTCGTTGAACGAATTGTCTGGGAACGAAATGCGGCGGAACCAGATTAAACTTTCCGTTTTCCTATATTTTGAGTGACAAACAAAAACCTCTCTATTATACAAAGTAATTATTCCCGACATGTCTTATTAATATATTATTATTGTCGCTTACATGAACAAGATTATGTTGTCAACGGGAAAGCGCTAGATAGCAAAAAATATCATGCTTCAGGCTCTAGAGCACTTTATTTCCTAGCAGATGATGGTACTTAACATTGATCGATTACATACGTCTTATCTAAAGAAAATAATCTGTCAATTAATAGTTAATATCCATCGCCGCATCTTACAAGAAGCGTAGTAAGTGTGTTAGGGTATAGTTCTTTTATAGATAAGCTTTCCTTTTAATCGGAGCATTTAAAATTGAAAATAAATATCTCATCTTTTAATTAATGAATTAAACATTTTTACTGGCACTTTTCAGTCGATAATATTGTGTGTAATAAATATTTTTCCTGGCATTTCAACTCTTTGGAATTGTAAACAGGAATTTTCGTCAGCTACTTAATGCTGGCGAGTATAGCTCAGTGGTTAAAGCGTTTGCTTGGCAATACAATGGTCGTGGGTTCGATCCCCGACGGAGATTTAAAAAAAACTATTTCTGTTCTCTAAAATACCCCCGATTAGTGTGAATTCGATCCCTCACCTCTAAAATGTCAGTCATAGCCTATTAATCAAAATTGGTGGTAGACGATAATCGTCCGGTGAATTTCGAGCTGCTCTCTTGGCGTTGGCGGATCAACGCTCCACGTGCAGCACTTAACCATATGCAGCATGGTAAGCGTCATAGAATTCCACAGATAAGACTTCAGAATCACTTTCACCATCTGATTCGAGTATTCTCCTGTATGTGTTTACATAAAAAAAAACGTTTGCTTTTTTCCAACTAAATTGTATATGTAAAGAACGTACGGTTATTAATTTTCTAAAAATATATCTCATAGTACCAGGCTAACAATACATTTGTGAATTACATTCTACTTACCACCATCCTTAGTTTTGCTATAATTTTTTTTTTTTTTTTTATTATAATTCACATTAACATACCAACTTTCGCAAATGAATAATTCATATTTATCGTGTCTCACTTGACGAGATAACGAGCGGCGACAGTTTTACATAAACACTCGAATCGAACAAAAATCGTATCCGCTTGCGTAAACTCGCAAATCAAGCCAACTCAAACACCGGGAATTCAATCTGAAATGGATAATTTTCAGGCCTGAAATGCGCGGGCCGTTAAGTTCAAAGGTGCGGCTGAAACTTTAAGCGCTTTATTATCACGCGAGAAATCACAGGTTCGATACCCGGCGAATATTGAAAAATAAATATTTTTTAATCAACCTATATAATCTCTTAATCATTCATTAATACCCTAGTTGGTCCGAAAGGTTGGATTGAAATTGGTATTCAAAGAAAGTCATCACGTCAATCTCATAACTTCACTAAAATACCCCTCAAAAACGGACAATACGTGAATACCGAGCTATCGTAAAAAAAAACTTTGACAGATCAACACTATTTTTTATCATGTCCTCTCCATATTTGGAGCATATGGACACTGCAAATTGCCGCTTTACAGTTTTGTTAGCTCAGATTGTGTCTATGCCTTGTTTAAGAACACCTGTATTACGGTAGGTTCACATAGGAACATAGATAGTTGCCTCCAGGGCAAGAGCCCGTGAACTTGCATAGACCGTGGCTGGAGTCCAGAGAAATAATTTTGGGTGTTCAATCATCAGCGTTTTTTAAGGAGATGGAGAGGATGAAGGGTCTGACGCACTCAAGGCCTGGACATTTTTGTCCTTAAGGGATGACTCAACCCAATCGGAGGCATGTATAGAGTATATTAAATATATTTTTTAAAATAAGGCTTTGCATAACAAACTGCCACCACAATATAGTTCTGCAAAGATAAATTTTTCATAAAGTTTTGTCAGCCACAACAATCGCCTTATCTAGTATCTCTCTCTCGGAGTTCGGAGTCCTGAAAAAAGTCACTGCAGTTTATATTATTTTGCGACAACCAGAAAATATAACTCAGCCTCATCAACTTCTAATGATTTAAGAAAGGTAAACTGATATGTCCACTCCCTACCATTAAAAGTCCTTTATTTACTTACCTCTGGACAATAGTTTTTGATTGAAGATTATACTCTACTTATAGGAATACTTTTTTTATTTTTGAAGCAGTAGCTAAATTTTTTTGACAATATCAAGAAGGTAAAATTGTTCATCAGTAACACAGGTAAATGACTGGTTGTAAATTCGGCGTCGGACTTACAAGAAGTTGTTTCTCATCCATTCAATCTATAGTTCAGTCCAAGACCCGAGTGGTACTTACTAAAATAAATAGATCATCGGAAAGTAATAATATTAAGCTTGTGAATAAATGTTGACTGATTAATTAATAAAAAATAATAATATACACACTGAATATATACTATAGAGACATCTATCGTTTTATGATGGTAACAATGGTATAAATACAACTTATTCCACGCAACAGTTCGGGCAGGAGATGGTCGAGTGGTCTAGGATAATGAACTTGAGCAACGGTTGGTTCCAAAGCTCACAGGTTCGCATCCCGCTTCTGCCGATATTTTTTCTGAACGAATTGATGCGTATACAGAATTTGATGTATAGTATATGTATATTTAATTATTTAAAAAAATTACCTTTTGAAATACTATATCACATATTCCTTGCAACGTTCAATATCATACCCTCATAAAAACACTTTTCTTACTTCTACATAACACTAGTCTTATTTACCAAGTGTTTACATCATATTCAATCGTCTTGTGATCGCCTTCGTCTTTAGCAATAATCGTACAAGTGCAATTGAAATATGAAATCCGTAGTCTAGCGGTGTTTTTACCTACGAGCTTGCGAATATTTTCAGTCCGCTCAGAGTGGCAAAGTTGGCGTGTAATTTTTCAAAGGTCCCCCCTGCGTATCGAACCAGCGACGCGTGCTCTCTTCAAAAGGAGCATACTAACATACCCGCTTGGGCCGCTCATTTCATTACGCGACAAATATTACGTTTATTAATAACGTGTATACTGACGAGATGAAATATAAACTTTTTCTTACATTAATTATGAAAATTCAATAAAATCACCATATTATGGTCGTTTATACTAATTTTCTTAGTCGTGTGCTCTGAGTGTTTTTTTTTTTAACAGATGGTGATAGAGATGCTGAAGTCTCATCTGTGGATTGTATGACGCTTATCATGATATCCATGATTAAGCGCTGAACATGTGGAGTGTTTTATGTGCACATTTTTATGTGTAATATAAATAAATGCTACTTATAATTGTAACGGAAAAAAAATTACTCAATTATTTAACTTTTTCACTTTGATCTAGTTTTAATTTTACATTAATATTTCACCTTTATTTAAAAAATTTCACCGTAAACACTCATTTGGAGCATTTGGAAACATAGATGATTCCCGAGAGCCTACAGGGCAAGAGTCCGCAAGCTTGCATAGACTCCACTGTAGTGTCAGAGAAATATTTGGTTTGTCAATAATCAGCGTTTTAAAGGAGATCGGATAATCAGCCCGATGATCCCGAGGCATGTGTTTTTTTATTTTGTCATTAAGGGGTAGCTTGACCCTACCGGGGGCATTTCAAGAGCTTAGATAATAAAATCGATTTAATAAAATTAATCTTAATCGGGATACGAACCGACGACATCTGAGTGAGAAGCAGTCGCTTAAACCACTGTACTTATGCCGTCCGGCATAAGTACAGTGGTTTTTTAACGTGGATCACATAAAATAACCTAAAGCTAATCATATAAATTCTATTCTTGGTTTCGCTTAGTGATTTCATGATCCATATTGAAACAAGGTATTTAAATAAAAACTTTAATAAATTAATAATCTTTGAGTAACAAATATTATACAAATTTTTGAAGTGCCAAGTTAATTGACATGTTGAAAGTAATAGCAACTGATATACGAGTATGTTGAATTTAATAACGGCAATTTGTAGCGATCGTATGTAAGTAAAGATTTTGAACTTGACCAGAAATTAGTAAATAACTAATATTATATATTTAAAGTTTGTCATTGATTTGTCCACTTCAAATGGGCGCATCTGTACTTGACAGAAAAGTGATTACATTTAATAAATAATAACAATTTATTTGCAATGAGGATGATCGTTAAATCTATTTGAAATATAAGCTTCTTTGTAGTGACATGCGACAGTTATCATTTCCGATTTATAACCAAATAAAATTATATAAGAAAAAATATTTTTCTTAGTAAGCTAAAAACTCTCTGAGACAAATGTAAGCAAATACGGCGACTTTAGCTTCTGAGCATAGACATGATATCTACATAAAGCATCATCTTCAATATGTATCTGCTTTTTAGCTATAGTATATAAACACTACAAACTTTTATAAGAATTTTCTTCCATAGTCTATTATTGAAGAACTAACTACTCGTTTAGGGTTATTCATGGTTTTTTCAGGTGGAGTTCAATTTTTTTTTTTCAGATAAAGTGTGTATTATTCCCTTAGCTGAAGCTGTTGGCCCTTACATCATGCAATTATATTGTCGATCCATATTTATGCATCATAAACAGCTCTTCTCTTTCCATTCTATTTTATATCTGTGACATATGGTCACCACAAATTTCCACCACTCAGTTCTGTCAGTTGCCACTGTCCATTCTAAGAAGGCCTAAGACTTAAATATGATGATTCGTTAATCGTTTTTTTTTTTGTAAGGAGATCCGATTATTGACCTGGGCCATTTGATTCTAAAGAGTGTTTAAACCGAATAACGACACGCAGTAACCGATCCAAGTTTTGGTCCGCGCTCAATGTTACTTAACTGCGATGACCTAACAAAAGTAGCGCTGCTATTGTAACTGGATGTTATTTTATTATTTATTTTTTGACGTATAATCAGCAATTATTTTCGGCTTATCTTGCGTACATTGCTTGTACATTGACGTTTATTTATTTTTAATACAGATAATGGAGCTTTCGCATTTGCTTGCCAGGTGGCTTGGCTTACACTCCGCCACTCGAGCTGGAGCTTTTACATTTCATTAAGCCAAAAATGTACAGACTCCAAACCCACTACATAATTAATGCAGACTTTCAGCTACTCCACAAGCAGTGGCGTTACTACTGCGAAGGGAAAGGGGCAATACCTCTAAGCCAAAATACTTCACACATATCTAATGTACAAACCATGGAACACAAACGTTAAGGTGTTGTGCTCTTTATCACTATCATGGATTGGCATTTAATAACCTTAGGATATTATAACCAAGGAATTTTCAGTGGATAATCTAAACAGTATCACGGACTTAGCAATTCCAACCTTCCTCAATTGAACCTACCCGCATCACACCCTTACTCATTAAAATCATCCCTGCGGAACCTTTTTCGGGCATCCCTACTCGTTGACATATATCGACTCAGAACGAGCAGCTTCTTCAGCTCCTTTAGCTTTCACAAGCATATGTGTTTCATCCCAACTATACATCCCTTGAACTATCACATCTAGCACACACAACCACTTCATAATATGTCCTCACGCAACGTCCAGCCGGTTAGGCGTCATAGAATCGGAAGACGTCAAGACCCTTTACTTGTATGTACTTGAGTGTTAATATTAAATGTTAATATTGATCAAATTCGGAAACTATAAAAGGTATCTGAGCAATATTCATTCAATTATTTCATACACTTAGAAATTGTTAAAGATATTTTTTACTCTTGCTTGCAATGTAATAAAACATTTTCTTATTTTGTTGTGATGGTTTTTTTCTTGTTACGCCTCTGCTTTTTTACATTGTGTGCGACTTCAGAAAATAATAAAAATGTCACCAAAATTACCTCAAAGAGATGTTTTCACAGTGTGGGAACTCTTTTGAGTCATACAGACGTCACTGAGCACATTTTTTGCATTTTTCTTTGTTGAAAAAATATATTCTTTTTAGCGAAAAAGCATGAGCTATATTTATTATAAGTCTGGTAGTGACAGGTAGATAATTAAATATTGAGTAATTAAATATACACATTCTATACATCAAATTCTTTATACGCATCAATTCATTCAGAAAAAATATCGGCAGAAGCGGGATGCGAACCGCAAGCCTTGGAACCAACCGTTGCTCTTGTTCATTACCCTAGTCCACTCGACTATCTCCTGCCCGAACTTATGAGTGGAATAAGTTGTATTTATACCATTGATCCATCATATAATGATATATGTCTCTATAGTATATATTCAGAGTGTGTATATTATTATTTTTTATTATTCAATCAGTTAACATTAATTCACAAGCTTTTTAATATTATTACTTCTTTCCGACAGTCTATTTATTTTAGTAAGTACCACTCGGGTCTCGAACCGACCTATAGATTGAATGGATGAGAAACAACTTCTTGTAAGTCCTACGCGGACTTTACATTTACTTTATTTTAAATAATATTCTAATAAATATTTAAATCCATGTAATTATATAATGTTTTACAAAACACCTTTAAAACAAACCTAACGCAAGTTCAAATATTCCGACACTGGCATTGAAATTCATCAAATCCTTACCGGTGTTAAATATAATATTCGCCCATTTTGGATTGTCAATACCCCTTAAATGGCCAACCCTTAGAACAATCATTTGCTCTTGGGTAATAAAACCAAATAATTAACGGAGCGCTCCCCACGATCTCCCATTTAATGGAGCACTCATATTCTCCTACTTAACCCCTTCAGGTTTTCCCTCCTATTGATCAAATATTCAGTTGTTGCATGTGTTGTTTACAATGCATAAAAAACTATAAAGAGTTGTAGTGATGCAATGATAGTATATTTTGTACTTTATTTAAATTTAAATCATTTTCAATTAAGAAATTTCTTTTTTTACAAAAATCAATTATATTAGCTAAGATCGCACGGCTTGTGAAATCTATAAAGATTTTTTAAAGTAATATTTATAACTCTATTAAAATATGTTTCTTAAATTATTATGTAAATGTATTATTACAGTTATTATATACACATTTATACATTTAAAGTAAGCACTAATTAATACACGCACTTGTTATTTAAATGCTAATCATTTCTGCATTTTCATAAATCATCTTTTCGTCGATTCGGGCAGTCGATGGTCGTGTGGTCAAGGGTAACGAACTTGAACAAATGGTTGGTTCCAAGGTTCGCTGGTTCGCATCCCGCCTCTGCCGATATTTTTTCTGAACGAATTGATGCGTATAAAAAAGAATTTGTTGCGTTATAGTATGTTTATATTTAATTACTTATAATATTGTAATATAGTCAATGATCTGTAAAAGTAGATTGGAATATTGAAATAATAAAATAATATTCTAATAAATAATTTAAAAAATCCAAACAATAATAGTTATTTTTTAATTTTGTTAAATGATGTATTGGTAATACTCCGCTATTAGCAGGTTAAGGATCGCCGTGATATTTCACCTGTTCATCCAAGTATAATGCCCCATTGTCTACGCTTTCTATTCCGCCCAAAACTGCCCCTTTTCCGTTCTATCTAAAGCTTGTCAATTTATTTATCATATTTGCCCTTAGCATATTTAGTAGCATACTGGCACTTAAGTTGCCTTTGTGTAGTATTGTCTGATTACTTCAAACGTAAGGTTAAACATTTTTCAATTTTATACGTTATTTTAACGTGGATCACAGTGAACACTGTTTTACTTGCTGGAAGACTTCACTTTCTATATCTATGAAACCTTCATCAGTTCCAACGTGCATAAAAACGTACTCAATTAAACTGACTGATTTTAGCTAGCTTACCTCAGACATTATCAAAACCTACATGCGGTCTACAATAGACGTGACTCATACAAGTGAATGCTTAATAATGACTCACTTTGGTGATCGAACGAGAACCGCGCTAACGATATGCTGTTATTATGAAAATATATATATATCATTCTAAAACCGAGTGAACACCAAGTAATGTATTTATGAACCTACGTTTTCTAATCTTCTTCTTCTCCGTGTCAGCAACGTCAAATTATTTTTGCCCAGTATCTGGCAACATCGATAGCCCGTGTGTTGCTCAGCATTAGGTCTTAAGATGTACAGCAGGTTGGGTACATGGAGCAGCATCTAAGTGTGAGGCGGTCTGCAGTTCTCAACAATCACACAATTCCTTCCGAAGCATTCCCCACCGCTCGTAAAAGCGCCTTTGTTCTACCATCTCTAATTCTCAATCTGTTCGTGGATTTCCAGGTCCGCCAATCAAGGTTCTTGCCAGTTGGGAGGCCTTCCTTTGGACTAATTAAATCCTCTGATGCGACTTGTTGCCAGAGCTGGAGTCTCTCATTTTCAGGGCCGGATGTGAGAGGTTGTGTGGATCTCAGAAAGCTGCTTCGCGACTTTAGTCTGGGTGTTGGGGGTATCTGATTATACAAGCAGTGGGATGGTTGGTTAATTGCCTTACGCATTTCTTCGGCGCATATGACTTTGCGACTTATGTTTGGTGGTGCGATACCAGCCAACGGGTATAGTTGTATGGATATTTTTAATTTTTTATTAGAATATTATTTTATTATTTAAATATTCTAATCTACTTTTATAGATCATTGACTATATTACAATATTATAAGCAATTAAATATACATATACTATACATAGAAGATCAGAGACGAGTCGGCTCAGGTGGAAGAAATTGGCCGGTGGCCGAGCGGTATAATTACCTGGGCAAAATGGTTGGTTCCAAAGGTCCGCGGTTCGCATCCCGCTCCCGCCGATATTTTTTCTGAATGAATTGACTCGTTTAAGGATTTTTAGGTATAGTTGTGTTCAACGGTTATAGTTTTCTGATTAAGGCAAAACAACGAAGTGCATATGTTTAATGGTCACTTGAAAAATTACGAAAAACTATTATTACTTTTGCATTGACGTTTTGAATAAATAAGATTCAATTTACGCCATGGCGGTCCTATAGTCGAATGTTTTCGCATTATAAATATTGTATTATCATAAGAGACGACGCGAACGTATTGAAAGTATGAGACTCATTTCGTTGCGAGTCTTGAGATATGATTTATAATAATTGGTCTTGTACTCCGCGAGCCTAACGGAATAATTGAAATTTCGCCAGAGTCCCGAAAGTCGGAGGCTTCTTACATTGTATTTGATATAAAAACCTCCCCCATTGTCTGCAAAATAATTATCATTCATTTGGCGTATTGTTTTTCGCCATCTCCGATCCTCTTCGTCGCCTCACTTAGGGCGCACTCGTGCTATTTTAATATTCGCATGTAATTTAAATTTAAATATAAAAATACCTTATTGCTTTATTTCATACATTTCTGCATGCTGAACTCAATGTTATTCTAAGCGCAGTTTCCCAACATTCTTTTCTCAGTTTCCCTTTGGCCACTCTCAATCTTAAAATATTCACTTTCGAATAAGGAAACGACCTTTTTTGTCTCCAAAAATAATTTGATTAAATGAAGCCCCATAATGTTAAAAAAAAAATTATCAATAAGATTATTTATTATCCTTTTAAAACCAGTATTTTTTTCTTCAATTTGTAAACAATATATTTTATTTATACATCATCATCACCATGTCTGATCCCCTAACTGGACTTTATGATCATAAAGAGCTGCTGCCACCAAGCTTTGTCACCTGGCAAGATCGTAGCCTCATCCCATGTTTTTATATAAGCAATCGTAAATTAACAAAAATATAATTTAAAAAAAAATGTGACTGAACGCGGCCATGTGAATGTGACTGAATGTGACAGTGGCCATTGAATTCGCTTCGTCTGACAGTTTATAATTCACATTCATCGTTTAGCTGCTGAAATCTAAGCTATGTTTTTTTTTAATTATATATTTTTCCAACTATGGATTCTTAAATTTCCATTCAAACCAGTCGTCTAACGCCCAAGATTAAAGCTTCTTATACGACATACATTTTTGTAGTTCTTTTGTTGTAACAAAACGGCTATTTGCAAAAATAGTTCAAATTTTACAAATATTTCTATTACCTGGAGAATAATGTGATTTTACTTGAAATCAGGAACAGAAATATTTTTAGCATATCCTTTTAAAATACGGCTACGCACATATCACGTACACTTTATCTCAGAATGAAGACATTCAATATTGAGTATGGCATGGGAGTGTATAGGTTGATCGGTGAAACTTAATAGTATTTACCGTCTCATTTAATTGATAATTAACCCGTGCGTCCGGGCGGGGGGGAAGGGGTAACTTCACAATTAACAAGATTAATTATTTCGATATCAACAATTCTAAATATTCCGATGGAAAGACTCCGTAGCCTTTCTAGGGAGCTTTTCAATGATCTTCGGTAATTAATTTTGCGTAAGTATCTGCCTTATAAATAATATTTACAATTAATCAAACTGGGCCGTACCGTTTACTTTGAAGTGGATTTAGCATAATTATCTGTCTTGTAAAACACTATATTTTCATATATTTTCAAATGGAGCATATAGTATATATCAACCCGTGGGTCTTAGTGGTTAAGGGGTTTGCTTTCCAAATCAAAGTCGTGGGTTCAATCCCCGGCAAAGATTTTAAAAAAAGGTTAAATCGATTTCTGAGCTCTATAAATACCCCTGTTGGTGAGAATTTGATCCCTCACTCGTAAAATACCAGTGGGCGTAGACTGTTAATCAAAATTGGTGGTAGACAGAAGTCATCCCCGTGAAGACCACCCATTCATAGTGAATTCCTGAAATAATAAGGATGATGCGTGAATGGCGGGCTGTCAATGATGTTGGCGGATCAGCACTCCACATGCAACGCTTAGCCATATGCAGCGTGTTAAGCGTCTTAGAATCCATATAAGAGAATTCAGAATCACTATCCACCATCGGTATTGTCCTGTAAGTGTTTATATAAAAAAGTAGGAGCTTGTAAATATATTTATAAGACAATCGGTGAGTAACACTTTATTAAGACTATTTTGGTCTTAAAATGCGGCTTTTCCCGTTCATATAATATCTGCGCTCAGTGTTGCTTAAATGTAAAAAGCTTATTACTTGTCTGCAAAACGACTATCAAAGCGTATTTATAAACGTTCTTGGTAGAAAAAAATCACCCCGTAATCACCACTTATTTATAGTATGCGTTAAAATAAGATATGCGTGAATTTCGAGCTGCTGTTTAATAATGTTGGTTAATCAACATTCCACATACAGCTCTAAGTCATCCTTGAAATGTTGACTGTCATAAAATTCACAAAAATCTATTTTCACTATTATATTGGTATTGTGCTGTATGTGTTTACATAAAAACTGACCGCAATATATGGAGAGATGACCATCTTTGAATAGAGCTTTTAATTCGCATACTACTGTCATATTACAGTAAATAATTATTTAAATGTACGTATTTTACGAATATTTTTTTTTACAAAAAAACAAACTTAAATACTGATGAGAAACCTTTTAAAAATACGTTATACCTACATTTGAAATATAAGCACTGATCCATAATCATCCCGCTTTATCAATCAACAAGGAAAACGGTAATTGTTTATCTTTCTTCAATCCCCGAGGAACGGAATTCAAAGGGAGTCACTGTTTTTTAATAATCTTCCGTTTTTAACGTTAAAGGAATTTTGTACGCATTTTTAAAATATACAGATTATTCTGCTTATGTATTTTTTTAATTACTCTGTTTTTCCATTTTTGCTAAGTAAATTTGACTGGATACAACAACATGTTACACCAATTGAACGCGGATGTTGCTTTGATAAGTGACTACTAGGAGTTATCGCATATCGATGTTTTTGATGAGTTACCTTTTTAGGACCAAACAATCCATCTTTCAGGAACATCGGGATAACGATCTATCTTCTTTAACAATAATCCAGTTTTTTGTGTCTTTGTGATTGGAAAATATGAATGTGGACTTAATTTCAAGTGTAGGACTTTTTTATCTGAAAACACGTGGCTTCAACAAGCGGATGTCATATGCTGTTCATTTCGAGAAACAATTAAATGATACAAGAATCATTTTCTTTTCATTTAGTTTTCTGTTTTAGTGATCAAACTCCGTTGGAGTATTTATATTTAAGTGCCTAAAAAGTCGTGAAGTTCATTTATCCGATATGCTATACCATTCATTATCCCATATCATTCCATATCTGCTTCCTTAGCTGGAACATATGGATGTATCTCCTGTCTGTTTTTACATAAAAATAAATTATATGGATTTTTTTAAATATTTATTAGAATATTATTTTATTTTTTCAATATTCTAATATACTTTTATAGATCATTGACTATATTACAACATTATCAGTAATTAAATATACACATACTATACATCAAATTCTTAATACGCATCAATTGGAATAAATGTTGACTGATTGAATAATAAAAAATAATAATATACACACTCTGAATATATACTATAGAGACATCTAACGTTATATGATGGTAACAATGGTATAAATACAACTTATTCCGCGCACCAGTTCGGGCAGGAGATGGTCAAGTGGTCTAGGATAATGAACAAGAGCAACGGTTGGTTCCAAGGCTCGCGGTTCGCATCCCGCTTCTGTCGATATTTTTTCTGAACGAATTGATGCGTATAAAGAATTTGATGTATAGTATGTGTATATTGAATTCATCATCAGCCTGTGTCCGTCCACTGTTGAACGTAGGCCTCCCGCATGAGTCTCCATCCTCTTCGATCCTCCGCCTTCCGCATCCAGGTCACTCCCGCTATTCTTCTTATATCGTCAGTCCATCTTGTAGGGGGTCGGCCAATGCTTCGTTTGCCAGTTCTTGGGCGCCATTCCAATACTTTTCTTCCCCATCGACCGTCGTCTCTTCGACAGATATGACCTGCCCATTGCCACTTGAGTGTGCCTATTCGTTGGGTAGCATCCACTACTTGAGTTCTTCTGCGTATTTCCTCGTTTCGGATTCTATCTTTTAGCGACACTCCGAGCATGGATCTCTCCATAGCACGCTGGGTGACTTTTATTTTATGGGTAAGACTTGCTGTCAGATTCCACGTCTCTGCGCCATAAGTTAATACAGGGAGGACGCATTGGTTAAACGCCTTAGTTTTAAGGCATTGCGGAATTTTCGCTTTAAAAATGTACTTTAGTTTTCCAAATGCTGCCCATCCCAGTTGTATGCGCCTGTCGATTTCTTTTGAGAAGTTATTTCGCCCTAGTTGTATTACTTGTCCCAGATAGGTATAGTCGTTTACAACCTCTATTTCTGTTCCTCCAATGGAAATAGGATCAAAGGTCTGTGAAATATGACTATTAATCATGGCTTTTGTTTTATCCATGTTCATTTTCAGACCAATTTTGTTCGACGCTTCATTGAGGTCGTAGAGCATGTCTTGGAGCTTGTTAGGTGATTCGGCTATTAGCACTATGTCATCTGCAAATCGGAGGTGAGAAATGTACTCTCCGTTAATATTTATTCCACATTTTGTCCAGGATAGCAGTTTAAAAATATCTTCTAGGGCGTTTGTGAAGAGTTTTGGAGATATAACATCTCCTTGTCTAACACCTTTGTTTATAGAAATATTGTTAGTGCTATCATGGAGCTGGACCATCATTGTTGCAGATTTGTAAAGAGATTTTATTATCTCTATATACCGATAGTCTATTTTGCAGCGTTGTAGTGAATCTAGCACTGCCCAAGTCTCGATTGAGTCAAATGCCTTTTCATAGTCTACAAAGGCGAGGCAGAGTGGCTGATTATATTCTTCGGTTTTCTGAATGATTTGTCTTAGCGTGTGGATATGATCAATTGTACTAAAGCCTTTCCTAAACCCAGCTTGCTCTCGAGGTTGAAATTCATCAAATCGACCCGTCAGCCTGTTTGTTAAAATTCTGGAGAATACTTTATACACATGGGAAAGAAGGGAAATGGGTCGGTAGTTTTTGAGCAGTGATTTATCCCCTTTTTTGTGGAACAATATCACAATACTCGTACTCCATGTCGCCGGGGTTTCTCCATGTTCTATTACCTTGTTGAATAGTTTTTTAAGCTCTTTCAACAGAGGGGTTCCTCCTACTTTCAGAAGCTCAGATGTAATTCCGTCTTCTCCAGGGGCTTTGTTGTTCTTAAGTTGTTTTAGGGCCGATTTAATTTCGAATATACTTATATCTGGGAATATTGAATTACTAAAAATTAATTAAGTATTTTTATTAAATTTCTTTTTTGGAAACATATTTTGTAATGTTTTGTTTGTTTGTCCACAGTCCGTGTGTCTGCGCGTATCAAGCGTAGGCCAACTCGCTACGAGGTGTCCGTGGTGACACGTGACGAGGTCGGCGCCTACAAGCCTTACTTGTGGGAGCAAAGCGTCTTCGACAAGGGACCCATGTTCAGGTGAGACGCCATCAAATTTATCACCGTATGCACCGTGAAAAATGTTTCATGCAATTTGTGTTGTTTAGTACAATAAATTATGATAAAAACTGACGTTCCAAGCGCACGTTGAAACTGTGTACGGTAAGACACACACAAGATGCTTGGTTTTGTTTTACAAAGAGGCAGGCTTTCTCGAGCACACACGGAATGATAGTGTTGTTTAACTCATTTTTCCGTAGCATACTCAAGAGCGGGTCTATCATTTGGACACCCTATTAGTGTAAATACTCGTATAGCCATGATGGAGAGGGTGCAGAAGAAATTTCTGAGGTCTCTCTACATGAGGGTGTATGGATACTATCCGTGGATCCATCCAACTTCATACAGGATATATTGAGGTACATTGAGTTGAGGACAGGAAGGGATGTGTGCTTATGTATGCATTTCTTTCGGCTATTGCGTGGGGTGTTCGGGAATCCTGTGTTTTTTTATGGAGATCGGCTTAAATGTCCCCGACAAATATCTGAGAATAAGGAGGCACAGATGGTTCGTTCTCCCAAAGAGTAACACTAACCTGCCAAAGACTGTGCCTCTTGAGAGAGGGATCAAACTATTCAACAACATCGCTTCGTGTATTGATATATTTCACTCAAAGGAGGCCCAGCTCAGACACGAACTCCACGAATTTTTTTGGAATAATAATTTGTCGGAGTCGTCTGTTTGATGAGCATTGGGATTTTCTGTTGCTTGTCTTTATTGATTTGTTATTCTTACTTAATCATAAGTACCTATATGTATATATAATTAGTATTATATTATTTCAGGATCGTATTGAATAAAATTTGTAATGTTTCTGAAATAGTTAATATTTAAATAAATTGAATAATGATTGTGTTGTTTGTTTGATCCAGGGAATGGCTGCTAACGAAGATCGTGAATGGAGAGCGCGCCAGTTATTCTGCTCCGAAGTTCGCGCGCATGCAGGAACGCACGCGTTCGCAGATGTTGGAGGACATTGTCGCCAACTTGGCCAACCACGCGGAGACCGGACAGATACCTAAGCCGTACCGCAGGGGTGAGTGCATACCAGTGGGCTCTATAACGCTCAGTCAGGACGACTGACGACTGAAAACATCATGTAGGAAACATGTTTTATCATGTATCTGTGTGTGGATTGAGGATATCGCATGTTTTGAATAGTTCCAGATTGTATGAAGAAGAAAACTCAGATACTGAAAGAACGTTACAGAGTTTTCCGATGGCAGTTAGGAAGGAATTTTAAAAACTGCTAGTTCTTGGTTGACATACATTAACAGTGTATGTTAAGCGAGTGTAACACGAGTCTCTTGTACATGGGTGAAAGAGGAATTAATTATTTGAGTTCAAAAGAGCAGTGGTCATGGCAATATCCTTGTTCATAACGTCTAGAAAAAAAAATACATACAAAACCTGTAGAAAAAATATATTTTGTGGGTTACCTATCGATGATGTACTGATTATGATAAGTTTTAAAACCTTAAACTTGTGCTACATAAAAACTTGCCCATGAAAATTTGGGAGACTTTATTTTCATCTAGGTTAAACACTTGAACACAGACCATGTATCCAAACTATTCCTCTAAAGATTTAATACATACATTAAAACTAAACAATATAAAGTAAACTGTGTTGTTAAATATCTAGAATCAGACACTGATAGAGTTGTTACACTGTGCCTTGCGAAGCTTCATTTTCAAATTGTCCAACTGCGCGGATATCCATCCAAGTACAATCTGCAGCGATTGTTGCTTAACTTCGTTCTTCACACGAGAGTTTATGCTTTATATACGTTCGTCTTCATTGTCTA
Organism: Glossosoma conforme; assembly: GCA_022606575.1. Taxonomy (NCBI): domain Eukaryota; kingdom Metazoa; phylum Arthropoda; class Insecta; order Trichoptera; family Glossosomatidae; genus Glossosoma; species Glossosoma conforme. The sequence continues at coordinate 751,598 of JAGTXR010000149.1, forward strand.
TTCAGTGCGCTATAACCTTATCAATATATTCTCAGTCTATGCAATTACTTGGTAGAATGCATTTGTGGTGCAGTTTCTCGGATGCGCGGCTCTCTAAATGCATAATACATTATTACCTGTATTCAGATACAAGATACAGATGCACTGAACCAAAACTGTTCAAGATATGTAAAAATATCGCGTATTTTACTAAGAAAAATCGTTACAATAATAAATAATATTTATTTACCTTGTTTTTACATGGATCACGTTGAGTATGCCTCTGTTCAGGAGACTACAGATTCAGAGTTGTCTCTTGACAGTGATGGATTGAGAAAGGTTATTTAAGGTTGATTTACACATCTATTATACAATATATTTTTGGGTTAATCACCATAAATGGAGTGTTACAGATTTTTTTATGGAAACATAAACTGGAAAATACCGACAGCTGGTGATAGCAATAAAGAAGTGTCATCTATGAATTTTATGATGCTTACCATGCTGTATCTAGCTAAGCGCTTCGTGTGGAGTATTGTTCCGCTTACATCATAGACTACAGCCCTACATTCATGCCATTCAATTATTACTGAAATTTATTAAGAAGGGGTGGTGTTCACGGGATGACTTTCGTCTACTAATAGGCTATGTCTAGCATTTTACGGGCGTGGTATCTAATTCACACCAACCAGGGGTATATTTAGAGCTTAAAAATCGATTAAAAAATGTTTTAGCATGGTTCGAAGATAAATAATTACTGTTAATAGTTCTTACGAAGTCGACGATATCGTTCAAACATAACCTATTAATTAAAATTGGTGAAAGACGAAATTCGTAGATTCGATCCCCAACGGAAATCAAAAAAAAGAAAAAATATTTTCAATCGATTTTGAGCTCTTAGGGTTGTGTGAATTTGACTTCACACCCGTTAATTGCTAGTCGTAGCGTATTTATCAAAATCGATGGTAGACAAAAGTCGTCCCATGAAGACCACCCATTCATATTCCTGTAATAATAAGGATGATGCGTTAATCTCTGGCTGTAGTCTATGACGTTGACGGATCAATACTCCACATGCAGCGCTTAGCCATATGCATGTAGACGCATAGAATTCGACAAATGAGACTTCAGAATTACCATCACCATCTGTCGGTATAATCGTGTATGTGTGTAAATAAAATATATATATATGAAACTCTCCACATCTTCATTGGTGCTTACAACAAACTAGTGTGTTTGTTTCAATACTAAAAGTGGTTTATTTAAGTGAATATACCCATCTTCCGATCTATGAAAAACAAGTAAATGAGATCAGACATTATCTCCGCGGCCCGAGCGACTTTTTGAAAGATTGAATGCGGTAATAATAAACGCAATAAACGCCAAATTATTTTATCATTCGTTTTATATTTTACGATATTGGAGTGAGGGGAAAATAAGGCATAAAATATATATCTCCGTCTCGGGAAATTTTCCGTTTTGAGTTTTCCGATTGAGATTACTGAGGGGAAAACGAACGGGTGGGGAAAGGGAAATTGACAGCAGAAGCGGGTTTCCCAAATACAATTTTTCCCTCGAAGAGCATTTCATACTGAGGTGCGAGGCACCCTTTTAAAGTCTAAACTGTAGGAGTCACCAAACTTTTTAAGAATGAAGACAGGTCTATTTTAACATTTTTGTTCTCACCTTCGAAATGGAAGGAAATGTCGTTTTTTATATCTAACGTCATTCTTTCAATGAACGATGAATACTATATCGTAGTTATTGTATAATAAATATAATCTTAATAAATATACATACTGTTTACAACAAGCACCATCTATAAGTTATAAGTATAAAAAATTCAATACGTTTTAAATTTTCGACTTCAAAGACGGTGCAAATGGCTTAGGCGGCTAGCGACTTGTAATGCAATGAACATGGTTGCAAAGATTCGTGGTTCGAAATCTAACGTCTGCCGTTAGTTTTTCTCCTATTTGGTGATCAGAAAGATGACGTACATATTAGATTATGTTTGCTGTGAATTTGTATGTGTGTATCAGTTGTTGAATATTGGTATAAATCGTCAGTGGTTATTAGAATATTGAAATATATTCTAAAAACACTAAATACTAATAATATAATATATTACATATATTATATTAATAGTATAATATATAATATATATATTACATAATTATTTTATGAAAAATGCCTAAGTTATGACCTTTAGGTAAAACGATCGCCTACCAAGCTAGAAGTCATGGGTTTGATCCCCAAAACAGCTGAATATAAAAAAAACATAATCATATCCAATTGAAGTCATCAAATAATTCAATTAGTATTCTTGCTTAGTATGGGTTCGATCTATTACCTGTAAAATATCCAACATAGTCTAAAACACCAAAACAATGATAGACGAAATCATCCGGTGAACCACACACATCCAAAGTGAGTCCCCTTAAAAATGGACGATGTAAATTCTTTGCGGACCAGATTCGGTCCGCAGGCCTCAGCTTGGCGACCGCTGCTTCAGGCAGGTGAGGCATTTATTTAATTTTTGACGCGGCCCGTGACAGACTTGCTGCAAATTTTATCGCGAACAAAGTTAAGTTACGCCTTACCAAATCACTTTGCTTATGTGGTTTGCTTGGTTAAAGGGTTTGTGTTCGATTTAATAACATAAATACAATAAGTTAAAATAACATTATATTGTTTATGAAATCCTTATGATATTACATTCATTATATTTTCAACATTCATTATGAATCAGTTTTAAGTATCAAAAAAAAAATGGTTTTAGCTACCTTGTTTTAATATGACTCACCTTGATCACTATTAATCACATAATTGAAGTAACTCGAAATTGAATTAGTTCTTCTTTTGCAAGTACGTTTTAACAACCACTGAACTGTGGAAGGTCACATTAAGTGCGCTACCGCAGTCTTCAAGTCTATGAAAGAACAGTCCTTAACATGAAATATAATAAAACGATGATCTTATTTATTCTTTGAGACGGTTCATTATTTTTCTTTTTTATAAATTAAATTTACGTAAAATTTACCTTGACCAACGACAATACCATGTTGAATGACAGGTTCTTATTCGATCGACGAAGATAAGCAACATCGAACGTGGAACGTCTTTGCATGGGTGGGATTGTCTGACCGTCTTGGTACACAGGGTGTCGTTAGTTATGTTGATACGCTCGTTGTATCGTAATGGTTCAAATTTTAATGATTTCATTTTAATTATTTAATTTTTATCAAGTGATTTCTCCAGAATTTTTCAATAACCTAAATTTCATTATTTATTCATACATCAAAAGCTTTTACTACTGTTTTTTTTATTATTAAAAACCTACGTTACCTACTAACACTACGACTTGTATAATACATATTTAATTTTTTATCCGAGTTTATTTACTAAGGGCAGTTTTAAAGGTCATGGAGGCTGACAAAACGCTGTATCGGATTTTTGCTGGCAATTATATGCTTCAGCTAAAGAGTGTAAATGAATGAAGAACAAAACCACTGATTTATATATAAAAAATCATATTAATCTCTTTTATAAATAAAATGCACATTATTTCTAAATTAAATCTTTCGTTTTCTTGAATCTGTGCAATCCCAGATGAATAATTCAGTATTTATCTTAGCTTTGGGCGATGAAAGATCAATAGCTTTAGCAGTGCGGGGGAACAGCAATGATAAATTACGATGGAATCGTAACACCAGTTAATTCATGGAGCCCATCAATGTTTTAAGGTTCGAATGCAGATGTAGACAACCTTTTTGTACCTCAAACCACCACCTCTTAAAGTACTTGCATATGGTTAACATCCTGCATCAATAATGTCAACTGGTTGTGTCAAGATGGATTAGATGATGATAACTAAATATTTATAAGAGCAGATGGAATAATAGTTTTTTCTTATTTCTTCTCCATATCTGAAAAAAGCACATGGTCTTCTTATATTTCTTTGTCATTGTCCATGCCTCGTCCCTAAAATACATCTCTTCACCCGAAGGTCCACCTAGGAACATTTATGGTTTTCGATGACCTCCAGGCCAGAAGCCCTATACTTGAAAACACGGCAACCGTACTTTCCGAGGCATATTTTTTAATAATGGCGGATTAAAATTAGAAAATTTACTTATTTTTTCATTTTTGGTATAATGATTGCGGTTCAAAAATAATGCGAATTAAAGAGAGAACTTTTTGTTGTATTGCAATATATCTCCTTAATATTTTGAATTGTTATGTTTAAATTAACATAGAAACGAATAAAAATACGAATCTAAAATTGAAACAAGCAGCATATTAGACATTATAGACTTGTTGATTACGTTGTACCTGCGCTTTATAGGTGCCTGTTTATAGAGCAATTACTCGTTATATTAATTACAGGATTTTCCTTAGCAACACCAAATTTTCTGTAAAAGAAAATATAATGAGATTATTCCCACCGTCCATACAATATCTGGAATTTATAGTCACCACAAAATTGCCACCATTAGTTTTTTGTGTTTTGACGTGCCGTCGGTTGTGAATTCCCATTCGAGTTTCTCAGTTTGAATTTAACCGATATCGCTTTAACGAGCAGTTAACCGTTCCGCGGAACCTTAATTCCTAAGGTTAGGCATTACAGGAAAACCTACCGGGAAATTTACAGCCTCGTTTTACGACCCGTCACCTTGTTTAATGTTTTTTATGCCGGCTTAAAATTTAACCGATGCTGTGTTTTAGAGTGGCGCTCTTAAAGTTTATAATGATAATAAAAAAACCCATTCAACTAGCGCGTTCATTAATCAGAACAAAACTTTAACACATTTATTTTTCTTTCTTGAATATGCATTTCTTAACAGAAGCTTTTGGTCACCATAATTTTCTACCGTAAAGATTTAAGCTTCGTATATGAAAGCTTTGTATCTCGATTATTTTCCGATTACATTTTATATCACGATTTACAGAGGGACTTGCATTAATAGTATATATTAGGTAATTCGGAAAGAAATTACCTTTTTTTTGCGTCAGCTTGTCAACGGTCGCCGTTGAGTTAACACGTCGTGTTTGGTATCATTTTAAAGCTCTCTGTCTCTCTTTTTTGTCGCTGTAGAAAAATGCAGAAGCCTAAAATAGAACAAAAACACATTTGCGCTATATCATGCTGATTTGTTTGATAAGCGACTGAAATCCAAAAAAAATATGCAGACCATTTACAAATTTTACCACACCCTTCATATTCACCTGATACTGCGCCATCAGTTTACCACTTATTAAGATGAAACATTCACTTCGTGATAAAAAAAATTATTAATGTTGAGCAGGTGAAAAATCACTTCGATTCATTTTTTAACGGTAAGCCACCTGATTTTTTTCGACAAAGGTATAAAAAAAACTGTCCATTTTGTAGAAAAAGATAGTTGAAAATGATGGCAATTATTTAATAGAAGTATAATGGTATTGTTTATATTAAAATAAATTTATTGTTTTAATAAAAAAAATGAACATATCTTTCCGAACACCCTATTATTTATATATATTAAGTTTTTTCCTCATGGACCACTCGTTTTATTTAATTTAGAGTGTTTAGACAAACACCCATAAGAAACAATGTTAAATAATCGCACAATGTTAGTTTCATGGTATATTAATTTCCTCGATGCTTAATCCAAATATAATGGACCCGTCACAAATATCATCCCAATTGACCGTTTTTCTTGCATATTACTTTAAAAAAATGAATAAACAATGCAGCAAACACGTTTGACACTTACAATGTTTTCAGTTTGCGACATTTACGTTATTAACCTTGCCAAAATAAAAATATTTTTTCTAAAAATAGATGACTTTTGTTATAAAAGTATGCGAGTTTGAGGGCCTTTGTTCAAATTGAAGTGCCAAATTGCAATCACGCAACTAAGCATTAGAACATTTTTTTAATTCATATATTTTTATAATAGTATGTATAATTAACGAAAATTGACTGACGATAGTGGCACATGCCGAGTGCTGTTCCCGTTAGATCCCCGATATTAAGCACTAAAATGTTTCACTGTACACCAAAATGATTAATATTGAATTTATTTTGAGGCTTCCATTTCGAATGAAAATGGATTTATCCCGAGTGTTGTTTTTCATTAATCAGTAATGAACGATAACGAAGCGCGGCCGATTGTTCATTAATTACTGTTTTTGAAGTTATCATAAATAAAACCCTTTTCGATTAATTTGAACCGAATTTAAGCATTGTAATTGATTGATAGATTTTTACCCAACCCACTTCGACTGTGTGTCATCTTGGAATTAAGCCATTTCTTCTTTTCGTCATATTCACTTCCTATTTTGAGCATTTGGATACCATCATTTACAAGCATTATTTTTAGATATAACGCACAAAGCAATATCACATAAAGTTTATATGAGTATTAGAAACGCACATATAAGAACTATACTCGTAAAATACGAGTATACCAAAAACAACAAAAAAAAAACTAAGTATTTGAATATATTTAAGCCTGTAAATCACCATAGGGTTAGGCCGCTTCTTAGAACCAAAATTTTCAGAAGAATTATTTTATTTACTCATTTTCCTTTCGCATTTTTTTTATTAACAAAACGCCCTTAGATGCTACAGATGCCTTTCCTTCAAGCTCTACAATCTCAAGCGGAAATATGCGAGTATAGTATTTTTAATGTTCTGTCTCTGCAGTCTATACTCCGTTATGTATACTATGAATAGTTTTAGAACGACAGCTCAGGGACATGATGAAAAAGCTGCTTTGGTATCTGAGGAACAGTGTTTCATAATAATTTACATTTAATTATTTTTATCGTATTTAAAACATATTTCAATATTCTAATTTTTATAATTTGGCACAGAAAATATAAAGTAATATGCATTTAACAACTCATGACATACATATTTATACAAATTCGCAACAAACATTATCTATTGAGACATTTTCTCATCAACTAATGGAAGAAATGTCATATAAGACTGATTATGTTTGCTGTGAATATGTATGTGAATCACTTTTCTAATATTTTTTTTTTTTTTTTTTAATTTTTATTAGAATATTATTTTATTATTTCAATATTCTAATCTACTTTTATAGATCATTGACTATATTACAAATTATTATTACTTAAAATATACATATACTATACATAAATTCTTTTTTCAACACGTCAATCCAAGCACAAAAATAACGGCAGAAGCGGGATGCGAACCGCGCACCTTGGAAACCAACTATGCCCAGGTATTCATACCGCTCGGCGAACTGCGCCATTGCCCCGCCTAGACTGACGTGCGTTGAAACTAGTATTTATATCATTGTTATCATCGTACGATAGATGTCGCTATAGTATATATTCAAAGTATGTATATTTTTTATATTATTCTATCAGTCTTAATTTATTCACAAGCTTAATATTGTTACTTTCCGGCAGTCTATTTATTTTAGTAAGTACCACTCGGGTCTCGAACCAAACTATAGACTGAATGGATGAGAAACGACTACTTATAGTTCCGACTCGGACTTTATAACCAATCATTTACCTGTGTTACTGATGGATAATTTTTACCTTCTTGATATTGTCTCAAGGAGACATTATTATATTTTTTTTAATTTTTATTAGAATATTATTTTATTATTTCAATATTCTAATCTACTTTTATAGATCATTGACTATATTACAAATTATTATTACTTAAAATATACATATACTATACATAAATTCTTTATTTCAACACGTCAATCCAAGCACAAAAATAACGGCAGAAGCGGGATGCGAACCGCGGACCTTGGAAACCAACTATGCCCAGGTATTCATACCGCTCGGCGAACTGCGCCATTGCCCCGCCTAGACTGACGTGCGTTGAAACTAGTATTTATATCATTGTTATCATCGTACGATAGATGTCGCTATAGTATATATTCAAAGTATGTATATTTTTTATATTATTCTATCAGTCTTCATTTATTCACAAGCTTAATATTCTAATAAAAATTAAAAAAAAAAAAAATATATAATAATGTCTCCTTGAGACAATATCAAGAAGGTAAAAAATTATCCATCAGTAACACAGGTAAAATAGTTTGGTTCGAGACCCGAGTGGTACTTACTAAAATAAATAGACTGCCGGAAAGTAACAATATTAAGCTTGTGAATAAATGAAGACTGATTGAATAATATAAAAATATACATACTTTGAATATATAGTATAGCGACATCTATCGTACGATGATAACAATGATATAAATACTAGTTTCAACGCACGTCAGTCTAGGCATAGCAATGGCGCAGTTCGCCGAGCGGTATGAATACCTGGGCATAGTTGGTTTCCAAGGTCCGCGGTTCGCATCCCGCTTCTGCCGTTATTTTTGTGCTTGGATTGACGTGTTGAAAAAAGAATTTATGTATAGTATATGTATATTTTAAGTAATAACACTTTTCTAATATTAATTTAATGACTTTGAATGATTACTCCGACGCACCCACAATAAGTAATGGGGTGTTATACTTACATCCCTTTTGTGAATTATTTGATACTATAATATTTCGCTCTAAAATATAACTCTCTGTAGTTTACATGAGATTGATTCCCACTCCTACATCACATTGTATACTCGGTTATATGTTTGTAAACATAATCCATCAGCACAGCACGATCAGCATCTGGTTTACCCCAATATCAAATAACCGCTAATTAATGACAAATAAGCGGAGAGGCGCTCGTTACATGTATCAAATTAAACTTGTTTTGCCAAGCCGCAGTACGGAAAATATATAAAAAAAAAATTTATCAATATTTCACATATTTCATTTTGCGAATTGATGATTACGAATTTATTGGATTTAAATATAATATGACACAAAAATTACAAACGATTTTCCGTTACGCATCGGCTCGCTAGTGCAGTATACGGTTGGCAGAAATTTCGGTCATATAGTTTTGTTGACTGATAAGGATTTTGTCGATTACATACTTGTACTACGACTTATTCCAACGACCGTCCACGATAGTTCAAAATGAGGCAGCTTATGGTATCTGAGGCATATTTGGGTATATTTTTTTTTTTCAAGAAGATTGTTAAATAAGATTGACGCTTCAGAAGCCTATATTATTTATCAGTATATGGTGGCGGCTCAACAAAAACCAACTGTTGCATAGTTTATTTATATTTTTAGCGTTCACTTTGAGATCCAAGTTAAATAATTATATAGATAAATTACTTACTACCTTGTTTAACCATGGATCACTCTGAGTACTGTCCACTTACTGGAATACTGGTGTTTTGCTTTCAATAGAAGCTTTATCGAGTGCTTAACTTCATCAGATGAGTACCAGAGCGTCATCTTCGTAGTATCAATCCGGTGGAATGATTAGCAGCAACAAAATCTTTCATCTCGGTCTCTACTCTTCTTGATCTTCTGCAACCCTCTTTAGCTCAGCATAAAAGCTGCAACTCATATCTTCGAATACTTGATGTAAATACTCCCATCTAGGGCGCCCTCTGTAGTTTCTACCCACAACTGTTCCTTCTATAATATTGTAAAGAAAACCATCGTCGCGCATGATATGACCAATCCATCGGGCTCGCCCACTATTGTCTTCCTTGATTATGCAGAGAACCTCATTGTTCGTGACGTGTCTCTCCAGGAAATTCCGATAATTCTTCTTCAAGACCACATCTCAAAGGCCTCTAGTCTTTTCTTATCACTTTCAGATAAGCACCATGTCTCACAGCTGTACATCAAGATGATCCACACAAATGTTTTGGCGGGTTGCTAGTGGAGCTTTAAATTTTAAAAAATGACTTAAGATTTTTTTCATTGAACACTAGCCTTGCTTGATGAACGAGTATGCGACTGTTTACATCTATTTTTGTTCTACCATCTCAGGTAATCGTATCACGTAAGGTGCCTAAATTTTTAAAAATATAATCATGTATTTTTCCCTAGCTTTCTATTTACAAAGGATTAATACTACTTCTTGTATTATTTTGTATTCTATTGCTTATAATATGACTCATATGGCAACCAGTAGAATTAATTACAGTGGATCGGATAATTCATTGAGCAAGTAAACAACAGGATCTGTGTAATCATAAAGCGAAAAGATATTAATTAGGTACAAGTTTATCGCATGAGAACTGAAAATGCGAATATATCCACAGAACTGGGTCAAGGAGAGAAGCAACCAGAGGTGGGCAGATAATCGTTAATTCATTAATCGTTAATTAAAGTTTACTTTTTTTAACTGCTACATAACGAATATACGTTTTTACTGTCTCAATAGCAGTTAAATATAAATATCGTTACTTGTTAGGAATCGTGAAAAAATAAAAATAAGGAGAGTTCTTTCTTTGTTCACTAATACGAGCGGCATACTGAAAAGAAGGTCTACATTTTTTTTACATAGTCAATGAGATATATTGTTTGTGTCATATTATATACATGGTTAGAATCCTTGAACATTCAGTTACTTTTTAATGTTGTCGCCTTAATGTTCGATTACTTTCCGCATCCGAGAGATAAACTATTGTATTTGCTCTTTAAGCCAGTTTCCGCTGCTTCCCGTAAAACAGTAAGAACCGCTTATTGAACTACCTTGTCGTTTGCAAATCTTCATCTTTTACATCTTTTTGAGGGCTGAAAATAGATGATAGTCACTAAAGGCGACGTAAAGACTGTAAAGTGGGTGATCAATCACCTTCCATCTAAATTTTTTCGGTGAGTGATGTCCAGCTGAAAATTCTCTTCATCACTTTCGCACATTTTTCACGTCCATGGATTTCGTACTATACACTTCTTCTGGAGAGACCACGTCACGAACAATGAGGTTCTCAGGATAATCAAGGAAGATAGGCACCTAATAAGAACCATCTCAGAGAGGCGAGCCCGATGGATTTGTCACATCATGCGCCATGATGGTCTTCTTCACGATATTGTGGAGGGGTTGGTTGAGGGTAGAAACTGTAGAGGGCGCCCTAGACGGGAGTATTTACAGCAAGTATTCAAGGACATGAATTGTAGCGCTTATGCTGAGCTGAAAAGGGTTGCGGAGGACCGAGAGGAATGGAGATCGAGATGCAAGACTCTGTTGCTGAAAACCAATCCACCGGATTGATACTACGAAGAAGAATTGTAAATTAATTTCATCGTAGTTCGCGGAACCAATAATCAGGACTTCTATCGCAAATGGCTGCTGTGTCGACACTGAGCTTGCTTGCGAGGTGCCGTTTGTGCGACGGAGTGAGGGAAAAACCAAAAAACATGACAGTTTTGCAAAGTTTGCATAGCGTTGCAGAGATTTTAATTTTTATATAAATGTAGTATTTTCTATGATATTTTTATGCTAGATTTATATTTTGTGGTATACGAAATACAGCTCAATACATTATATAACTTACTTTTAAATAGTAAAGACCTTGGGGAAAAAGCAGCTTCAGTTTTTAATTCTATGATTGGAACAAATATCCACCACTATCCAAACCTACCTGAGAAATATCCTCCGCTGTGTCAGAGGTTGCTGTGTACATAATAAATATTTTTTCATATATGTTTCGTTGTATGCGTAAAGCTCTTTCAAATACGATTATCACCATAACTGGGTCAAGGAGAAAAGTAACATCTTTGAAATATTCATATCTAACATTGATCTATCTATTCGAAAAATGATGGATTGACGCCATTAATGAAATTCGCATTTTCAGTATAATATTTTAGCTTTATAAAGATTTTTTTCAAATATTTTTTTAAATATATATTCAACGGCAATAACATATCGTAGGCGCGGTTCTCGTTAGCTCATCGAAGTTGCAAAAACTTGGATGGGTAAATTGCTTACCGCACTGGTCGGACCTAGCTACTCCTTAGGTCCAAGCTTTGGGATTGCTAGGTTAATCATCTTAAAAAAAATCACGCAAAATATGCCTCAGATATCACAGCTGCCGTCTCTACAAATTCTCGGGCTTCCGTTTAGGATATTGATGGAAACAATATATGTTCTGGATGTAATACAGGTATATATATATGAGGTGGATTTTCGGGTGCAAAAATCTCTAGGAACGAGGCATGGACAATGGAGGTAATTAATGGCAACTGATAGATCTTAGTATCTGCTATTTGTGATGACCATTTGTTTCAGAAGTGGAATAAAAAAAATCCGATATTTTGTACCGAATCTGGGCTAATGTCTCCATAATACTTCCCTCTTTGTCCCTTATCTGTATATAAAAAGCAGGAGAAGAATAATCATTTAAATTTCCCTATCGTTAACAAAATATTATGCACTCAGTGACTCGGCTGCTTTTAAGGCTATTTTTGCTGATCTCCCAGTATTGGTGTTGAGAAAGTGGGATATACGTTCTTAGGCCAGTCAAGTTATCCAATATATGTACAATAGGGTTGGAATAATTCATCCAAAGTTAAATTTCTCTTTGAAAGTAAGCTTTAATGCTACAACCGTTTACGCATTCATCCATTTTTTTAGGGGGACTCACTATGATGGGTGGTTTTCACTGGACGGCTTTTGCCTTCGGCCAATTTTATGTGAGAGTCTATGATTTTCATTTTACGGGTAAGGAATTAAATTCAAACCAAAAGTGAGTTTTAATAAAGCATAAAAATTGATCACAATCATTTCTATTTTTATTTTCATCGGGTATCCAACCTATGATCATGACCTTTGGTATTGTAACAAACGCTTTACCACTGAGCCATACCCATCCGCAAAAAAAGCATGAATCATAATGAAAATAATACTGAAAAAATTGGTTGTCAAATGTGAAACATCACGGTTAAAATAGGCAATCAATAAACGAAAGCAGCAGCGTATGATTTTTGTATGGGAGCGATTTTTTATGGGTGGGCTCTATAACACTCAGTCAAGATGACTGGTGTTGTGTTTATGTTGGAGTGTAGGTTCTTCTTCGTAGTATCAATCCGGTGGATTGGTTTGCAGCAACAGAATCTTGCATCTCGATCTCCATTCCTCTCGGTCCTCCGCAACCCTTTTCAGCTCAGCATAAGCGCTACAATTCATGTCCTCAAATACTTGCTGCAAATACTCCCGTCTAGGGCGCCCTCTACAGTTTCTACCCTCAACCATCCCCTCCACAATATCGTTAAGGAGACCATCGTGGCGCATGATGTGACCAATCCATCGGGCTCGCCTCTCTGAGATGGTTCTTATTGGGTGCCTATCTTCCTTGATTTTAGTGTGTAGATTTAGAGTGTAGGTTAGGGAGATTATAAGTGTATATTGATATGTTCCTTAAAGAGATCCAGATTGTATGAAGGAGAAAACACGGACACTGGGAGAGCATTCCAGATCTTACCGGTGTTATTTAAAAATGATTTTTATAAGCCGCTAGAGATCCAGGTTGAGACCATCATCAGCCTTGTGTCTCTCGCTCTTCTTCTGATTTTGTCAGTCTATATTGGAGGAGGTCGGCCAACGCTCCGATTGCCAGTTCTTGGACGCCACTCTAAAACTTTTCTTCCCCATCCACCATCATCTCTTCGACATATATGTTCTGCCCATTGCCACTTGAGTGTGCCTATTCGTTTGGTAGCTTCCACTACTTGATCCAGATTGTATGAAGAAGAAATCACATAAAATAAAAGATAATTTAATAGCATATCGATGTTACTTAGGATCTCTATCCCTCTCGGTCCTCCGCAACCCTCTTCAGCTCAGCATAAGAGCTACAATTCATGTCACTTACTGCAAATAATCCCGTCTAGGGCGCCCTTAACAGTTTTTCCCCTTAACCATACCCTCCACAATGTCGTGAAGAAGACCATCGTGGCGCATAATGTGACCGATCCATCGAGCTCGCTTCTCTGAGATGGTTCTTATTAGGTGCCTATCTTCCTTGATTATCCTGAGAACCCTTATTGTTCGTGACGTGGTCTCTCCAGGAAATTCCGAGAATTCTTCTGTATGACCACATCTCAAAGGCCTCTAGTCTTTTTTTAACACAATTCTTATTTTTAAATAATAATTGAGTATCGAATGACTTATTCTAAATATGAATTTTTTAATTTTTATTAGAATATTATTTTATTATTTCAATATTCTAATCTACTTTTATAGATCATTGACTATATTACAATATTATTATTACTTAAATATACATATACTATACATAAAATTCTTTTTTCAACGCGTCAATCCAAGCACAAAAATAACGGCAGAAGCGGGATGCGAACCGCGGACCTTGGAAACCAACTATGCCCAGGTATTCATACCGCTCGGCGAACTGCGCCATTGCCCTGCCTAGACTGACTTGCGTTGAAACTAGTATTTATATCATTGTTATCATCGTACGATAGATGTCGCTATAGTATATATTCAAAGTATGTATATTTTTATTATTATTCTATCAGTCTTCATTTATTCACAAGCTTAATATTATTACTTTCCGGCAATTTTATGTATAGTATATGTATATTTAAGTAATATTCTAAATATACTCGTATTTTCTAAAATGACTGGACCATCAGTAAGCTTCGGTCAAATTTATGCCTTCGGACCCCCGGCCGAGGGGTCTTATCCCCTGGGCAGCCCGGGGGCTTATGCAAAGCCGGCGACGAAACTTTCCATCGCAGAACTTCTCGAGGGTCCGGGAGAGATAATGCCGATATCGGGTGATGGACAAAGTTCCTCGAATAAGTTAGATACGTATCGAATACACGGCAACTCCTCTCCGTGTTATTGTGCGTAGCTTATATGTTTCCCCGTTAGGATTTCAGAGGTAGAAAATACATTTAAATTGTTATCATACAGATTGTACTTTTAAAATCACCTTTTCTTATAATATATCAACAAAAAAAATGCTTTAGAAATTCATGCAAAATATCACCATAGCATCAAAAGTGAATAGTAAATATATGAACATTTAAACGTAACGTGCGAATAAGATGTACGGGACATATAATATTGTAGTGAGCTTTCATTTGATGTTACTTGAAGCAAAAATGATTGTATGAGAGATAAAATATGGATCCTGGAAGAACGTATGAAGAAATGCAATGGTGTTTACAAGAATTTTTTTATAAGTACTTGGTATTGAAATATCCTGTACGTATATAGAGTGTCTAATCGTCATGCAGGCCCATATAATGAATGCGTCCTTCTTAGTCTTTACCTGACATAACCTTACATTTTATCATAGGCTTACACATTAATACGGAAGGCAATGTATCGTTTGTGCCGTAACTTAACATCGGTTATTCTATATTACACGTTTATTCTTCTTTACCACCAGTAAAGTCAAGGCCCAATACGCTTTAACATTAAATTAAAGTGTAAGCTTACTTTTTGATCCTGATAAAAATGTGTCGTGTGTGATCTAACCAGGTCTTCCAGGTTTCTGGAATCCCATCTTTCACATACGTCCTTTTTCTGAAAGTCATGTATCAATTCAATTCAATTCTTTTATTTCCTTAAATAACATTACAAAATATTTATATTTTAATTCATTATTTAAGTAACTACAATTGTTCCATTGTAAATGTATTGACATATTTAGTGTCAATGACCTCACACTCAGAACTTGTGTCGGGATTCGCACGCAAATAGTTGGACTTGCAACAACAAAAACCACACAAATAACACGGAATTATTGTTACAAAATCAAACATCCGAAAACATTTCGTATCAGTCAACACCAGCACTGAATCTGAAGCAATATTACACTAAATATGTCAATATCTTCACTCAAGTTGGTTTCAAACACTGTTCACTGCGATCTGTCTTACACGTATCCAGAGTTGAACAATAGTCCTTTCAGGCCACACTTCAGGCTACATGAAAGACTCCAGCGATGCGACCTAACCTTACCTTTGCTTCCATTTGTTGTCCAGGTTCTTGGAGGCCCATTGGTCACATGCGCCCCTCCTCACCACTGCTGGACTCGGTGCGCGACCAGTTCGAGGACTACGATCAGCTGGCCAAGGACTTCACGCGCGTGTTTCTCAACAGCGAGACCAACACTCTGCACAACGCAGCGCTATTCGACGTGGTCTTCCTCGTGGGGCAGAGCAAGCAGAAGGTCAAGTTCATCGGGGTCAGGGCCATCCTGGGCGTCCGCAGCAGGTCAGACAAAACAATTCATTTTATGTAATTATTATATCATTTCGTGATGTCCAGACCTTTTTCATTAATTCATTAATGATCATCATCGAATTTGCTTCGATTCTTGGCTATAGAATTGCTTCATGTACTTCGAGACTAGTATGCTTTAGAAACATAATCGATACCGACAATATTTTTTTCTCGTAACTGTAGTATCGGATGAAACTACTGGGTTAATAATATAATACATGCAATGTTGTTCAGACATAAATCTATCGTTATTAAAAAAGGTAGAATTCACTTTGATATCCATCAAATATTAAATGGATAAATGCTTCCTACGTTCTTTTAACATGCATCACACTGAGTACTCTTTGTCGTTTCCTGGAACACTACGTTTACGTTTTTAATGCTTAACGCTTTCAACCTTCATCAGTTTTCCTTGCGTGTAAACAAACTGATGTATGAAGCTTTGTAAGTATTCGTAATTTACAATGTATAAGAAACATGTAGTCTGGTTCTTCCTTCACTCACGCGTCTGAACGCTGACGTGTCCGCTTTCTCACGCGGAGTTGCGCATCCTTTGCCCAGGATACCAAGTGTTGAAAATTAATGTGGCCATAACCACAAAACAATAGGAACATAATTAAGGAAATAAAGATTGGTAGAGACCCGTATTTTTGGCTTTTTGAAATAGATGCGAAATATATGCTAAAATTCAGAATAGATGCTAAGAAATGCGAATTTCATAGAATATGCAAATATATGTTAAAATCTCAATTTGCTTGTTTTATGAAATGAATTTCACCGTTATAAATATAAAATGATAGATTTTTACATACCTTTTTGATATGGACACACCTTACATCGCCTATGGCAATATTTTTACACAGGTAACATTGCTTATACCTATCCTTTCGCACATTTATTATGGGAGGGATATCAAAATTTTATAAATTGTAAAAAGTGAATTAAAACCAGATATTTTACAACTACGAGTATTATTGGCCAAAAACTTTAGTTATGAAAATTTTAGTTTTACTCCTATTAAATGAATTTGGTGTTCAGTAAATAGTGTTTATGTTGAAAGATTCTTCAGCAAATGTTATTAAATAGTAACTGATCTTCGCACCAATCTAAAAAATTCATCCATTGAAACATGCTCCATGATTTATTTTAAGAAATATTAGTTAGATATTATTGTTTGTAAGATAAAATTGAAAAGCAAAATCATTGTAACCCTTTTTTATTTCTATTACGGAGACCAAACAAGCAACTTAATCAAACTCTCCGTTATCGGCTACTTCTCAAATTTCCTATAAATGAACTTGGTGACTGATAGAGTTCATTCCTGAAAATTTCAATAATTTAATTTATATTTTGATGATTGTCCTATTTTTGTATTATTTTGTTAAATGTCTTATTAGTATGTTTCATAATTATTTATAATATTTATGGATGTTTGTCAATACTTTAATTTTAAAATTGTTAAAACCTAGTGGAATTGATAATTATTTTATATTTGTGACAAAAATAGATGCTAAATAGATGCTAAAATCCATATTTTTAAATGCTCCAAAGCGCTAATATTGAAAAAAATAGATGCTAAAAATACGGGTCTCTAAAGATGGGGAATGGTTGGAGACTAAAGGAGTTACTAATGAAACATATTTAATGCTTTCTTTTATTAATTAGTGTAAATGTTTTACTCAATAAATACATCGTTTAAATTTGAAATATAACAAACACTATTTGATAACTTTCTCACAGGGCTTTGCTACTTCCTTAACTACATTAAGCTCTACCTAATCTTTCCATCATTACTTCTCTAAATATGTTTATATTATAATTATACAAACACTATTTATGTAGTATTCATCAATATGTGTATACACGTGAAAAACTGACGAAGCTTTAATGAAAGACGAAACCGCGGTATTCCGGCAACTGAATGAAAAATTCTCATCGTGATCCATATAAAACAAGAAGAATTTATTTATCTTCATTTATAACATCTTAGATTTTCACGGCCAGATTTGATATTGTGGTTTTTGAGTTTAGCCGTGTGTGGCGAATCTCTGTCAACCAATATTTCGACCGCCATTACGGGGGTCTTCTTCGGCATTGATTATTAATTTGTGATTGAATTTACGAGCATAAAAAAACTGACACAAACTCACAACTCAATCACAAATAAATAATCAATCCTGAAGAAGACCCCTGCAATGGCGGTCGAAATATTGGTTGAAAGAAATTCGCCACACACGGCTAAAGTCAAAAACCACAATATCTTCATTTATGTTAAAAATATAAATAACATGATATGGAATAAGATTTCATTTTGTCGTAACTATTGTCTTGGATGAAGCTACTGTAACGTTGATGAAGACTACGAGTACATTGCATGAAGCAGAGACAGAAATGTATTAATTATAATTAGAGAGCATCTCTCTGGATGTCATGCACATTGTTATCATTTCCTGGCGCCCATACAACTGCATTGAATGCTCGCAAGGCGGCGCCGCCCACTGAAGGCAGCCCGCCGCTAATTAGGGCGGTAACGCCATTCCGCCCCCAACAAGACGCCCTGGTACTTGCGATTTATGTATCTCTAGTTGACCAAACAAACACGATCCTACTCTAGAGTACAAGCAACCCTCCTATAACATTTTCATAAGATCGGATGATGACCAAGCCAGAGCCATTCAGTCCTGAAAGGTGGTTAATACCATAATAAAAACATATAAGGGACTTTTTATGTGAAAAATCGCCGCCAACGCTGTGGTAAAAATTTCTGCTTTAAGTCGAATCAAATTTGAATTTTAAGAAGGTTGACTGTACACATAAAAAAATATACATAAATAATTCAAATGAAATTGTTTTTAGATTTCTTAAAATATATTTCAATAGCCTCATACTCGTACTTCATAGATAGTTCCGTACCAATATTTTTTAACAATATGATAAAAAAATTCATCAAATATCATGACTCTTTTTCTTTGATGTAGACGACAGCTTCCAGTTCCGCTGACGATCCGCTCTACGGGCGTGTATCGGTTTTCCGCTCTTCACTAGACCATCTTCTCCCAGTTACTTGTAAGGTAACTAGTTACGCCATCAATCTGAAGTGGGCGGGCAGCCTCATTTCTCCAGATTTAGGGCAGCCGTATATGGCTTTACAGGAGGGTGGGAGGTAGAAATGAAACGCAAGAGATTCAAGTCTAAACTGATTTATTTAACGTTCAAGTCGGTGCTTTTATACATTAATTTTCTGGTACCTACTTTTGCGGCCGTGAGAATAGTCACGTTCGCACGAGTCTGTATTCCTTTCTTAGGGTTTTATTACAAAACGTTCTTGGAGATAGGTAATCCTAGCCATAACATCGGTTTATGTTTTTATGGCTAAAACTGAAACGTATCCCAGGCTCGTTCGCACGCTTTACTACACAAAGGAACACTTTCTGAATATTTAATATTTATGACATTTTCTCGAGAATAGACGCATCTCACGCTGGCCAACAAAGGAACACTTTTTGGCTTATTTAATATTTATGGCCCCCTTTCTAACAATCGGTCGGGGCTCACGGACTGTTTCTTTATTGAAGGTCCGCCCGATAATACTCGTGGGATGCAAAGTATAATAAACCATCGAATTCCTATATCATTACAAATAACACATTTACAAATAACACATAACTATCAACAGCTGTCGTTTTCAGCGTGAGACGTACGTAACATTTGATATTGACGAAAGAAATTATAATGAAATATTTTTGATTTGGATTTGTTTGTGTGTGTCGATTTATTAAAAATACTTGAAATTTAAAATTACGCTTAACTCGCTTCACAATTAAAATTGATCATTACCAAAAGAGCATCTCGATGTTTCACTGACTAAAAATGACTACTTCTCTATAAGGAACAAGGTCCTTTTCTTTGAATTCCTGGCTTTCGCCGTCCTAACGGCCGTCGGGGACTATATGTTCTCACAGGTGACCTTTCGGGCGAAGAGATGACAAGGTATGGCAAGTAAAAACACTGAATAGAGGCAATATGTGGTGACTATATGTTCCAGTTATGGGAAAAAGAAAATATATATATTGTAAGTTCAATAGTTTAAGCAACAGAGCGGCCTACGTTATTAGGGACACAGTAATAAAAAGAACCGTAATGGAAACCGCCTACGTCATTTCGCACATCCGACCCGCTCTCACCGCCCCCGCCCAGTCGGTCTTACCGAGAAACCAAACCAGAGCAGACAGCCTATCCGCCCACGTAATTAACTGTAATACGATGCATTTTCGCCGCTAATTGCTACCGCCGTTAACTACAGCTTCATGTATGAAGTCTTAGACCATTTTTTTACGAGAGAAAAATATTTTTTAAAAATACAAATACAAAAGAATACCAAGAGAGGAGAGTAATATTTAAATATTATTTGAAAGTATATGGCGCTTGCCAATTCATGATGTCTTAACGCTGTATGTGGATTATTTGTCCGTCCACGTCATTCCACTATATCAACATAAAAAAATTAAGGGGACTCGCTAATGAATTGTGTTCACAAATTGTGTCTGATACCATTTTTTTTTAATAAAATATAACATTGAAGCTCTTTGCATCTCACCATCCATTTTGTTGGTCAACAGTACTTCCGATGCTGGAGGAGTACATTAACTACAGCAGTTATTTCTTCAAACACCTAAGCTCACACTTCTTTG
The DNA here is from genome assembly GCA_022606575.1 of Glossosoma conforme. Classification (NCBI taxonomy): domain Eukaryota; kingdom Metazoa; phylum Arthropoda; class Insecta; order Trichoptera; family Glossosomatidae; genus Glossosoma; species Glossosoma conforme. The sequence continues at coordinate 772,373 of JAGTXR010000149.1, forward strand.
GAAGGATAGTATTAATTTCAATCTTATATTACTTTATTATATTTGTCAGGGCATTTTTAATTTAAGCTTCGGTAGAAATCGAACCTGCAAACAAAATTACATTGCATCTTAACTCTTAGCTATATATTGTACATGATCCACTATGAAAGTAAAACGCATTTTCTGCTTAAAAATACATTAAAAATTGGATCTGTACTAATGTTTTAAAAAAATTACAATATCTCTGCATCCATAGACTTCCGAAGGCGTGCCTTCTACACCATCATGAAAGTCAGGAAACTCGACAGGAAAGTTTCTAAGGAAACTTGAAACATTTGAATATTGTCCACGGTATTCCAATGCTTCTCTATGCTTTCTATTCAGCTGGGGAAACAGAAAAAGTAACATGAAATCAAATCGGGACTGTAAGGGGCCTTTTTTTACTTTACTTTTCATAATTTTTCAAGCTATCCATAGGATTTCTAGTAATTCAATATTTTTTCACTGCTAATTATTTTACTATTATCACGATTTTAATTATGCAATTTTGACTATTGAAATCAAATACCCTGTGTGTTCACTGAAACGTGAATAAAAACTGGATATAAATACTCTAGTATTTAATACTCTTTTTCAAGAGATTCGCTGCATTACTTGAAATATAATCCTTATTCAATTTGAATGAGTTTTTCTATTATCACGGCATTAATTATTCGAATTTCAGTCAGAATTTTTATTTATTGTATTATACTGTCAAACTATTAAAATATGATATCATCGTATTCACAGAGGCTTGAAGGCTCACAAAACCAAAAACCATGTCATGGTACGCTTTACGAATTGTTGTTTAAATTTTATGAAGTTACAATAACGCGTTACAATATTAATTTATTTTTAATTAAAAATTGCATAAATCACACGGTCAAAATTATTTAGAGTCACCAAGAAATGTCAGATAATTAAATTTAGCAAAATATCGTATTATTTTCAGTTCTTAAAATCTTGTGAACGGTGTCTTAATTTCTGATGTCTGAATAATGCTGTGTGCATGAAACCACTGTCCGATTTCTCTTAATAGTAATTAATCGATGTCATATAAAAACATTGTACATAATATGCCAATCATTTTATATTCAAAATAAATGCATAACAATCGTTGATATTAGCATTCGTATTGTACAAATATACTGATGAAAATGCAGTTTTTTTTTTGTTTAAATATACTATTTGATTCTTCAATGTATTGATATACATGATCATTCCATGAACTTGCATTTTTGATGAAAGGTTACCATTCTATTGAATAATTTGAAATGTTACACTATATATTTTTCAATTTCTGATATTTTTATTTTCATTTTTATTGTATAACGGGGTCATTTTTACTGTCCATTGCGGCTTGACCCCCTTAATATTTTAACTGCATTCGTGCACGCCGCGCCTTAATGGGTTTCGCTTTTCCCGTTATTTTTCTTCGTCTCTTATTGCATTTGCAGAAAACCCATTAGGGTCCGTGACACACCTCGCTCACTCTAATTTTTATGTTAACACAAGTAAGAAAATACCTACAGAAGTGTTTCGAAAATCTCATTTTTTAATTCTATGGCTCAGATTTTTGAGGATTGCTAAGCGCTGCACGTGGTGTGTTGATCCCTCAACAGCCCAATATATAAATGGGTGGCGTTCACGAACATATTTCTTCTACCACCCATAAGGATGAATAGATTATGGCAGTTAATTATAAATACAATAAATGCTTGTCACACCAACTGAGTAACTTATACATTTATTTGTCTAAGCAGTCTTATAACAATTAAAATGACTTTCCCGCATTAAATGTTTTTGACAACACAAATTCAAGTCAAACTTAATACTTTGTAAGTAAGATATTATTGTTATTGTTTATTTCACGGCTTGTGGGTAAATTCCCATTTACGCATAAGTATATGGCGTTAAGAATACGTTCAATATATTTTATATGGACGCCTACCTCGACTATGAGTCGAAAAATATTGTTAAATGTAAATTGTAAATGTAACCTAAACATTTAGTTTTGACTACTTCATGAGAAGCTGCACTTATTTAACTTCGTTCCAAGTGATCTCTGTACTTAAAATTTCGCTTTATACATACTCGTAATATGGGTAATTCTTGAAAATCTTCACGGCGGAATGAGATCTCAGGAATTTTTACATAGAAAAAAGCGTATTGACATTCGAACATCATTTTTTTATAAACTCGTTTTATTATTTTAAGCTTCGTCGGGAATGGAACTCGCAACCTGTCGTTTTACAGACGTGTCATTTAACTTTCAGTAGTACCCTCAGAAAATGAAAATAATGAAAGTACTTGCGCTGCGCTTATTACTTACTATGTCTGACCTTTTGCACTGTAAAATATTTCAAAATTATATTTCTCCGTTCACGGGAGAATTACAGCACAAATTTCATACTAAAATTTATTTTCATTTTCACTGAGAAATTTTATATTAAATTTTGTGAAATCTAGTGAAACGTAATGCAAACCTTTGTGAAAATATCGATTCAACGTGATAATAGCATTAATCGGATGAAGTTATATTAAAAAATGTTTTTTTTATGAATCTGTTTAAATTTCCAATCCAGCGACAATAGCAGATCATAAACGAATTTACGTTAGATCACCGAAGTTTAGCAACATTGGACGCAGAATGAATTTTGGATGGGTCACCGTCTGCTTATCGGGTTTAGTTGCTCTTTAAGACTTAAATATTCCAAGAAAGGCCCCGGGAGCGTTGATCTTATCATCTAATCTTCTTAAATTATTGGATTATGAAATCATCCAAAAATCGGTATCTATAGCTAACCTGAAGGACATCGGGAACTTTATTTGTTCTCAAAAATGTTTTGGGACGAGGCATGGCCAATGCCCACTGACAGAACTGAGTAGGCGGTAATTTGTGGTGACCATATGGAACGTATATTGGAAAAGACATAAATTTATGTTATCAACAACATAGTATCAAATATCGTAAATTATATTTTATATAATAAAATAAAATTATCATTATCAAGTTTTGAAATGTTACAGAGGGAGCAAAACCCGTTTAAAACAATATATATTTATTATATTAATTTAAAAAGTGTGTAAAAGGTTATTTATGTTTAAAAATTGAATTTATAAAATTCCACTATACCTATCATAAATAAATGAAATAACAGCTTCGTAGTTGATATTAAGCAAAGTTATGAAAAGTGTTGCCAGCCCGGTCTTATTAAGTCCGTCGTTCGGGACAAAATTTAATTCCTTTCCCCCGTCCCACTCTCTGCGTAATGGCAACATTAAGAACCGTTTAGTGTCCACTCTCGCCCCAGAGCGAGAAACGACATTATTACGATATTTTTTATTTATTTTTCCCGACAGGCGGCGAGGGAAAGTTGAAATTCGATGCTGGCAGCACTGAACATTCTGAAAATAAGTATTTTCACTGTTTTTGTTCATGAACATTAAATTAAGAAAAATATTAAATTTCAGTTTTTCAGAATAAAAGTAGTTGTCTGAGACTGAGCATTAATTTTGAATACTAGAGATTTATTTTCGTAAGAATGTCTACAAATACATGTATCTTATTGAAATATTATTAATCAATTACCGTCACTATAATTCATGCACGCCCACTCCCTCTTTTTTTTTACCATATCTACTCCATATTTTGGAGCATATGGACACCGCAAATTTCCGTTTCACAGTTCTGTAAGGTCAGATTGTCCATGACTTGTCCCAGAACACATGCATCCCCGGAGGTCCACATTGGAACGTAGATGGTTCCCGGGAGCCTGTAGTATCAGAGAAATATTTGAGTGTTCAACGATCAGGGTTTTTTTTAAAGAGAACGGATGATCAGCCTTACGCTCCCGAGGCCTGGAAATTGTTTGTTTCGTCCTTAAGGGGTGGCTCGACCCTATCGGGGACATGTAAAGAGCTTACATTTAATTAAATCATCTTTAGAAAATCAAGCTGTGTCGGGATACAAACCCACGGCGTCTAATTGAGAAACAATCATTTTTTTCTACCCCCTACTCCCTCGTACCTTGTATTACTTTAACTGATTTAATTAATATCTAATTCGCTTGAAAATGGTTTCTCGAAATAGCCGAAATAAACCGCATAAAAAATAAAATTGTTGATTAATTCCAAAAAAAAATATTTTCTTTCGTTAATTATTTGTACAGTGAAGATAGGCACCTAGTAAGAACCATCTCAGAGAGGCGAGCCCGATGGATCGGTCACACCATGCGCCACGATGGTCTTCTTCAAGACATTGTGGAGGGGATGGTTGAGGGTAAAAACTGTAGAGGGCGCCTTAGACGGGAGTATTTGCAGCAAGTGTTCGAGGACATGAGTTGTAGCTCTTATGCTAAGCTGAAGAGGGTTGCGGAGGACCGAGAGGAGTGGAGATCGAGATGCAAGATTCTTTTGCTGCAAACCAATCCATTGGATTGATACTACGAAGAAGAAACTTCTTTTGAATCACCAGTAATCTGCGTAGCACCGATGTACGAGTATTAAAGCCACGTTTTGTCCAATCATTCGGCAACTTTGATGCAACTAATGCACTCTGTTCCCCGCAAACACATCAGAGAAGGGACTTACTTTGCCGCAAAAGCGGCTTATTGAACTTTCAGAATTGGAAAATGGCCCAATCGGAGCATCCACCATACAGACAACTTTGTAATCGCGCTTCAAAGGAATCAATTATGCAGCGCTAGAGGAGAGGATGCGACTCGAACGAGGGGCGCATCCGCGAGTCGGCAAACAATTCACTGGCCCTGGGCGCTGGAAAACGTAGGGGCGCCAAAATTATACCAATAATAAAAAAAATGATAATCAATTGATGTTAAGAATTTTGGTTTTAGAGTTGAGCCGTGTAAATATTGAGCTTGATGCGTAAGGTAACATGGCTTTCATCTCTATCACATGTCTAAAAGCTTTCACAAACTAACGAATACATTCGATTATATTTGACATGATTTTCTTGATCTTCCGCTTCCCGCATCCAGGCTACTCCCTCTAGTCTTCTGATATCACCAGTCCGTCTTGCAAGAGGTCGGCCAACGTTTCGTTTGCCAGTTCTTTGGCGTCACTCCAACACTTTTCTTCGCTGTCGACCCTTTTTTTCATACATATGTATATCATCGATTAATAGCGGAAAAGCAAAAATAATTTAACATACTCATATATCCTGACCTTATATTTTCACAATAGTTCACGTAAAAAATAAGCGGCTCAAAAATCCCTTCTCTAAAATAAAACTTCGAAGCTATTATCCCAAGCTATAAGAGAATTCTTAAATGTCTCAATTGCTATTTTCAGGATTCATCACCATAAGGAATGCGTTTAGTGTGAATAAATATTATTTTGTTGTGCCATCAATGACATCCCTTATATATTAATGATTTCCTAAACCACATATACCCATCACACTATTCATATCCACCTTTTCACTCACTTTTTGTTTTATATAGAGCCAAAAGCATTTAACTAATTGACTTGAAAATGGCCACCCGACCTGGCTGAAACATCTCGTCAAAAAAATATATGTGGAATAAATTTTAAAAAATCTTTTATTTATATCTGTTTAGTGTGAAGTTATTTTTTTACAAAATTTACTCGGAAAAACGATATTTTTTGTCGCTAGTGTTTCCAAGACGGTGCAATTTCTATTTTTGGGCGTCGATAAGCCTCGCTGCGGCCCTAGTTCGAGGTGGAACCGGGACCGGTGGAGACTTAATCTGACTAATGGGCTGTCCTCCTACTTGTTGATGGGAAGGAGAGACCCGAGCACAGACGATAATGCTATACTTGAAGTCTGAGAGCATCCGATGGGCGCTCGCTCCTCGCATTGAGTCTGCTCTCAGAATATTATTAAAGTTAAGTAAGCCGTGTCTGGTGTATAATTAATCGCTACTTATATTTTCAATACGTTGTCTAAATAAGCACATTTACAATATTCACAAGAAAATAATTTATGTATATTTTAATGTTTTCTCTTATATTTTTATTTTTACACTTTTGCACTCTATTTTGAGCAATTGCTCGCCTCCAAAAAACTCAAGTCATCAATTTTAAGACCAAAACTTCATTTGTAAGTATTTTCTTTGAACAACAAAACTAAACAAAAAATATTTACCCTTTTTTTTTAATTATTTTGTAAGAAAAATGAGTGAACTTGGAACTTCGGATCTTTCTTTATTGACACACACAAAGTCTGTATGTCAGTATAATTCATATAATTTGATTAGAAATACATGTACTTTCTGTGCTATATTCGAAAGTTGTTGAAGACTTTTTCGTTGTTAAAAATGAATGTGAATGGTATGAAAGGCGTGTACAATTTTTTTTTTTTTTTAAATATTAATTATAATTTGTAAAAGTTATAAATTAAGTCAATAAATAAACAAAGTATATACTCATTAATAAATTTTTCCACAGTACAGCTTTTTACCTTTAGCTGAATATGTTGTTTTTGAGTTAATAATAATATCATACAAAATCTGTTACAAAAAATGATGTATACCATGCATGCTTGTAACAGATAAAAATTAGCACAAGCAATTCGATTTGTAGTAAAAAAAAAAAATCTGTAAATTCGTTTGGAAAAAATTAATTGCTCTGGCATCCATCAAAAATGCAATTAAAAAATATTGAATGCGATTAGTATAACCTATAACACGGTTAGAAGCTAGGTATAATATATTGCGTTATTAATATAGGCTTTCAATTTAATTGGGCGTGAAAATGTGAACGCGAAAATTGCATAAATTTTCCCACATTTTAAGCAAGTTACAATTTGTGACGACCGATTTTAAATTTTAAGCGGGTTAGCATTCTGAACTCTGCCGCCGAGGGCGTGGCAGGACGTTGCTTAATAATGGATGGACAGTCGCTAAAAACAGTGGCGTACCAAAAAATATACCGAGGGTTCAGCACTGCAAGATTAAAAATTTGACAAACCAAAATGTTCAATATTTTTAGAAAAGAATGCCATATATAGAACATATTGTCACCATAAATTGGCGCAACACAGTTTTGTTAAATTCTAATATCCATTATTCGTTCCAAGATATCTCTGCACATATAAGTCTACCTGATAACATATATGGTTTCCGATAACCTCTAAGACAGAAGCTCGAGTACTTAATGAACAGCTGTAGTATCCGAGATATTTTTGATTAGGAACAAAATATCTTTAAAAGATATAATTTTATGCAATTATCCTTCCAATTTTTTATTTTAAATGATACTCTTAAATTTATTAAAACTGTGACTAATTTATGTTCATCAATTAACGTCTGAAAAACAAAATTACAAAAAACTACAAAAGCATGCATGAGAAAGTTTTCAGAAATTTAATTATTCCATAGAAAGGGTAATTTGTAAAAATTTTCATTGATTATTTGAGTAAGAAGGATCATTTTTTTGTGGTAGATAAAAGTGAATTTTGGTACTCATATGAGATGAACGATTAAAATGACAGTTTGGTAGTTACTTATAATTTACCTACTACCCTAAATTTGTTAAATTTTCGTAGGCGCAATGCTAGTTATGACAATAATTAAAATAATTAACGATGATACGAGAAAGCTAGCACATTGGTAATTGATAAAGCTTTCATTGGAGGTGAAACCGCGCTATTCCATCGTGTGAAATAACAGTGCTCAGTGTGATCCGTGTCAAAACAAGTATTTTTCAGTTCCATAATACTATAAAGGCTGTATTGACGATATTACACTTTGTGTGGAAGAGATTCAGTTTGTTGAGTGTTGGGGAGTATTGAGATACGCGGCTTTACTTGTGGGCGTATGGGCTCATGAGATGGGCGGATGCTCAGCAAACAGCATCTGCTAAGCTGATTAGGGCGGTCGCGACCAGCATGCCGGTAATCGGATTACTACAGATACCTGCCAAACCGCCGGAATTGGATATTCCATACGAGGGGAGGTGCATTGCCACTCCTATCAAACTGTCGTCAATAATGCACACTTCTTCTCATGCATCCTCTTAGTTAGTGCTTTCGTGAAAGAGGTGGATAGTGCTGTGCACAGAATTGTTAATTCGATAATCAACGAAGTGAATTTTTGTTTAAGTATTCATTTTTATTGTATCTAAAAAACATTTCGCCCTTTCACCGCGGATTACTATAAGCGCTATAAGCTTTACTCGGATTTTTGAGCATCTTTTTGTAGCTATATTTTAGTTTACTTTGTTTTGTGCTTATTTTTATTTAAATATGCTTAGTAAAGTGATGAATGTAAATCATTATCACTTTTAAACCGTTTCGGTGCTTCATGTTTTGTGTGCTCGAAAAAGAATTAGTAAGCAGCGTTTACGCCTTTTCATAGCAAAATTTATGGATTAAAAGTGATACGTACTTTATAACCTAATTGAAACACATTAATTTCATTTACTTTTTGTATTGAAACTTGTATTGCCGGTTATTAAATTAATAAGCGAAAAAGTAATATTTTTTAATCGTTTTTAAAGGTTTTGATATAACATGTTTTGGGTAATATTAAAATTAATAATTACTCAATACAACGATTATGTATCATCAATTTCTGTGAATTACTCATGTACAAATTAATGATACTAAATGCAATTTTTAATTCTAAAGATATGTTTTAACGATACCATGTTAGTACCGCTATTGCTCCTCGGTTATATTTTTCCAACATTACAGGTTCAACAGTGGACGGACACAGGCTGATGATGATGACAGGTTGATTATTATATTTCACTTTCTTGCAAAGTAGCAGCGTTTTCTTTGAACTTTAGCTGAATACATAAAGCAGATTGCACTTATTTAACATAAATGAAAAACTTAGCGAGTTTAGTTACACTGCAATTCCAGTACATTCTCTAGGGTGTTGGATAATGCGATAAGACATTTTAAGCAGACATTTTCCACTTAAACTGAAAACTTAGCTGGCTTTACACCTTAATCGTTGTATTTTTAACTCACGGAACAAAAAAAAAGAACTTTATTATTCTTTGATACACTGTGTAGAGTAACAGTGTTTGTTTTTCAGCATTTTTTTTATTTTTTACTAAATTTTCACTCCATACCAGCAACAACGGTCAACACAAATTGTCTTCACTTACTTCTGTCAGTGCTATTATTCGTGGCTCATCCTAAGACATCTCTGTACACGAAATTTTATCTGGTGATATATATAGTTCCCGACAGTATCCAGGATAGTATCCCGAGGACTTGAAGAGACGTAGAGTAAGAGAGTAGTATCCGAGGGTTATTTTGGGTGAATTTTTAATCGGATTTCTTAAGAACATTGGATAATTAGCCTAACGTATGGATCGTACAGTGACCCATCCACGTTTTGGTCAGCACCCAATGTTGCTCAACTTGATGATCTAACGAGAACCACGTTAACGATATGCTATTGCCGCTGGTTGAATAATTCGCTAATTAAAATAATTAAATTATTAAATGCTCCTGGCAATGTCACTTGAGCAATACGTTGTAGAGGGTACAAATTAATGTCATCCATCCTCTTGCAAGATGGATGGATGACATTAAGGGTCATACAAGAAACAGGTAGATTTAAAGAGATTAAGCTTTACTGATTATTATGTCCGTATAGCTGTGTCTTTATCCAATAGTCGAATAATCACGCGATCGTACTCGGCTAGTAAAAGCGTGCTTACATTGAATGTGATGAAATCTGTTATAAGTTTATTTTGAAAAATGGTATGCATCATAAAAATATTTCTTATCGTTAAACAATGACAAAAGTATGCAAAGGAAAACTTTATAAAAATATATGCAAACTTTGAATGCAGAAAAGCTGTGCCAACAAACTCGCAGATATTGCATTATTGTTCAGTTCTTTATTTTCTTGTGTCGGTAATGCAGGTTTTGCATTCAGTAATAAGACATTTGAATTCCATCTCTTGCTTCGTGACTTGATCTTAAAATGCAAAGAAAACCGTCATTTAACTCCTTCGTGTCCACGTTAATCACATTTTTTTATTAAAATTTAATTAAATAAAAAATTATCACTTATTTGAGCCGAACTGTAGAATTAAACGATCTACGATTTGAGAGCGTTGAAAAGTTAGCTGTAGTTTATATTCTGCAGTGAACTTCGAAGTGTATTCCTCAACCAGGTCCGCGTTCGCCTATTAATCGCCTGCTGTATGAAAGCTATTTTGTCCGCTCTCTCAGCACGTCATTTCACTCAAATACGAGTATAGCGTTCGTCGTGCGTCATTCCTCTTCAAGTCGAGCCATCATATCACCAGTTTTCTACCAAATTTAAAACCCACTATACGGCTGCATTGGCTTTTGACGAGATGCCAAGATTCATATTTATAAAGAAGAATGGGGTAGTACCGGATTGTTTAAAAAAGTGTTCTGCGTAAAAGGGTTAAGAATGCAGCTATAATGTCAGTCCTGAAGTTTCAGCAAAGTTCTGAAAACCTCCGCGAGGCGTTGCAGTCGCGGCGTTTGAATATTTTAGTAGAGTCAACTCAACTAAGATACTGTGGAAAATAAAACACAAAATGACAATGTCACATTCCGTCCTAACCTCTTAACTTTAACAAATATTTTTAAGCAACAGTGTTTTTATAATTTCTTATAAATCTACTCGTACTTGGATGACAATATTATTTATATTCAACCCACTACTGGTTGAAAGTATTTCTTCATTGATTTCTGCTCTTTGCGGTTGTGAGCCTTCCTTAACTAGTATTTTCCGGCAATTTTATACCGTCTTCCTATCTAGTCGGTTGTCAGAACGTTTGTGCATCCGCTTCCTGGTAGCCGCTCCATAACTTTTCTCCGCCACCTAACATATTATCTGGATACACGACTCACCTAATTTCGTTTTCTCCGCGGAACTACACACGCTATCAAAGCAATTAATTTCTTTCTCCATATTTCCACATTCTTGATTCGATCACAATTAGACACACCTAAAAGAGAGCTTCTCCAGTATAATATTATTTAGATTTTTTATATTACTAAAGTTATATTATTTAATTCCTGACTTTTTTAAATAAAACATATTTTCTACTTTTCTTACAATGGATTGCATTATTTAATTTATTATGTAACTACAAAATCAATTCAAAGTCTGCCATATAATCGTTTTTTTTTACTACTTCTTCTTTGAAATATGTTCATAAAATTTCTCCGACAATATGAAGTACGATTATGTTATGTGTATTTTATAAATACAACTTCCACAAATCAAGATGAAATTAAAATATCTACGATTTAACAATAACATTACACATACGAATTGCATATAATGTCATTTAATTCGATTTTTACTTTTTCTTTATGAGAAAATATTTGAAAAACACAATGTTATGAGTTATAATATACGTAGAAAATTTTTCATACGAATGCTAATTTTGTGTCCGATGTAATTTAAATTGAGTTAACGTCAAACAGCATTTCCATTGAAATAGTCTTAAAAATAGATTATAAATAGAATAGACATTCTAACGAGGGATGTCTCTGAAGATCATAAATATTGCACGCTTACATTTTTGCCATTTCCATCGAGCAAAAGAATAGACACTCCAGACACTCAGGAGTGGATAATGCGAATAAAACATAAATAACTATTAAATAAAGACTTTCCAGCGGCATGATTTCCTTTGAGACGCTTCTTCGCGGCAAGAAAGATTTGATTCAGTTTCTCATTTATGCCTTTAGACCAGCGTCCTAAACCGTAGCTTTGCAGAGCACTAGTGCTCCGCGAGGATGATCCGGGTTCTCCGAGAAACTATCCATCTAATATTGACACAAAATCGATGATTATCGAATTAAAAAACTTTTCCAAATGACATTAGCTGGTGTTAGCGTTATCGGCTGATTTTCAGTTGATGTTGGTTTAAATGTTATTGTTATCAGCATTACAATCAAAACAGGTTTGAAAACATTATGTGATTTATTGTGGGTGTATATTTTTTTCTTAGTTATATGTGTACTGAAATTGATAATGTGAAATTTTAACACTTTGCAGACCGGATAATTGTCTATATCTATATATTTGCACAGCGTCTACATTTGCAACTGAACAAATTATAGTCGTAATAAATCCGCATCGTAGCTCTAGTAAATGAAACCACAAATTACCGCTACACGGTTCTGTCAAATACCTTGTCTCACCCTAAGATATTTTTGCTCCCGGAGAATTTCCTATTACAAAGAGACTATATTTAGTATTTTTTTTATATATACGCCTGCATATTCTGCTCTTTAAAGTTGATAAGTATTTTGCTCAGCTGACTGTTGCTTTAAAAATATTTAGAATCACTGGCGTAGACTATAGAGTGAGTTTATTTGTGTAAGATGCAATGCACTTTTTATGAATACCTTTGATATCGAGCCCCTCTGGAATTGTCAAAGTGTTGGATCCAATAAAGAAAACGCTCAGTATTGTGCAGTTAGACAATATTTTCATTATTAAATAAACGGATATCTCTTTGTGCTTTTTCAGAATATAAAAATATTATCATACGACAGCTTAACGTATTTCATTTTAAAAATATGAAATACGACACATTAAATTTAAGCAGCTCATCATACAGTACTGCCTTAATATATCAATTTGTACTATTATATGATATTAGCTTTTTATCAGGACTATATAGTCGCTACTAATTCACACCACACACTTCAGTTGCCCATATCTATAAGACTTTTCACAAGTTTTTTTTTCCTGTAGCATATTTGTGTATGATAAATAAAATCTGATTGTTTATTTAAGAGATTCAGTCACTAGGCAGACATATTTGTGGTCCCAAGGTATGGTTGAACCTTACAAACAACGTGCGATGCTCAAAAATGGTAACCCAACCAAGTACTATTTTTATAAAGTTTAACAGCAAGGGACCGTCAGAACTAAGCAGCAGTTCAGGAAAATCCTCCCAAGAAATGGTAGAGACCCCCATGTGACAACACAGAATGCATCTCCTATTCTCATGGATGATGCACTTCATGAGAGAGTGTCTCACTGTCTGTTTTATGCCTGGATCACATGGACATGCGTCGCAAGAAGAGAGGCCAAATCTTTTAAGGAATTCTCTGAAAATTCCGTGTCCAGTAAACGCTTGCGTGAGATAAAAGTCCACGGATTTTGTCTTTTTCCACGTCAATAATTGTTTGATGGATGGAAAGAAAGGCTTGGTTATTCCTCCGAAAGTTGATTCTTGATATGCGGTGTTCAAAGCAGTTAGCAAATCATGCATTAACTTGTTCAAGGCGTAGCAGAGAGGAAAACAGTCGTAATGGGGTGTTGTGCGTAGTTAAACCAAGTACTGTATGCCCATTAATTTTCAAATTAATATATTTTGAGTTGACCGTAATTGACGATTTATTATAACGAGTACACAAATGTATTTTTTTCTTCCCATATCCGATCCATATCTGGATCATCATAAATTTCCGCCACTCACGACAGCTCTAGTAACAGAGGCATATTTTTATGTGATTTCTTTATCGTTTATTTTAAAGATATCAGTTGACTAACCCGATGCTGCCGAGACTTGAACCATTCAGTTTTAAGGATCGGCTACACCGGTGACATAAAGTAAGCAACAAGAGGTGACTCATCCAAGTTTTGGCCGACACCCAATGTTGCTTTACTTCAGTTGTCGTATCGAACAAGAACCGCGTTAACGATTCCTTTTGCCGCTAGACAAATGAGCATTATCATCATCACCGTGTCTACTTCCTTATCTGGAGCATATGGATGTCACGATCTGCCGCCACAAAGCTATGTCAAATGTATTACTTTTTTTTTAAACTCCGGATAAATGAATACTCGAAACTCTGCACATCGTTATATGGGACAGTATATTATAATAAGAGCAGTAGTTTACCTGTTCGCAGTGCGGGACATCCCACCCGCTTGAAATGCGGACAATGGGACGCCCGCCCTTTGTGAGTTCGCGTCCCATTATTTTTCTCTCCCAAACAGATTTTATCAAATTTCAATTAAAAAGCTCCAGTGTGCTGCTGCCAGCGGCAGGGCGAGAAGTCGCATTGTGCGGGAAGAAAAAATGTAATGCGCAAACATTGGGAACACAAATCTGGAGACAGTGGTAACCAAACTTTCTCAAATTCCGAGCTATTCTCAAACATATACGAGTAAATCATCGTAATTTACCATGTTCACTCTCCTAACTAGAGCATATTTTTTTATGTAGGCACATACAGGAGAATACCGACAGATTTGGTAGTGATTTTCAAGTCTCATCTATGGAATTCTTCGACGCTTACCATGCTGCGTGTGGAGTGTTGATTTGCATTTGACGGGTGAGGGATCAATGTCACACCAACCAGGAGTATTTTAGAGTTTAGAAATCTATTGAAAAACTTTTTTTTTAGTCTCCGTCGGGGATCAAATCCACGACCTTCGGCTTGCCAAGCAAATGCTTTAACCACTGAGTTATACCTGCTGGCATATGGTTGTCACAAGCTGCCACCATAAAGCTATTTCAGTAACTACGTCGAGTACATTCTATGTATACCTTCCAACAGCCTTCCAGAACGGCGCGATCACGGGAACTTTAATAAAAAGCAACTGTAGCTTATGCTGTTCTGCAGCATCTGAAGTACAAATCCCAACCAGGTGAACATTCGTTTCTTGATCGACTCTAGTGTAAAAGGCGTCCTTGTTAGCTCCTTCGCCTCATCATTCCTCACAAATTCAAACCATCGTACCATCAGTATTCTACGCAGGCATTTGATCTCGAATTCCAATATACGGCTGCATTAGGGTTTGGTGAGATGTCAATACGCACAGCTATTACATTTGAACTAAACGGGATCTCTCTGATCGAATTCCAATATACGGCTGCATTAGGGTTTGGTGAGATGTCAATACGCACAGCTATTACATTTGAACTAAACGGGATCTCTCTGATCTGATAATTTAATCAAATATATTATTTACTTGTTTAACGGTAGAAATGTGTTGTAATTGACTAGTGCGCAAGAAAAACAAACCGATGGACTACCCTCTAAATGAATTTCTGACATTAGAACAATAATAGGAGGAAGTTTGACGTAGCAAAACGAATATAATGAAGGATGGAGGCACATGCTGAAAAGCTACACGTATCACAATCTGACATGATTATAAAACGATAAACGTTAGAAATATTTGTAATTCAAATTTTAATTTCATCTCTTTACTTGAAAACCACTGACTAGATGTTAATTTTCCCATTCAGCTATTGAGTCATTTGTAAAAAATATTTTTTTAATTCTGTCATCCCAATATCAAAAAAATGTATTTTATTCTAAGCGTAAAAATGCCAAGGAAATTTTTCTACAATATGTGAATATTTATACGTGTTATAAAATCTTTTAAGTTCGATTCATTATTATTTTCTTACATTTTATGAAGGATATTCTACAAATTATTTATTGTTATAAATTTATATTTTTACCTATTTCAGTACTGTTTTTTTTCTGCTCACTCTGTCGTCATTTGTTAACATTTTTTAAGATATGGAAGATTTGTAAGCCAGTTAACATCTTTGCTTTGAGACCCGTCTTTGAATCGCTTTTGCCTTTTTTCATTTGCTCGAGCGAGTCAAGTCGGGATTATTTTTTGAGAATAAAGCATTTTTTCGCGATCCTTTTGTCGCTTTTCGCCAGCTCATTTTTGTACTTCGTTTTGCATAGAAAATTAATGAAATAAAGCGATGCTGGACGAGACAAAGACCGCAGTGCTGATAACAAACAATACAAGTTCACCTGGAGCGTAGATGTAAAGACGGATATCAATTATTTTATGACCCTTTGAATATACATTTTAAATTCATTTTGCACAGGTATCCAAGGCCTTCTTTTATATTCACTCTTTAACTGGAGCTGCTGACCATTCATACAGTAATAACCACCATACAGTTCTATCAGCCGCCCACTTGCATTGTCTCAAGTTATACCTTGAAATCCCCGGTCTTAAAAAATAACGACAAGTCACTGGTTCGTCACGTAGGCACGTGAAGTAAGGATACAGGAGCAGATCACAAAGCAAAACAACTTGTTTTTGTAGCACAATTCGCTTTTACTTTAAATAAATACTTAATTCTTCGTCTGACCACTACATGACGTTTCGCTGGGCCGAAGTGCGCTCGTAATGGCTGTCGCCCAGCGCCGCAAGTTGCGATTTACAGAATTAATGGCGCACCAATGACAGCAGCCATGTACATAACTAACGTCACACCAATAACTGGACTTGTCTAAAATGCTAATATGGCGCCACATACATGTACGACAAGCAAACAGAAATAAGAGACGAAAGATTGTATATCCAGGTTTTCGATACCAGTCAGCAAGAGCTATATCATGCTGATGTCAACCTGTACACTGATGGTTCTCTAATCTGCTTAGTCTCCGATAGAATACGATAGCACAGCAATAGCAGTGTGATTGAATACATTTAACGGATAATTTTCCTCGAGGCATGAACTACAATATTTAGTCCTAATAGGCAGCTCAACAAAACCAATAATACTCGGTATTCCCAGTAAGTCTCGTATTCAAATATTACGCCAATGTATAATGAACGTACGCTTCAGCTGTGGTGCAGATGTGGAAGACAAAGAAAGAGCTTTTATCACGAGAACTATAAAATGTATTGTACAAATAATACATTAATAATCCACGTCAGATAAAAGTGCTTCTGTGTCAAATAACATTAGAACAGGTGCATAAAAAATACTACAAAAATACTATTTTTTATGAAAACGTGTTTGTTTGAGTACTCCCAGCGCTGTGCCGGTAATCTCTGCTTAATGCTGATGTGAAAATGATTTTTTTTCAGGCAGTATTCTTTACGTTCGGAACGTTTTTCAGTAAAGTAGGATTTGCCCAGAATTTCAACATCCGCCCACTATGCAGAAAATCTGTTTTAGGAAGTACAAACGGGAAAATATCACTAAGCGTTGACGAAGATATCTTATTAGCAGATTCTATCGTACTTGGTTTTATGAAAGTTAGTAAATGCCGCATGTGGAGTGTTAACGTCATAGATTACAGCCTGGCATTAATGTTTCGTAATTTTTTTTTAAGAACAACCACTGCATGAATGGTTTTCAAAGAACCTTTTTCAATTAATAGGCAGTGACTGGTATTTTTATGAGGAAAAATATTAGTCTCACACGTATCAGCGATATTTGTACAATTATTTTCATAAATATTTTACGCTTTACATTTATTTATTTAAAACGTTAAATAAATATTTTTTTAAGTAACGATTTTGTAAATGAATGTTAAAATGCTTAAAAAGATAAGGATAGTAGAGTCAAGTTAATAACAAAAATATGTAGGTTGGGTGTTGACTAAAATGAAAAAAAAAAAAAATTTAGATTAAATATTATTTATGTATTTTTATAGTCCCATTATAACCTGGTTTTTTTAGCAAACTAAAAAAATTCTGTGGACTCAGACAAGAAGCTTATGTTCTGCAGAGATCGGTAGTACTCTTTATAAAAATATATTTTGTACGTTTGCTTATTATTAAAAAATAATTGCTTGTACCGAACGTTAATTAAGAATGGATCTCAAAGTGAATGCATAAACTTTCTTCCCCTGGACTAATTAACTTGCATGAAAAATACGGACACGACAAAGGATTTTTCCTGAAAAGTTTAATTATTTTTTTGGTTAGTGCCGAGTGCATTCTGTTTCTACCTGAAGGCTTCCGTTTTCAGGATTTCAGGGGACCTCTGTGCGCACCCAGCGGCGAAGTCGAAACTAATAATAGGAAAAACATGCTTAATTAAATTTTCATCGGATGCGGAAAATTTACTAACGCACCACCACAGTTGACAGTGATCACCAAGCATATTATTTTAATACTCGTACATATACTTTTTTATCTGTTCTCTCAATTTTAGCGACAAAACTGTTATAATCATCATCATACCACGTCCGCTCCCCTAACTGGAGTAAGCCTCGATTTTCTGCGCGTCATCCCACGGCAGCTCCACATCCTACAGCTCCACCAAGTACATTTTATGTATAGTTCACGACGGTTTTCCTGGACGCCGCGAGCCCGGGGGCTTAAAGAAAAGGCAGCTTTAGTTTATGCTTTCCTGTGGCATTCTCAAAATATGCCCCAGCCAGGTTTGCCTCTTCATCAACTGCAGCATGGTAGGCTGCCTTGTCCGCTCTCTAACGTCGTTATTCCTCACAAAATCAAACCAATAAATTTCAATGTAATCACTTTTACGTATCCAATTTACGACATCAACCGTTAACTTTTTTAGTTTTCAAAATTTTGCTAAAAAAAATTATATACATGGTACAGAGAGTTAGTTTAGATGCCATTAAACCTAACCAGGTTAGATTTGATCAAAGCACTTACTTTATTTAAGGAAAATCATTTCTCATAATTGTAATTTAATCACTACGGAACAGACACGATTATATATATAACAGTTTCAAATTCCCTATATTTATTATTATTGAATCAGGATCCTAATATAGAGCTTATAAATTTATTAAAAACAAACATTTATTTTACCCTTCGTCCGGACTTGAGTCCACGACCCTTCGCATATTGCGTCAAGATTAGATCTTCAGCCATGATAATAATATTAATAAATGAATTGAAATATATTTTTCGAAATGTTCTCGGCGACTTCCATAGTAACAAGTCCCTGGTACCGCCACGATAAAAGCAAACTGAGCGCTGCTATCGGAAAACCGAAAATTAACCTGCGGGGTACATCAATTTGATATTCGCTAATTTGGTTTGAAATACAACCTCGCAAAGTAGGTTTATATTAATAAAGTTACTTAATAAACATTCCCACAAGGAGAGATCGGTCTTCTATGTAAATTAGTTATTCATAATATTTCGCTGAGTGGCGCAACAGACAACTACATCAGCCTGTTTTAAGTTGAGTGGGAAAGAGGTTTGATAGGTATCTCAAAAAAATAAAAGTTTACGTTATTCTAAGTACTAATAAGTATAAAATATTTTGAAGTTTTAAATGATTCATCTTAAAATACAACCAAGTAGATAATAACATCTAACTAAAAAGTTCTAAATATCTTCTTATTTCCATATCCAATCCAGAGCACAATATCGTAACAAATTGCAGACACAAAATTTTGTCTTTTTCCTCGTCCCATGTCAGCTCTGCCTCCGAAAAAGTTTTACCGAATACATTTTATTACAAGTTTTTTCTGGTCTTCTAAAACGTCGCTAGCTTGAGTGCCTCAAAAAAAGACAACTATAGTTTATGCTCTTCTGTAGCTTCCAAAAAAGATGTTCCAATGAGATTCTCTTTTCGTTTTTTTTACCTTAATGTTAGATGTAAGGCTGCTCCCTTACCTCCAGCTTACACAAATATTGTTTGTTTTCAAAACAAATAAAATAGATGCATTTGTTTTTTATAAGATCCTAAAATTCGCATTGAAAAAATATAAATAGTTCTTGTCATTAATTCTTCTGATAAAGGAATATAATAAACGCTCCTTTCGCCAGTTCCTGAACTCCAGCACTTTTCATCCCCATCGACCGTTGTCTCTTCGCCAGATATGCCCTGCTTATTGTCACTTGATTTTGCCTATTATTTAGGTAGCATCCACTACTTGAGTTCTTCGGATATCTTCATTTCAGATTATACCTTTGCTTTGATCAACCAAAGCTGAGAATCTCAGATATCGCGCATGGATTAGAAAAAAACTGCAAATCCGCAGATTTGAATCCAGTCAACCCCGTCCACTGCAATTTATTCTTAAGCGAATTTTTTTTATGTTTCTTATTTAGACGAATTGGCAGTGCGCAATGAATCATAAACATGACATTTAGACCCCATTGCATTACGAGTATTCTTTAGTCTCAGGGTGAATATAATTTATTATACGTAAATACACTGTATAACTAACTACAAGGAGCCAAATTCCTCTTTTTATGTATTTCCGCTGCTACATCATTCGTTGCTTCATCCGTTATTCATCATTTCGCCGGCAGGTATAGCTCAATGGTCAAAGCGTTTGCTTAGCAAGCTGAAATTTGTGGGTTTGATCTCCGACGGAGATTAAAAAAAATAAAGATTTTTAACCTATTTCTGAGCTCTAAAACCTCCCCGGTTGGTGTGAATTTCATCCCTTATCTTTAAAATGCCAGTCTTAGGCTATAAGTCGAAATTGGTGGTAGACGAAAGTCGTCCCGTGAAGACCACCTATTCATAGTGAATTCCTGTAATAATTGTATGATGTTTGAATTTCGGGCTGTAGTCTATGACGTTGGCAGATTAACATTCCACATGCACCGCTTATCCATATGTTAAATTGTAGGCGTCCTAGAAATTCACACATAAAAAACTTGAGAATCAATGTCACCATCTGCCGGTATTCTCCTGTATGTGCTTACATAAAAAATGTAAAATATTCTTATAAACGAGCTTTGTTTCAAGTCCATGAATCACTCCCTTCGATTCGAATCGATCTCATTAGTCTTGTCCTATCTCTTTCGGGGGTAAACTTAAATATTTCCAATACTATTTTATTCACTAGCTAATCCGTTATCCGCTAAAACGTAAATATACAAACGAGCTTACGCTGGGGTTAATTTCGCCCGCGCCGCGCGAATTACGCTAAACCCTCCATTGTTTTACGATTTAAAATACCCCGAACCCTAAACTCTCCCACCGACCGCTCTTCCCTAATTCACGTCGTTGCTTTCCTATTCAAATATAAATACGCTACGTCGGTAATACCTCTCTCTGTTATACCTACCTACCGTGCATTTGTACTAGATACTGAATAAACCTATCCTAACCTTTTGTAGACTATAAATTTGAATGTTTTATTTCCTTCTTTCAGTCAGTTTCAATTCTGTCAGTTGCCATTGTCCGTGTGTCGTATCCGTGTCATCTCTTCACCTGAAAGTCTTCCGACCTTCAAGGTAGCCCGTGTAATTGAAGAGACGGTCACTGTAGTATTCGAGGCATGTGTTTGTGTGTTAACTCAACATTCACGAGGCTTGGACCATTTGTCCTAAGGAGCGACTCAACAATG
The DNA here is from genome assembly GCA_022606575.1 of Glossosoma conforme. Lineage (NCBI taxonomy): Eukaryota > Metazoa > Arthropoda > Insecta > Trichoptera > Glossosomatidae > Glossosoma > Glossosoma conforme. The sequence continues at coordinate 793,416 of JAGTXR010000149.1, forward strand.
ACACTCGATAAGCAACAGTCACTGATCTATATATGTTTCGTTTCACACCCTTTAATAAACTTACCGCGCTAACGATGTGATATTGCCGTTGAACTTTTTTTTATGTAAACAGGAGAATACCGATTGTTGGTGATAGTGATTCTGAAGTCTCATCTGTGGAATTCTATGATGGTGATCATACGGTTAAGCGCTGCATGTGGAGTGTTGATGCGCCAACGTCATAGACCACAGCCCGACATTCACGCACCATCCTTCCTATTAAAAGAATTCACTACGAATAGGTGGTCTTCACGGAACAAATTTCTAACTGTCTTTCAATATTCTGTGTGTTCTTAATTAACCTAAATCTGATACATTTGTATAGATATGCATATTTCAACTTAAATACTTGGTTCTTGGTTCATACACTCCTGTTTATACTTCACTCGTAACTTTAGGACATATTACCATTAAACTGTTGAAAATGAAGAGGTTCTAGAGAACTGGGAAATGAATTTCAACTTCTTGGACATTACACTTGAGAAATAAGTGCGCCGTAATACGAGCTACGGTGTCTTGTTGGATTTTTGTAAAATAACTATTTTTCAAACGAAAAATGCAACAACAGCAAAAAATACCGAGTAAATTATTGAAGCGTTCTGAATTGTGATTACATTTCTTATATATGTATAAGCTTACTAAAATACATTTAACTTTTTTTTATTTTCTAACCCAGTCAGTTCTGCATCCCGAAGCAACTCAAATGTGGAAAGCTCACGACGGTTTTATCAAGAAGTACTAACGCTTGGGGATTAAAAATAAACGTTTTTAGTGATTTTATGCTCTCTTGCGGCATCTCTTTCAGCACAATCTTCATCGACGTCTGATTCACATTCGTCTCTTGAGTGAATGCACTATAGAAAACTGCTTTTTCCGACACTTAGCATTACCATTGCTTACAAAAATTAATACATCGTATATCTTCTTCGTAGTAGTATCAATCCGGTGGATTGGTTTGCAGCAACAGAATCTTGCATCTCGATCTCCACTCCTCCGCAACCCCTTTTCAGCTCAGCATAAGGGCTACAACTCATGTCCTCGAATACTTGCTGCGTATGTCTTATAACTTTGTAAATAAAACTGAGAAGAAAATAAACACGTCATAAAGGAACATATTAGATATTTTCCTAAAGAAAAAAATGTATGAAGATGAATTTTGTACTGTATTTCCAAAGATAAACAATATTTAATGTGAAAAAGTAAAATACTCGTATTAATAATAATGATAATTTGTCGAGTCTGTGGGCTGACCAAATAGCCATGCTCATGAAATGAACACGGTTGTAAATGCACGTGGTTCGTGACCAATTATTTTACTCCAATATATTGATGAGAGAAACATCGTATAAGATGATGTTTCCTGTGAATTTATATATCAGTTGTTAAATTTTAATATGCTGAATGCTGTTATCAAACATAAACAATATTTTTATGTTCGGTAGTTAGGTACGTGCATAAGACCGGTGCATTCACTAAAAGCTTCGAATATTTACGGGAGCAGTGGTCGGAATTTAAATAAAAACACGCCATTTTGGAGTCCGGCGTCACTCTCTGCGGTGTAAGCTTTATGGGACATGCAAATGTTGGAGTTTACGGCCACGAAGCCGAGCGCCGGGGAAACGGCCACCATTTTGATTTTACATGACTTACGTGACTTACGTGTTGGCGGGAACATTGGCCTTTTAACGGACTTACTATTCCGGCCATCTTTTATTTAGTTCTCAATTCTACAACATCGAAAAAATATGTAATTAAAAAAAAAACGATTTCGTTGTGCTTATTTTAATAAGATTAATAAAACGTACATGACAACAATTGAAAAAGGGATATTATAAAATTAATGGGCATTGTACCCGCACACATATACAACCTGTTAATATGTGTGTACTAATGTAGGAACTTGTCCATACCTATATAAGCCACTGCCTATTTTTATTTTTTCATTATTGAAGATGGTCTTGAGGGAGGCCGAAACATATAATCAGTTAAAATAAATGTGAATCAAAACTATATATTTTTATTTTTTTATTAAAACTAATTTAAAATTGTAACAACGTTATCAATCAATTCAAATTATTTCAACTAGTAGAATAATCAGTAAACTTTGTTCAAAGTTAGCTTAGAATTTTGAAGTTCCACAGAATACAATATGCATCATCATCATCATCATCAGCCTGTGTCCGTCCACTGTTGAACGTAGGCCTCCCGCATGAGTCTCCATCCTCTTCGATCCTCCGCCTTCCGCATCCAGGTCACTCCCGCTATTCTTCTTATATCGTCAGTCCATCTTGTAGGGGGTCGGCCAATGCTTCTTTTTCCAGTTCTTGAGCGCCATTCCAATACTTTTCTTTCCCATCGACCATCGTCTCTTCGACAGATATGTCCTGCCCATTGCCACTTGAGTGTGCCTATTCGTTGGGTAAGCATCCACTACTTGAGTTCTGCGTATTTCCTCGTTTCGGATTCTATCTTTTAGCGACACTCCGAGCATTGATCTCTCCATAGCACGCTGGGTGACTTTTATTTTATGGGTAAGACTTGCTGTCAGATTCCACGTCTCTGCGCCATAAGTTAATAGAGGGAGGATGCATTGGTTAAACGCCTTAGTTTTAAGACATTGCGGAATTTTCGCTTTAAAAATGTACTTTAGTTTTCCAAATGCTGCCCATCCCAGTTGTATGCGCCTGTGGATTTCTTTTGAGAAGTTATTTCGCCCGAGTTGTATTATTTGTCCCAGATAGGTATAGTCGCTTACAACCTCTATTTCTGTTCCTCCAACGGAAATAGAATCAAAGGTCTGTGAAATATGACTATTGATCTTGGCTTTTGTTTTATTCGTGTTCATTTTCAGACCAATTTTGTTCGACACTTCATTGAGGTCGTAGAGCATGTCTTGAAGCTTGTCCGGTGATTCAGCTTTTAGCACTATGTCATCTGCAAATCGGTGGTGAGAAATGTACTCTCCGTTAATATTTATACCACATTTTGTCCAGGATAGCAGTTTTAAAATATCTTCTAGGGCGTTTGTGAAGAGTTTTGGAGATATAACATCTCCTTGTCTAACACCTTTGTTTATAGATATATTGTTAGTGCTATCATGGAGCTGGACCATCATTGCTGCAGATTTGTAGAGAGATTTTATTATTTCTATATACCGATAGTCTATTTTGCAGCGTTGTAGTGAATCTAGCACTGCCCAAGTCTCGATTGAGTCAAATGCCTTTTCATAGTCTACAAAGGCGAGGCAGAGTGGCTGATTATATTCTTCGGTTTTCTGAATGATCTGTCTTAGCGTGTGGATATGATCGATAGTACTAAAGCCTTTCCTAAACCCAGCTTGCTCTCGAGGTTGGAATTCATCAAATCGACCCGTCAGCCTGTTTGTTAAAATTCTGGATAATACTTTATACATATGGGAAAGAAGGGAAATGGGTCAGTAGTTTTTGAGCAGTGATTTATCCCCCTTTTTGTGGAACAATATCACAATACTCGTACTCCATGTCACCGGGGTTTCTCCATGTTCTCACATTATGCATACGATTATATAATATAATGGAATCATGCATCTCGAAATACTGCTGAGATTGATTCATTTTACTCCTAGTGAGGTCACTCTATTCGATGGCGTAAACTTGCATAGTTTTTATGGTTATTTTCTATGAATGGGTGATGTCAACGGGATGACATTCATTATCAACAATTAGTTTTATTAGAATAGACTGTTATTATATATAGTTTGTATAAAAATTATTATCAATAATTAATGCACCATGGATTTAACATTTTTTTATTACCATATCCTTTTCAAATATATAGCATATGGTCATCACAGATTTCCGCCATTCAGTTCTGTAGCTGCCAGTCTCTCGGTCTTGTTCCAAGAAATCTCTGCACCTGAAAGTCCACATGGGAACATGTATGATTTCCAAAAACCTTCAGGGCAGGAGTCAGTGGCTTGTTGAGACGTCGGGTGAAATACCTTAAGTATATTGTTTGTGATTCGTTAATCGAAACGCTGCCGAGGCCTGGACATTTTTTCCCAAAGAGCGGCTCAACCAAAAAAATATTATTAAGCCTTGTAGTAATCATACCCACAAGTTTTCTGCAATTGTTTTGTATTTAAGTTCATTATTTTTCATTTTCAAGGATCCATGTTTTTTATTTTTTCCTGAATTTTGTTCCGCGAGCTTTGTTTATGTGTGTCCCTCCCCATCCCTCTCCCTCGTCCTCACCTGTTGACAAACCAACATAGGAAGCAGGACGGCCATTTCACTGTCGGCCGCCATTTTATAACGACCGTTTATATTTCGCTCTTCGGACAACAGAGTGTTCCATATTTGAATAACGCGGGATGTACACTTTAATGACTGAACGTTGTTTAATGAAACATTTTAAATTTTATAAAAAAGTATTTAAAAATATATTTGTGACTCTTGCCATTTAAAATTTTGCAGGCGGGTATAGCTCAATGGTCAAAGCGTTTGCTTTGCAAGTCAAAGGTTGTGGGTTTGATCCCCGACGGAGAATTAAAAGAATGTATTTTTAATCGATTTCTGAACTCTAAAATACCCCGGTTGGTGTGAATTTGATCCCTCACCCGTAAAATGCCAATAAATCAAAATTGGTGGTAGACGAAAGTCGTCCCGTGAAGACCACTTATTCATAGTAAATTCCTGTAATAGTAAGGATGATACGTGAATCTCGGGCTTTAGTCTATGCAGCGCTTAGCCATATGCACTATGGTAAGCGTCATAGAATTCCTCAGATGAGACTTCAGAATTACTATCATCATCTGTCGGTACTCTCCTGTATGTTTTTATATTATTTTGTTTTTTTAAAGTTGACTCCACGCCAAGTTATTGACCCGTCAACATCGATACATAGATATTCAAACCCGTATGCAGATACATTCCTTGACTTAAGGTAACCAACTTAACACCCGTTTGCAGAGATGTTTCTTATTAAGTTTAAGTTGAGACGAGGACTGAGGCTTCCTCACATTAATCATTTTAAAAGAATGTATCTATTTTAGTTTGGATACCTTAAGAAATGTCTTTGTTTACCGGTATCAAGTTGGTTACCTGCCAAGGAATGACATACGGGTGTCAGTATCCAAACGTCGGTATCAGCATATCATTAGATTATCGAAGCTAAGCAAGATTGGACGTAGGCTAACACTTGGATGGGTCACCGCCAGTTGTTAACCGCGTGTCGCTGTTCATGTTGAGCCGCTCCTTCGGACGAAATGACGTTGGTCTTGGGGTAGTGTCTTGCCATATTCACACCCAACTTAAGGTATATTGCCACATTAAGTTGTCACCAGCTTCCTTTGGCATATGAATACTTTATTTAGACGGCTTCTCAAGATATTAGCAATGTTAACTTGTATGGATTTTTAAATATTTATTAGAATATAATTAAATTTTTTCAATATTCTAATCTTCTTTTATAGATCATTGACTATATTACAATATTATTAGTAATTAAATATACACATACTATACACTAAATTTTTTATACGCATCAATTCGTTCAGAAAAAATATCGGCAGAAGCGGGATGCGAACCTGCGAGCCTTGGAACCAACTGTTGCTCATGTCCATTACCCTAGACCAGAGCTCCGCAACCTTTTCTCATCTACGGCACACCAAAGTACTTCTTTGGATTCTACGGCACACCAAAGTTCTCACCTTGAATACCGCGGCACACCAAAAGCCAAAAATAGATATTTATTTGATCAATTTCACTTTTTTTTAATTTAATTTAGAACTTAATAAAGCAAGTACCTCGCCGTCTGTCTACATAAATAGGTGATAAGCGCTGGGAGCTTGAGGACCGTTGTATATTTATTTATTAATAATATTGCCTTATTTGATCGCGGCACACCTGTATCGGCTTACGGCACACTAGTGTGCCGCGGCACACCGGTTGCGGAGCATTGCCCTAGACCACTCGACCATCTTCTGCCCGAGCTGTTGCGCGGAATAAGTTGTATTTATACCATTGTTACCATGATATAACGATAGGTGTCTCAATAGTATATATTCAGAGTGTGTATATTATTATTTTTTATTATCCAATCAGTCAAGATTTATTCACAAGCTTAATATTATTACTTTCCGACAGTCTATTTATTTTAGTAAGTACCACTCGGATCTTTAGTGATATAGATATTTTTCTGAATGAATTGATGCGTATAAAGAATTTGATGTATATTATATGTATATTTAATTACTTATGTTAACTTATGTTATGTAATGATAATAATTGTCATAAATTACAATATTGGTTACATTATTTACTATGGAATACAACAATATTGTGTGTGTATTGATCACAAACAAATATTTAACTTTCAGTTCGTTTTCGGCATAAATAAAGCACCATATCGATTTAAATATTTAATAAAATATTCATGTCCATTAAACATATTCACTCGGCACCCCCCTTTTTGGGTTTAGTCCCCCTTTTCCCAGGGGGGCGCTATCGGAAACCTGTCAGCGGCCGAGGGGGCGCAAGGGAGGCGCCGTGTTTGATTTTGTAACCTAAATAAACTGATAAAGTGACGCTGGCGTTGCAAAGCTTGAGAGGCGCTGGTCAATCTCTGTTTCAGAAATATCAGCAAATTTTAATATTCGCCCATTTCGATTATTTAGTATTATTTGAAATGTTGACCTTCGCTGATGGAGGAGAGAGGCAAAAGCATAACCGTCAGCATTTAACCGAAATGATAAAAAAAAAAACGTTTGTGTTTATTGGGTTATTAAGTAATACTAATCGGTTCAAGCACACCATATTGAAAGCACAAGATCGCGTGTTATCACTGAAGTTAAGCAACATCTAGTGCGAACAGTATCTGGATGGGTGACTACTTTGAAACATAGCGAGTCATTAGTTTGGATGGGCCACCGCTTTTTTCGCCGAACCAAATTTTTTAGGTTTCGAGTGAGATGGGCTAATCATTAAATCTGTTTTTTAAAAAGGTGCCTTACTTACGCCCCAAATTCTACGGCAGACTTCTGATTAGGCCCCATGGCTCTCGTCCTAGAGGATCATCGGGAACTATATATATATATATGATGTACTATATATACCCAATATTAGAGTTAAGTAGGGTGGGTAAGACCGGATGGATACGTCGCCCTCATCGCTACCATGCTTTTTGTGTATAGGCGGTAATCTTCGGCGAAGAAGTCGAAAATTCAAAATTTGAATGTCTGAACTACGAAATTTTACACCCACGCTCACCAAAGCCCGTTTCTCTTATAACGAGAAAGTGCTTTGAAAATAATGCCTTGGTAAGTTCTCCCATGGAGCGCAGGTACAAGGCGCCCGGTCCGAGGAGCCTTATTCTCCCAAAAAAAAGAATATACCATTTATTTGATCGAGGCTGTATAGTTCGCCTGAGTACATATTATTTATAATATGTACTCAGGCGACCTTCCGGTGCAAAGATGGCTTGGAATGAGGCAAGGATTAAAGACAGCGAACTATACAACTTTGATTTGTGTAGTCCATATGCTCCGACGAGGAATCTTATTTGAAAAAGTGTAGGGAAAAAATGATCAGTATATATATAATGATCGAATAAAATTGATAATTAATAAGGGAAAAATATGTGAGTCTTAGTTATGATCGTTAAAATCAAAAACACATAATTTAATTATTACTTAAATATACATATACCATTCATAAAATTCTTTTTTCAACGCGTCAATCCAAGCACAAAAATAACGGCAGAAGCGGGATGCGAACCGCGGACCTTGGAAACCAACTATGCCCAGGTATTCATACCGCTCGGCGAACTACGCCATTGCCCTGCCTAGACTGACTTGCGTTGAAACTAGTATTTATATCATTGTTATCATCGTACGATAGATGTCGCCATAGTATATATTCAAAGTATGTATATTTAAGTAATAATAATATTGTAATATAGTCAATGATCTATAAAAGTAGATTAGAATATTGAAATAATAAAATAATATTCTAATAAATTAAAAAATTTACATAATTTAACTTTCGTTTTTTTTCGACTATCAATATTCCACTTTCCATTTTTATAATCCTCCACTCAAGTAATTTCTGCTTATTCGCATTATTAATTTCATTTTGCATTAGTTACTAATGGACTCAAATTATACCAACAAGTTGAAAATTCAAATATTGATATTAATCCAAAAGCGTCGAATCGATTCGCTTTGAAAACCAAATGTGAGATAGGTATATTTGGCTGTTAATTTTCATCCTGGCAATTCCAATAATTAATACCGATATGCGATGGGAAATATCATATTTGAAATATATTCTGTTTCAATCGAAAGGTTTTTTTTATATTTTTTAAACGAAGCTTAAGCCGTCGTGTTTGGTATAGTTAAATGACTCGATTGTCATTGAAGAGGTCTCGAGTTTGTTTCCCTTTGAAAAATCATTTTATAAACTGTATATTGTTCAGTATAAAAGTAATATGCATTTTTTTGAGTTTTAAAGAAAGTAATGCGCATGTTTTTATTAATACGTGATCATCCATCGCAGCACTGTAAAATTGGTTGCGATATGTGGTGGGGTTTTGTTCTTCCGACGCAATTTTTTGAAGATCATTTTTGAAAAGAAAAGAAAGTTCGCATTATTTTCATAATTTTACCTGTACATAAATTAACCAAACTCATAATGGCAAGCATCATTTAATCCTAAGATAAGATATTTACGGCACCGTCTGGCTGTAATATCTTCTGTATATATGTATTAGCATTTAAAAAACGCCTCGTTATTTTGGCAACTGCGATAAATAATATCAATATTCGATGCACAATTTGAAATATTCCATTTCAAGCGACAGCTGATTTCCTCTTTCGTATTTTTGCAACAATGTTGCCAGATCACAATAACAACATTTCCCAGTAGCGCTAGTAAACGATACGCGAGGGAAAATGTTTATTTTAAAATTTGAAATATTGTATTTTCGATTTATTCTGCTGCTATTTTAAGCCATAAAGCAATATTCGCAGAATTTCTCTTATTTTTCGTGATTGATAGTTTTTCAGTGTATTTTTAAATATACTAACAAATCAAACGTCTAAATATGAATTGCTGTTTACCTGAGCTGCCGAATGTTATTTTGTATTTTTTTTTTACTATATTTTCCCTGCATGTACTCGTATTGTAACAGCTATGCTAAATATTTCACCATCTTTTGAAACAGTACCTATATTATATTGAGCCTAAGGCCCGCCGTAGTTTGGATGCGTTTTTATACACATAGGAATCGTACGAATACTTGCGGAATCGCACGAATAATTACAATAATTTATTTACTATGAGAGGTCAGACATTGACCATCTGCATATATTTCCGTGTCTAAAACACGAATATTGCTTCGTTTCAAGCCATCTTTACATATAATGATCTGGTTAAAAAAAGGTAATTTAACTAACTCAAGATGACTGAAGATACAGTTATTTTATAAAGCAAAAAGTGGAAAAAACCGTTAAATCAACCCTATATATATATGTATATAACGTTTTCATATGATAGGAGGATTACCTAACTGTTCTTGAGACTTGCACTATCTAGTACTAAGATTCGGCTGAAACCAAAATAGCAACATAGAAAGGACCGCCATATGAAAATTATCGTAAATGCTATATGGAAAATAAAATAAGCCGTCACAAAACCAAAAAGCGTGCGTTATAGGCTTACTTGGTAGTACATACACTTTAAATGTGATTTTATTTTATTTAATTCACATCAGCTGACTGCATGTGTTACATTGAAAGAAGTAATATTTTAGTTTTCTCAGGCTTAACACAAAATTGGCGATTCAGATATTTATTCTTTTATTGAAAAACAATAATCAAAAACATTCAAAGAATCCCACCAGACTTATCAGATGTTAGCTGACAGACTTCACTTTACTCCAAAGCCTGTAAAATTTCACTCTGTGGATAATTTTGTGTTTATATTTTTAATCAAATAGGGAACGTGTAGTGTTCCAATATCCGTTGGTTAAATGGTCGGTCATGGGACCCTGTAACATGCAGCTGATGCACTCAGGTATATATTGTCGTTGGTGCGGCTGCGCGGAAACCAATAGCAATAACGTTTTCCATGTCGACCGTACAGAGGGCACTTTGCCAATACCTACAGCATCACCTCTCACCCACTCACTAGCCCAGGGCTGGATCAGGGACGCGCTCGCTGTCACAAACTATATTTTACATTAATTTCAATCGGTGCCGGTTTTAGGGGGTGGTGAAGTGGAATGACGTGCCAGGGCGCCGAATAAGCTAGGGGCGCCGAAGGCAACCAAACTTGCCTTATTTAAAAAAATATATAAACGATAATGTGATGCCAGTAAAAAAATTCCCTAAGGCGCCGAGCGTAATACTTCATAATACGCACCATAACAGACTTTTTAAGGCTTCAAAAATTTTTTAATCTTTAAACTTTTTAACTCATATAGAAAACTGCTAAAATTTAATACATGTAACTGCTTTCATGTGTTCTCTAAGGCCAGATTTTGTAAACTTTAATAATTACTCGTATATAAAGTATAAAAGCCTTTTTATTAATTTTATCAATTTTTTGCAAGGATCCCACATTGTGCGAAGGCTTCCTCCAAAGATGATCATTGGTCTTGTGCTATTTGGCATCAGTTAGAGCTGCGATTTTATTTTTTTCGTCTTCCTATAGTGTCAGTAGTCATCCTTTGCCTCTTTTCCTTTGTGGACTTATTCACAGGATTGTTTTCTCGGTTCATCTCTGATTTGTGAGTACATGTTTCAAGTCATTAGTAGCTTTTGTTATTGCTCTTATTTTTATGTGGCTTTTGTGAGTAATAATACTTACTTCATCGTACATGGAGAAGAAGTAAAAGGTTAAAGCCCTTCTTGATTTTAATTCGTTTTGAAGCAATGACACAAAACATGTTCAGTGTCCTGCCGGGGACTACTGCGTGGTGGACTCGAATACAATTGACTTGATAAACTCCAACTATGAAAGCAGTTGCACATCATTACATTTCTGTTGTATGATCCGAGATCATAAAAATCTTTTTATGTCATAATATTTATATAAACTCTTATAATGATATCAGCTCGATATATAGCCCTTGTAGGCTTCTGCCGAAAAGCATTGATATACGATCTTACGTCTCTTATTTATTTTGTTCGCTCATCTGACACAAATATAAAGTGTTAGGCTAAGTCTAGATTTAAAGAGTCAATAATATATATGGTACAGCCTCGCCATCTTGTTTATTTAACACGTCCTGTGTGTATTAATTGGCGGAGCTATTTCCGTAAATGGCCACAGTGCGATGACTGCCAAAGAGTCGTAGTCATGATCTGTCCGAGACCTGAAGCAGTATGCATCGTCTCGGGCAGATAACAACAGTTTATTTGTTTACTTAAATATAATTTTAATGTGCTCCTCAATAAGTTCTCTGTGTTGCTCATCTGCTCTTTATCCCTAGACGCGTTCTGATTAGTATTCCGGATACATGGAGTCGTTCTTTTGAGTAACGGGGTTGTTAATAAATACGTTGAATTTTGTCGTGACAATTAATCAGATCACGCCATGTTGCCTGCCCCTACACACTGCACCTGCTTGCTGCGTCTCTCGCTGGACCGTTTTATTTGGTCTCGTCCCGTTAAACTCTCGATACCGGGTATCAAAACGACAAAGCCTGGCGTTCCGAGAAACGCAAACTAAATATACATGTAGTTGCATACTAAGTGTGGGGTGAAACAAATAGCTCGCTAACTCAAAATTATATATTCCAATATAACGGCGTCAGATGTTATGTGTTTCGCAATTACGCATTAACTAATATATTTTGTACATAACTTCTTAGGTTTTCACGGCCAGATTTGATATTGTGGCTTTTGGGTTTGGCCGTGTGTGGCGAATTACTTCTTTCCAATATTTCAAGCGCTATTGAAGGTGTCTTCTTCAGGATTGATGACTTAGTTATGAGTTGGGCTGACGGCTAAACTACCTCCAGACACCAACTCATCACTAAATCGTCAACCCTGAAGAAGACCCCTGCGATGGCAGTCGAAATATTGGAAAGAAGTAATTCGCCACACACAGGGCTAAACCCAAAAGCCACACTATAAATATATTTTGTGATTATATTTTTAGGGAACTAATAAAAAGGGCTTTAATGTATTTGACATCAGTTAAAATGCTAATAACGTCTTAAATATATTTTACGATATCTTTCTACAGCATAGGAGAACCTCTTACGAAGAGATAAATATCCATCGATATTTATAATTCAAAATCAATAAATTTAGATTTACCTTATAATAAAATACAAGTTGAAGGCTCAATTAAGTTATTAAACATTTTTAAATGCCTTTTAAATGTTAGAATCCCTAATCAGGATTTTTTATTTAAAAAATCGGCTTATGTAACATGTTGCGTTATTTATTTATTTTTTTATTTATATACAGAATCAAAATTCCAATTTTTTTTTTACAAATATTTAGAAACATAAAGTATATTTAAATATACAATAAATAGAGAAAATAATAAAAAAATAAAAATAACACAAAATAATAAGAAGATGACACGTGTCAAAGATCACAGAGATCAAGTAGAACAATTACATCTACAAAAGAGAAAAAGGATGTAAGAAAAGGATCGAGGTGTGCTGGTAGGCCATTTAGGAGCGACATTGCAGTTGTACCAAATTGAGTATATATTATGTGGCTATTAGATAGTTGTACAGAATACTACTAATATCACCTGCGTAATTATAATTTACCTAAACTCTATTCTTTAATAAATAGGCCTAACCACACTTTAAAGCATGATACATCGAATTCAATATTTCCAACCAAACGATAAAACTTATTAATATATTAACCTGTAAATCATTTCGTTTCCGTTAGTTTATTATGTTGTCGTACGTAATACTAGAACTTATAATTCAATCATTATTGAAGATGGTCTTCAGGAAGGCCGAAACATGTAATCGTTAAAATAAATTGTGAATCTAAACTAAATATTTTTAATTTATTAATTCTTTAATTAAAATTAATTCTAAAATTATAATTATGCAGTTTCACCAAGTATTGTCAGTTGATAACCTCAATGTTATTATCTCTAAAATACCTCCGGTTGGTGTGAATTTGATCCATCACCCGTAAAATGCCAGTTATAGCCTATCAATTAAAATTGGTGGTAGACGAAAGTCGTCCCGTGAAGACCACCCATTCATAGTAAATTCCTGTAATAATAAGGATGATGCGTGAATTTCGGGCTGTAGTCTATGACATTGGCGGATCAACACTCCACATGCAGCGTTTATCCATATACACCATGTAAGCGTCATAGAATTCTCCTGTCGGTACTTACATAAAAAAAAAAGAATATTAGAACCTTGTGTAAGAAATTTTATTTTAGTGATGGTATGGTAGTTTCGCCGTCACTCTTAAGGTATTGTAACGATCGATACTTATCTTTATATATCAAAAAAAAAGTGTTAGGTTACACCATTTTATTACTCAAGAACCTATTTTCATGGTCTTTGATTTGCTGGATCTTTCTTCATTCCGAATAAAAAAATAACTATTAAAACGTCGGAAAAAAATATGAACGAATTAATTATTTTATACATTTTGTAGGGAAAGGCTTATAAGATTAATGCTGGTTCCAGTGCGTTGTATGTATTATCATTTTGCACACAACGCCATCTCTGTTGAAATAATTTAATGTATTATTTTTCAGCATTCAGCCAAAATAAGTGAACAAAGCAATTATTTATTCTAAGGCGGTACGAAAGTTCACCAGGTCAACCTCCAGTAGTAGAAAAATAGTACATATTGTTAATTATGTTTTTGCGATCCAAAATAGCGTTCATAACGTTTCTTGAATACGTTTGATCAATAGGTACTATTCACATATTTCATTACTCAGATTATAATGCATGTCAGGTAAATCTTGGCAACCATATTGCAAATGCATTTAGCGACCTAACTGTATTGACTTTGAGGATTTACCTATTGATATCAACATGTTTATTGCTGCTGTGACGACAGTTAATTTGCCTTTGACCGGTTTATTGGGCGGCCAGGTGCCTATAGATATCCAACATTGATGGTATATTAATAATTTAATGGTCACTGCATTAACCCATCCCATTTGTTAATGTGAAATGTTATTATTTTAATGGATTGAATAGAGAAACTTTAAGAGTAAAATAATATTTCAATAAATGATTATTAAAGCAGTTTTTAATTCTTGCAGTGTTACCGATGTAGCGTTCAATAATTCATACCTTAAATTATATTGTGGGTATATTTGTCCAGCGCCTGAATAATTTATAATAATATGTATTTTACGCTCTATTTCCTGAGTATCAATAAAAAAATAAGTACCTAATATTTGATGCCAATAACTACAAATATATATAAATAATTTTATGCATAAAGCGTTACCATTAAAATACCTATCATTATATTTTTTATGGGAGATTAAGTTGGTACTCTGCAGGCGCCTTGTGGGTCGGCCATTTTGAAATTGGAAATTGCGAATTTTGAAATCGTTCTCCGCCGGAACATCCGCCAATATTTTATGTCGCGAAACATTTTTTACGATGATTTACTTTTACGGACCTCGCCGTACAGATTTAATCAAAAAACAGACGCGCCCTGTATTATATCATTCGAGAAAATATATTATTTTCGGGGAAGCATCCGGGACACCATTTATTACTATTAAGCTATGATTATTTGTTTGTACGAATGTACATGCATGCTTACATGATACGCAAGAGAATTCTGATAAAAGAGAAGATTGATTTTCGGTATATTCAACATATGTCTATACAAATATATCTACTTAATGGTTTGAATTAAATTTTAATAAAAGATCGTAAATTTTGTATTCATCACGTCATTGCACCTGTTATCTACCCATTATTGAAGTTAAGCAACACTGGACGCGAATCATACTTAGATAGATGACCAACTGGGAACATTCAATATTTAATATACATAGTTGGTTTGTTTGAGCTGCCCATTTAGGATTAGATGTTCTAATCCTCAAAAACGTCGGGTCAATCATCCGATTTCCTTAAAAACACTGAATAACAAGCACTCAAATATGCCTCGTAGACCGCAGTTCCTTTTCTTCAAGTCTCTGTTCTTTTGCCTTGGAAGCTGTTGGAAAATATCCATACCTATGTACTCGACGGAGGTCCAGTCGAAGAGATGACTTAAAAGAGGCAAGGATGGTTACAGCTGAACTGTGTGGCGGAAATTTGTGGTGACCATGTGTTTGAGATAAGGATAAGCTTTGGAACAGAAAATGTCGTATATCTACTGAATACGTATCTATCAGTTTTTAGGTGTAGGTGCATTTAAATCAAACGACCATTCGGACTACACACCTATAACGCATGTTTTTTCGATTTGTTAACGAAGATTTTTCGTATACTTTTGCGGCGGCTTTTCACATTACAGTCTCTTCTATGTTGTACTCGTATATTTTAGGTTGAACCGCCTCCAGGCCTCGCTAGCATCGGGCTTATTATCCGATCTTATGAAAATACTATCAAAGGGTTGACTACGATTCATCAAGTATGAATGAAAATTTTAGTTCGTGCTTCAGCTGTAACTGTATTTGATGATAATATTGTTGCAGGGTGTTCCAAGAGATGCTGTACGGCATCCAGACCGGCTTCGGCTCCCCACAGGTGCCTGTGGCCGAGCTGCTGTCGCGCCCCGTACCCGCGCTGCTCTCCCCGCAAGCATCCAGGACCAAGACCAGCAACTTCCTGCAGGTGCCGGACGTGGAGTCTGTCAGGTAAGCACTAGGAACAGAACAAGCCATACGTGGACTCTGTCAGGTATAGACTTAATACAGAACAAGACTAAAACGTAGAATCTCTCAGGTAATATCTGAGAACAAAAGAAGACTATAAGACTTGGATTCAGGTAAAGACGTATGCCGATCAACTAATAAGCCTCGAGACATATCGAAAGATTAATTCATTTCATTCAATCTCATTTATGGGTTCTTTTTCTTTAGCGCTTCTGTGCTGGTCCCATAATTGTTCAGAGGGGATTACCACTGGATTAGCAGATCACCAAGCAAAGATCGCGAAACTCTGTGTGTCCACGAGCAGTATCATCAAAATAAACTAATGTTGGAAGCTGGTAATAAATCCTAACTAGTACGATTGTTAAGATGGACTTTCCACTGGACTTAAGTTTTCCATTAGGAAGTTCGCCACACCCTTTTGGGTCCACGGACTATGTTTACCAAGCCCCGTACTGAAAATATATATAAATGTAGAAAAAAAGCATTCGCATCGACTTGGACTACAACATGTAGAGTATTTCACGTTTAGGTTAGTTAAGTCTCAGACGGAGACCCATCACTGAGGGTCTTTCCGTGACTCTAATGCAGCATACCTCAGAGTAGGGTAGAGTGGGAGATATTCAGTGGGTGTGTTTTGTCGTGTTTCAGGCCTAAGAGCGTGCCCAGCTCGCCCATGGTGAAGCGCGCTTTCTCGCGCCTTGGCACGTTGACAGCAGGTTGGGGCAGATCCATCCGCAAGCAGCACGCACACCTCAGTGCTGACGACAAGAAGAAGTGGGCGTCCTCTCAGGACTGCTCCAGTGAGTAATTCATCCATTGTGTATGTGGTTTCTATCAACGCGTGGTTTCAACATAGGGCCGACACATACCCTCAACTTGCAACACGCCAAGCGTTACTGACACATGTCTGCGTCATCGAAGAAGGGCTATTAATGGCCGGTATTTCCCCAACAGTTCAAACATTCAGTGCAATCAAAACAGTGGTGGATTAAATAATTTACAGTCCTTGAGAGCATTTCACGTGCCCTATTTTTCTAATGATAAAAACGCCTTTTTTATCCCAGAAATTTTTAAAGCACTAGATGAAATTTTGTTCAAAAATAAAATTATGTGTAAATGTGCCGCAGGTAAAATTAAAACTTTTGACAAAGCACAGAATAAAAATAATGTCATGTAATAGGTTTTCACGGTCAGATTTGGAATTGTAGCTTTTGGGTTGACCCGTGAGTGACGACTTTCTACTTCTATCGACATTTCGATCGCCGTTGCAGGGGTCGTCTTCAATAATCATCAAGATTATTAACCACAGACGATGACATCGGCAACAGCGGTCTAAATATTGTAGAGAATGATAAATTTGCCAAAAACTACAATTTCACGGAATGAAGAGCTGTCAAAAAAACCAAAAAGGCTCAGAATATTAAGCAAATATGACATAAAAAGTGAAAAATGATTTGTTTACAATTAAGATATGCTGGCTTTATAGATGTTTGATTAAAGATAAAAATAGTTTCAGAATAATAATATCTGAAAGTAATATAGAAATAAGTTAACTATTTATTACATTCAATTGTCTTTAATTTAATGTTTTAAAAGGGTAAATATAAAACAACAAAAAACAATTTTGCAAAGTAGTTATTTAATGATTACAATATTTATTAATGTTGTATCTTTTTATATTGTGGCACCCGGCATATTCAAAAAGATCCTACCGGAGTTTTGAGTCTTCCCTGATTTTTTTAATCCTAGATAATAGCTTTTAGCGTAGCAGAGTTAAATGACAAAATGACATATCACATTATTAAGTATATTGCTCAAGTCCTTGAATATTGAAATGAATGTGTCTTTACTTGACCTTGACTTTGCAGACAAAGAAGGCGGTAAGGGAGCTGGCGAGAGAGCTGGCACCGCCCTGGCCGTGCCGCGGCTGTCCGTGTGCGCAGATGCTCAGAAGGTGGACCGAGCCAAGCTGGCTCAGACTGAGGTAAACAACAATATTCTACATCCTTATGATTAGAGACATTATTCAAACGCATCGTACAGAAAAAAATAATATATAGTAATATACAAGCGCCAGGAATAAATCTTTCAGAGCACAGTTTTTTTGTATGTAAACGCATGCAGGAGAGCACAGCCGGTCAAGACCAGTGCACTCTATGACGCTCAGCCAGGGAGACTGGACGCTGCATGCGGGAAACGTGTGTTGTGTTCGTGTTTGTGTGTGGGTTGGGGAGATTGCAAGTGTATATTTATCTGTTTCTTGAAGAGATCTAGATTGTAGGAAGGAGGAAACACAGACGCTGGAAGAGCATTCCATAGCTTACCAGTGGCATTAAGGAGGGAGTTTTGGAAACTGCCAGATCTTGGTCGACATATATTAACCGTGCATAGATGTTCGGCAAGTGTAAGACGAGTTTGTCGGTTGTGGGTGGGTGCAGGAGGAAGTTCCGAAGAGCAGCGACCGTGGTATTAACGGTAGAAAAGACTAAGAGAACCAATCTTACGCCTGTGTTCCATTGATTGCAGGTTAGACATAAGAGTGTCATTGTTTATTAAATGAATTGCTCTTCTTTGAACTGAGTCAATTAAGTTTAAAAGATACTTACATTATAGAAGAGGCTCAGGTTACCAAGCAGATTTGGGTTAGAAGAACGTGAGAGATATGCAGAAGAACTTTTAATGAAAATACACAATTCTCTAATAGAATTATTTTCTTTAGGAACTCTTTCCTTTAAAATGGAATGCTTTTTGAAAATACTCTTCATGTAACATTTTTTATTATTTAAAACTGTATAACGGCCACTGCTGCGCGTACTAAGAAGACCTTTAAAGAACATCATTTCTAAAATCGCATATCATGTGTCTGGCCACCTGTTTTCCCAAAACTTAGGCAACAAGCATGCCATCAATTTTGTCAAACATGTCACTGGCATGTAACAAAATATTGCATAATATATAATAAAACAAAAACATATCCTTTCTCCAACAAACTGGGAGTATAATCACTAAAGACACCGCTGACTCTAACACCCATATGCAACGACGTTTCTCAAGATTTGAGGGCTAAGGCTTCTTCACTTTAATCATTCTAAAAGAATGTAGCTATTGTAGGTTTATTTCCTTAAGAAATGTCTCTATATATAGGTTTAAATTTGGTTACCAAGGAATGACTCTGCATACAGGTGAAAGTGTCTATATTTTGAGCTGCATTTTATAAATACATCGCATCCTTCAATTACATATTATCGAAGAATGTTTTTTTTGATGCAAATCTCTTTCCAATATTTCAGTTCTCGATAATTGAGTTTGACCCGGACACGTTCCGCGTGCTGCTGGACTACCTGCACACCGGCAGCTGCCCGCTGACGTGCGCCTCCATCCCGGGGCTGATCTGCGCGGCGGAGCACTACGACCTGCCGGAGCTGCTGCAAGCTTGCTTCCATCACGCCAAGCAGTTCCTGCGCATCGACGTGGTGAGCATTCAACATGCATCATCACTCTGCACTCGAGCCCTCTGCTTCACTCTCCTTCCATTTTGATCCACTGGTTTTCATCAAGCATGCTCCTGCTTTTGCATCCGTTTTTAGTTATTGTGTTATATGGTGCCATTCCATCACAATCTTCACCAGATATGTTCCACTTAGTAACACTCAAGTGTGCTTATTATTTTTCTAAGCATCCACTATTCCTTCAAACTTTTAACGGGATATATACCTTTGTTTGTATCTTTATAGGATAATATATTTTTTAACATATCCGCTCCATATTTGGAGCATATGGAAACCACAATTTTTCTACTAGAGAAATATTTGGGTGTTCAATAATCAGCGTTTTTAAGGAGATCGGATGATCAGCCTGACGCTCTCGAGGTCTGGACAATTTTTTGTTGTTAAAGGGTGGCTCAATCCTATATCAACGGGCGGGTTCACTGGTTGAATAGAAATTGAAAAACTGTAACTGGTGTGATATTTAACTATAATTGGGCACTCGTAGGTATTTATTGAATATTAAGACACCCCCACATAGTGTCAATAAAATTTGGATGGCAGAACAATCCATTAAAAAATACTCAATAACAGTGATTATATATTACATAGGTCTCGTATCATATACCTGTATAAACATATTTTGCATCATACTTTCAGGTCTGCACTATGCTGGTGTCTCTGGAGAACTACTACTGGCGTTACACTTCCGCTTCAGAGCTCGTCAACATGATTCTCGCCTTCGTGGAACAGCGCGCCTTCGCCCTCTTCCAGACGCCAGAGTTCCTCAACCTCTCCGAGTCCATGGTGCAGATGATCATGTGCCGCAACTTGGACTGCCCTGAAGTGCGCAAGTTCGAGGCCATGCTCGGCTGGGCGAGGCACAAAATCCGCACAAAGACGGCGTCGAGACTTGACGCCAAGTCCGAGTTCAAATGCGTCATGGACAGACTCGCCAGAGATCTGAAACTCTACAGAATATCACCCCAGGAGCTGATCAAAGTCGTCCTGCCTTCGAAGGCCATCAAGAATGAACGGATTTTGGAGACGCTGATGTTCCAGGCCAACTCGGGGATGTACCGCATCCAGGACAGTTACTTGGAAGCTTGCCAGCAGAAATTGCAGAAGCAAGACTCTCGCTTCTCTGAATGGGAGAGCTTCGATTATGGACTTTAAGGAAAACACTCGCAGTTTAATCTATCAAGGAAAGATTCACACGGTCACAGTGATGATGTTGTAGTTGTTGCACTCTTAAAAGGTTTCAATCTTCAAAAGGAAGTTGCCTCTTGTTGTGTCAACTTACAAGAACTCAAGAGTGCTTGAATCTACCACTTTTATTCAAAATATAATATCACCTAAATGAAATACTATTGTATATAATATTGTTACATTTAAATGATGTTGACTTAATCCATACAAATATCATGAATCGTCAACTCAAACAAGGCTATTTTCACATAATATTATACAATATATATATGTGAAGCTGCCAGAATATAAGTTAAATTTGTAATTTATTTATTTATATGTAATATAAGTTTCTTTAAAACCTCACGGAATATAATACTTTTTAAAAAGAGTATATTTTTCAAAATCATAATGAAACACTTTTAGAAAATCAGTGCAATGTGTTTAATTATGGGGTATAGAATAAAAATGGTAGATTCAAAATATTGATGTCCCGATGATGTCGGTGATCTTTTAAATAATATTGATAAAGGAACACTTAACATAACTAACGAAGAGAACTTTGTTGTTCCACTAAATATTGGACATCTTGCAAATTAATACACGTTGATGATGATGATGACTATTATACTTTTACACTTGCAATTCTCCTTCTCTATTTGTGTGTCTACTGGAGATGAGCAAAGTTATCAACGCAACTGGTAAATTATTGTGAATTATGCTAAAGGAAAACACATTCTGACTTTTTCAAACTGAATCTAGATAAAAAGGTATGTTAAAGAAACATGAGTGGCAGAGAACAAGCAATGTATTTTATGAGAGGACTTTCTGAAATAGTTCAGATCTGTAATTCCACATAATACCTCTCATAGTGAGTCTTGCTCTGTACATCAAAAAATATTTCATACCTTTATTTTCCAATAGAAACTTGTCTTATGTTATGCCGATTGTAAACAGATCCTTTAATTCCATTGTGATCAGAACATTTGACTTAAATTAGAAAATATATTATCGATAATTCAAAATTTATAATAAAATGTGAATCTTTTGCATATTTTAATTTATCCAATCTATTACTGTGATAATTTTTTTCTTGTAATGCTTTATTTTAATAGTTTATATTTCAGTGAGAAAACAATGTTTCATGTCTCATTGGATGATTTTAAAATGTTTTACAAGAATGAATCAAATTTAAATAATATTGCCCTAAGATACGTGATTATCTTGATTCAAAAATTAAGAAAACTAAAAAATTGTCATCTAAGCTTTTTTATTAAATTTTACAATTGCTGACATTGTAAGGCACTAAGCAAAGTAAAATTTTAAAATACTTAATTTAAAATTAATTTTTAAGTCTGACATATTTCAGTAATTTAGTAGAACCCATATATAACTAGATAATCAGGATGGAAGTTAGATATTTCATTTGTTTTCTTTTAGCATTTTTATGATGAATCATTTAGTGCGAGGAATGAATAGTGTTTAGCTGATGTTTTTGGGCGTACGTTAAAATTATTGATCTATCGAATTTATTTCCATGTTTTCTCCATGGCGATGAGGAGGAGCTGGCGCAGGAGCAGGTGGTGAGCAGACGAGCGGCTGGTCCGCAGTCATGTGACGTTGGCAAGAGAACCATATTATAAATCTAATTATTCTATTGAAGAAAATATTTTTCATAAAAGGGACTGATAAATTTACCGAAAACACATTTAAAATATTTATTATACAAGCGTATGTAAGGAAAATCTTAAAGATTGTAATATTTTATGTATTAATTATATATAAAGGAAATAATCAAACATATTGAAAGTTCACTAAAGTAATCTGAAACTATATATGTATATATTATATTTACGACTTTATATTATATATCATCACGTTATTTAAGAAATTAATTATTGTGATTCAGACAATCTAGCTGTTGGTGAACCTACATCGTTTTAAATCAATTTCAGGGGCGGACTCCGAGTTTTCTTTAGACTATTAAGGGACCTTTCATATCGGAAGACAAAGACTGTAAACTGAGTGGTCGAGAAAACCCCAGTCCGCCTCCGTGTTGGCAGGTTTCTCTCGCCATAAGATTATTATATAAATACCTACAAGACTTGTAATGAAGCTTGTGTGTTTAATGTTGCTTCAGTTATCACCGACTGTGGACGATTGTATGTTAGAGGCGTACGACAAGCCTCACCGTTGACTGAATACATGCAGAAGAATAAAATTTGGGTGGAAATTATAAAATGATGCTCACGAATCGTCACAACAATACCTAAGTATGTGGAGGTAATCAAAATGGCAGTACTACTAAGTTTGAAGTACCTTTATTGCTTTAAAATGGTCCTATTACATAATAGACTAGAATAAGAAGAATGCTGCATAAGAAACGAGATATTGTTCTAGTGTAAAACATGTATTAGGTCCATTGTTTTTACAATGAAGTATCACTTCTAAAAGTGACACGAACCAGAGTTTTTAAGAGCCTACATATCTATTGAATATTAAATAACAGATATTCCAATACATAATAATACTATTTGTCAGTCTCGCACAATGACAAAATCCAATAAAATGGAATTAATTAGACGAGTTAAAATCTTCCGCTGAAATTTTCCTGCATGTGTTTGTGTAAATATCTCTTTAATCTCTCAAAAATATGTCGTTACACATACAAGATTCCATTAAATAGATATCACTTGTTCACTTTGTGATGGTGATCACTCATCAGACAAAGCTAGAGTGTGCGTGTATCCATTGTGTTTCTTGTAATGTCCCTCGACAAGTTGAACGCTTGTGAAGAGTGTGCTTTATGTCTGTATAAATACAATTATTGTGATATTCTTTCTTCGCTAATCTTAAGATACTCAACGACTTTTCTACTTTATTTTATGATGATTTTAATGACTTATAAAATTAAATTATAATTTTAAAAAAAAACACCATAACAACATTTTAACATTATTCTTTAGGTTTCCCTGAAATTAACAAAAAATATTTTTAAGAATTACACCTTCTGAATTGTATTCTGCTATGAAAATGAGGAATTTCGATGAGTAACTTAATTCTAAACATATCTTTTAATTTAATTTATGGTTTAAAATATTTAATCTAGTGTTAAATTATAATATTTTAATCTTTGACAGTGAACTTTATTTTTTCAGGCATTTATTTTATAATTCAATCATCATTATAATCTTATTTCACAATAGTAAGTTAAATAATAAATATTAAGGGCTATTTACAGGAGACAAACAAATATAATTTTCACAAAAAATGTAATTATTTTTTAAAATGAAATAAAAAAAAAATATGAATCATAAAAACATAATTATATGTTAAATTCTATGGCTTTTCAAGCATATCGTTGTCATGTTAACAAAGGAATACAGGACAATTTCATACAACTAATACAGATGATATAAACCTATATAGATAATTATATTATATTTTTATCACTATCATTATTTAAAAGTAAAGTAATTTTGTTATTAGTTCCACTCCTGTGAGTAGCCCATTAATTTTTAAAAAAACTCGTTTATTGTTATTTTTTAATGTTGAGAACAAAAAATTAATTTATTCAGAATATAAAAAATATATATGTTGTTACACTTTGCATATAAATTTTTGAACCATTAATTAATGTAATATATAATTACACATCAATTGATATGCGTATAATATAGTGGACCTCTCGCTTAACTATCAGATAAACAAAGCAAAAGGTTTTTTTCATTCTCTATCATATTTGCTTTGTCATTTTTTTATTTTGAAAATTAATAACATTTTTAACAAGATACTTTTTGGTTCTAAAAATAAAAATAAATGTAAAAATGACAAATAAATTATCTACTTCACATATGTTTATACAGCACCACTGCAGCAGAATATATAGATTTTATCAATAATTTATTTGTATGATAAATAAAGTGGGCGACAACATTGCACCCTGTGGAACACTAAATTTGATGTTGTGGAAAATAGCATTTCTTGCAGTAAAGATATTAAACCATCTTTTGAAAATAAAACAATATTTTAAGCTTTTATTTATGAATGAAATTATATTATTTTAAAATTATTATTTACTTGATGATTTGAAGACAAATAAAAATAGTGAAACCTTTTTGGTTTACCTGATATGTTTATGCAGTTTGCTGAAATCCTTGTTCTGTCAGACTATACAAATGATATTTTAGTTAAATATCAGCTATGTGTACTAAAATAAATTATTATATATTACATTTTACCAGTTTTAAGATGTTACCGTAAGTATATTATTAAATCTATAGAAATTATGAAATTTTAAAAATGTTGACAATGTTTTTGTACTTAAAAACCTTGGTGATAGAAAAAAATTATCGTGTATTATTATATTTACTGGAAACAAACCATTGTTCGGGACTTCAATGCCTTAATTTGTACTGTTTAATTATTTACTTTTTAAAAACTGTTCACAAAAAAGTTAGGGGGGGATATTTTGAATGTACTTGTTGAAAAAATAAATAAATTATAAAATTAACATATCTATCTGAGATTAAACAGCTGAAAAAGAGATTTAATCAATATTAATATATTCATATTTGAAATTCTTGATTGAATCAGTTTTCTTATATGTAACATAATTTACAAAATTAATGATTTAAAACTATATATAGAATATTGTTATTATTATGTTTTCTGCATTATTTTTTTTACGTACTAATCACTAACTCACTTGATGCATTTATTAAATGTTGATATTTTTTCAGCGACTACAAACTTACGTACAAACAATGTTGTATTTAATCTCCGGTTTGCTTTACCTTGTGTTAGCACAAAAATATATAAACATATATTACATTAATATCCATTTTTAAAATGGCTGACTGTCCGAATTACCATTCAATCATCTCGTATTGATAAATACATAATAAAAAGTCAAGGATTGCTTATATAAATATACTTGTTATTATTGTTACTACAAGGCAATTGTTTTCTTTAGTAGTTTAATTTTAAAAATATATTTGTTTTAATTTCAACTTCAAAGGTGAAAAAATATAGCATGAAGTTGGCTTTATAATTACTGTAACTGTGTATTCAGATGCCTTCAAATAAAATTTATAAACAAATCTCCAATAGCAAATGAATTGTTAAAAAATTTTCTATTGTATAAATGTGTCATGCACAGTGTTGGTTAAGTTTTAAAATACCCAAGTAACCAAAATATGAATGGTAGAAAAATATTTAAAGTTTTGCAATGTGTGATGTTATTTTTAAAGATGCCAAATCTTAAATAAAATATATTTAGGTAATTATTACATCTGATGAATGTGATTATTTTTATTGTGATTATTTCTCTTACATCATATTTAAGGACAATTTGCTGTTTTTTTTTTTATTCCAAATAATTAATTCTGTCCAGACTTCAAATATTGATTGACTATAATCGTGGACACATTACACAGCATGGACTGGAACATATTAAGTCGTAACTCAAGTCACTCATTATTTAAAAAAAAACTGTTTCTGCCTTGTATAAACTTGTGTATATAGTTTTCTATCTTACCCAAGGTTACCCAAATTTTCAAAAAGTATACAATGAGTGTAAATAGACTACAGCTGATTTGTTTCAAGTTCCGAGACCTATTTTTGTGGTCCTGATTACGAAAGTATGCAAATTGTGTTTAAAATAAATGTATTTAATTAGGTGTATCACAGCTTCATGATATTATTTTTTCTTGAGAATATAAAACTTGCATTATTTTGAGGAATATTTTTTTTTGCCCTATCTAAAAACACAAGTGATTTTAAATATGAACCAAGTCTGTTGTTTATAGTACTTAAGTGTTCCTATAAAATGGTTCTTGTTAATTACAAATTTACCCCTCGAATCAAAACCATTTGACACTATCTTAGCAATACAATAAAAAACTACTCCATCAGATATGCTTGATTTTAGACTCCTTTTTTATATTTATGAGAATACATTTTATTTTATAGAGAGGGGCAATCTGTAACTAAAAAGTACTTTAAAATTGTGTTTTCAAATAAATAAAACATTTTAATAGTCGATTAACATTACTGGCCTGAAGCAGATTAATTATTATAGAGATTTTTAGTGATAACAATCTTTTGCTTTGTTAATGAATGTGTTGTATCACTGTCCTAAATGTCATGTACATGCTTATGGAGCATAAAAACTTAAGAAGTAACTTATGTGAATCAATGTTACAATAGTTGTCTATTACTGCAACCATCACACTATGTACCTACCTATTATATCTTACCTTATAATAGGTATAAAAAAAAACCTTTTATTTTTTAAGCCATGTGAAATTATTTATTTATTGCTTTTTAAGATAGTTTAAATTAAATTTTTGGTAATATCTCTTGATCTTATAACGCCATTTAAAAGGCTACCATTTATGTTCAAATAAAACCTTTTCCTTTTAATAATAGCCAATAGTGATGGTTATATTTCCCCAAAATTTTCAAACTACCTTGTAAATTAATATAGCATATATGTGTTAATTTAATTGATGTATTTTGAGCTAGGCTTTTGGACTGTGAAATTGTGTACGTGGATAAATATTTTTATCCATTACAATTAAAAAGCTAAGCATTCCAAAAGTTACAAATATCTCAGGTTAAAAAAAATCTGCCTAGATAATCATTAGAATTCATAAATAAAAATACTCTCAGGTATTGTGTAATATGGATTATTGGTTATCAATTATATTTGGTGTTCTCTGTGTGAAAATTAAACTATTATAGGTATATTCACCAATTATATCAAAGGAAAATAAAATATACATGTTTATTAAATGTGATTCTATATAAATTACATTGTATTTTAACAAAAAAGATTTTGAAAAACATTTCTTTCATTTTTAAATTATATTTTAACTGTTTTTATTTATTTGTCATACGCCATTATTTTATACAACTTTATGATATGACTATATGACTAAGCTCAGTGATAAGAGCTACAAGTTGTTCTTAAGTGTATCGTTTATCATAAAAATGATAAAGTATTGTAAAATATTACACTTTTTTATTGATTTTAAAAAACGTTTACTTATAAATGAACATATTTTAAATAAGTGGTTGGAATAAGCTATTTCTGATAGATGATACTTTTTCAAATTGTCGGAAAGCACCCGAGTGTTCATAAGTAATTCTTTAAGAAAATTTAAAAGAATACACTCTTTTGGAATAGCCAATGTGTCTCTGTTTTTAAATGTAAACTTAAATGAATGTTCTTTTTTCTTGTGGAATTTTCAGACATTTCTGTGGTGTTCGTTGTATAACTTTTAAACATAACCAAACTGTTAACTGTCTGAGCCGCGGTGTATAATCTGCGGCATTAATTATTATCGAATATTGTAAAACAATGAGAGGGCGTGCCTCACTCACTGTTCTGATGTGTGAGAGTCTGGAATGACTGCAATGGAGCTGAATATTACTAAATATTTTTTGTGCGCTTTGATAATGTGTGTGTTATTTGTATCACAAAATTGTGTTTAAATACGATTGATTTTGTTGTATATAAATGATTTTAAAACATTGATCATTTTGTGTTTGAATCCTCAGGTAGGTGAACTCAACTTAAGATTGCAAACTTGTTGAGTGGCATTTGAAAATTAAATTTGAAATTAAATATTTTTCATGTTCTCTATAATCTTTACAATATGGTTTACATGATTTACTGGTGATTTGTATAGAAAGCTAATTTTTATTATGTGGTAAAGTACAAGATTTCTGTAATTTTAATACAAAATGTCCAAACTCTGTGGTCAATGCAAAGAAATTTTAATTTCAATTGTCTATAATCCAGCTTGTCTTTATTTGAATAATTCCAAATTGTGTTAAGATACTCATTTATATTTTTTATGGGGGTTTTTGAGATAATTTTCAGCCATGGCAACCTGCTATCTGAATAATTGAGTTCCTACCAGAGGATTTCTCCAATCATAAAAATAGATCAATATTTATATAACTAACATGGGGCACTTACTTTATGTGTACAAATATATTGCCCTTCCCGCATGCAGCATACAGCCGCCCCAGCTGAGCATCATAGAGTCCACTGAAGGACCAATACCGAATATCGATGCTCTCCTGCATGTGTTTGAATATTTTTAAAAAAATCAATCAAATAAAATAAGCATTTCTCATTATTTTAAATGTACAAATCTGTAATAAATAATATTATTTTAAAAATTAATATTTATGAGGGCATGATTATGTATTTTACAAATTGTGTTTTTCTTCATGTGGGTGTATTTGGAATCATCACTGCTTACGATGACTGTGTAAGAAATTCTAAGTTGTATATTATTGTAATAATATTATATTTTATAATCATATTTATTATATGTGGAGATAATAAACCAGATTTGCATCGCCCAATAAGTCTAATAAATATTAAAAATTGAGATTTCTCCTGGTGTAATATCAACAAATACTATGTTAATCTAATATATATAATACATCAAGGCATGTTATACAAAATGTCGGTCGATGCATTTCCGGTGAGAATTGTAAGATAGATCTCATTTTTATTTTGTTGCACAAATAAATTGATATTGAAATTGACTGTCGAGTGTCAGACCGCTATTCATTTACTGTACATTGTTTATGGTGATTATTGGATGTATGCAAGGAAGGCATTGTTTATGGTGATTATTGGATGTATGCAAGGAAGGCATTGCAGTAAAATTTATTTAGATATTGAAACTGATTTTTATTTTACCTCAAGCATTCTCCTTTCCCTTACTTTTTTTACATACACAACAATATTCATTATGAAGGCATATTTAGGACAGTTGGTCAAGTACCTAGAATTGACCCTTAAGATACGACTTTTGTTTTAATAAATGCTTGTGAAAAATGACAACAATCCAAGAAAAAAAAATATTGGTTGTATATTTTATAATGATAAATTATGGCAAGTAATTATTGTGTCAGTAATTAATTCAATTGATGAGCAGTAATCATATATGAAATTAGTAATTATTACATATTAAAGGTCCGTAAAAATAATAAATTTATACTAGAAAAATATAAATTGGTAGCAGAAAAATAATAAATTGTGCAGTAAATAATTAATTAATAGAAATTAATAAAAGGTTAGGTTAGGTTTCCATTTTACGTGCTAATTATTAATTAATTTTATATTAATTACTGGCAGTATTGAATATATTACTGCCATTTTAATTTTACACTGACCACATTCATACTGCCACAGTGAATATTGCCATTTTATTTAATCTAGTGCTGATTAATTTAAATTACTCCCAATTGATTTAATTTACTTTTAAAATCTTGAAGTGTTTACTGAACAAATAAATAAAAGCCATAATTTATTATTTTATGCATTTATACACACCCATATCTTAGATTTTTTTCATTACTATTGGAGGAAAAAAGTAGCTTATTTTAATTTATTTTATAGTATGTAGAAAATGTCATTTTAGTTGTATAATTTGACATAAAAATATAAATAAATAAAAATCCGTTTACTTTGGTAAAAAATTTACATAAAACAATTATTGTAGATATCTGTCTATCATGGCCTGGCCTATATATTGTCATCTCGTAGATGCGAGACAACTGTAATGCCGATATATCATCTCACATAACAATAAAAACACACTGCACAAGACATGGTGAACGTGTTAGTTGCAAGAGTGAGGTTATTATTTTTATGATTCATTAATGAATTAGAGTACGTCAAAAAGGAATAAATCAATTATTGGGAAAGTAATTATAAAGTCATATTTAATTTTTGTACTTTTATTTAGGACATGAAAAATGGTCATATACTATAGTCCATCCAATATAGGAAGAACCCTATGACACATTTATTGCCCTGTGCTAAATATCGTCCGATATAACGTTGTAAAAACGTTCGCTACCTATACTAATTTTATCAACATAAACAAAAGCCTCTCTTCTTATATATAATAAGTTATTTAGGTAAATATATCACAAAAAAACACAATAAAAACAAAATAATAAAAAATATATGCATATTACATAATACAAATTAGAAAAAATACGGTAATTTGTAACTATAATACTATAATATCTGACGCACGTAGAAGGTCATGTTACATTACTCCGAAAACCAGTGTTGGGGTATAAATAATCGTATTTTCGATTGTTTTTGTAAATACCTACTAAAATTAAATATTAACAGGTTTTAAGAGACATGTAAAACAAACTATAAATAATAATATTAGTAATATGAAAATTATGAAGAAAAGCAAGTGTAGAGATAAATATTAGCACATAACCTTAAGAACACATATTTTAGTCGGAATCCGATAAAGCAGTACATTCTAAATTGTCTTCGTCACTATCGGAATCAGAACTACAACTTTCACACACATTTATAATCAGGTTCTGTTCACTTAAATTGTCAAAGCGTACATCGCGATCCCAATCTGCATAATATTCTCTTTTGTTTTGTCCACCACTTTTTCCAATCTTCTGCCGTGACATTGTCACATGCCTCGTTCAATAGAGTCAACATCTTGTTCGCTGTGAATGGTGGAGACGTGTTATTTCTAGCCGCATAACCTAAATGTAAAAAATCGCATCTTTTCAGGGAAATATCCGTGCGCTCCATTATAAACTTTCTTTTTTCACATTTTTTATATTTGAAGGCAATGTTTTTCAATACCTTACTAAGAGACGTCGCACTGCCTTGAAATAATCCGACTGACTTTAGAGAACCTACCAGTTTAAGAAGTGTTGGTATTTCGTTGCGGTCATAGTATGCATACACGTGATTCCGAATTGCTGCCAAATCAAAGCTATCGGGTTTTGTTATTGAGCATTTCTTCTGTCGTTTCTTATTTGGTGTTAATAATTTTTCTCTTCTAATGAAGATTCACCGTATTTCTCCTCTGTGATCCGAGACACTGTAGATTTACTGATTCCTAGGGAATCCGCGACCCGATCTCGAATGTTTTCAACAGACAGCAATGGTCCACCATTTTGTTTTTCTTGATGAAAATAATCACGCAAGCGTACGACAAATTCACGTGATTCACTGCTGAGAATAGTTCTTTTCTGTCTCTTCGGCATTGTAAAAATACAAAAATATGATTCAATGAAACAACTTTAACAATACTAACAATAAATATAATAATTACAACAACAAAAACACGAATCGATCGAAGAACAACACGCTACTGAAAGTCAAACATTTGTACTGATCCGCCATGAAGCCGCCATGCGGAAATGGAGATGTTTATATACGATTCACTTGATTCAAATTCGATTTTTTTCGAAGAAGAAGAGAAAAAAAATCGACCTAATCGAAATAAATATTTTTGCCCCATCCCTTTTACAAGGGGCAATAAATGTGTCATAGGGTTCTTCATATATTGGATGGACTATAATACAGCTATGCAACAACTTAAGCATTAGAGTAAACACCGTCATTATGGGTGTTGTTTTGTAGGCATTCGGCCTTCTGCTTGCCCACTAAGCCAGGCTCTCAGCCAGAAGTGCTCCAACTCCCACTAAAATTGAGAATATTACTTTTTTCCAATATAAAACACAAACAAATAATAAAAAATATAAACAACAAAAAAATCTTTCAGCGTCTTCAATCTTGGAAACACAAATAAATTTTAATACCTTTAAAATACCCAAAACATTATTTTAAATAAATACCTTATAAAATAAAATTCTTATTTTTAAAACTACAACAGTACTATGAATTTCTTATCAGTTGGGCACAGTAAGGCTGATCTTGCTCACTTGGTTCCCTTGATCTTGGCTTCCAAGGCAGATTCTCCCCCACCATATTATCCTTACATCTAGGATCCGGCTTATTCTGGATAAGGTCATACTGGTTCACCGGAAGACTAAACCGTCACTGCAAAGCATAAAATGTACGCCAATACTATAATATAACAGTGTTCAACATGCCTCCCTCCCCCATCTTAGTACTGGAAATTTTCAAAGACATTCCCACAACTAGGGAACCGACAGATCAGCCGTTTAGCCATGGCAGGAGCTTTTTCATGAGTAGAGATTTCACATAAATCAATGTGACTATTTAAATTTTGCAACCTAGTGTCACTTCGGTTGGGGTGTAATACATTTAGCGTTATCTAGGGTGCACTGTAAGGAAACATATTATTTTACACTCCATTTTTCAATATGTAGTGATATCCTCCTCTTCCATTTTTGGACATCGATTTACTGGATGAAGGATGCAGGATCAGGTTCACATTATAAACAACTTGTTTCTGTTTCACGATACATGTTTATTTGTCAATAACGTCGCCCGTTAAAGGGCCGCCTTAGGGACGGTCCTACCACGAGGACGGGCGAGTTGCGACTACTTGCCCGCTCTCACATTTCGGCGGTACCACCCGCCAAGAGGACAGTTGTACCAACTGTCAATGGACCAACTGTCATAACAATTATTTTGGCGTATGCAAACACCGCTTAACATTCGATGTAGATGTCATGCAAGCGAACCAAAATAATAGACAAAAGATCGCTTGTTGAGGCTTTACGGCATCGGCCTTAAGGAGCTATATCAAGCTGATATCAGTAGGAATTTAATTACTGTGAAAGAACTGACCTTCTATCCTGTTGTCTGAAAGGACACGTAGATGGCTTGGTTTTTTTTAATAATTGTAGAAGAGGATGAAGCTCTCTTGGCAGTCATGTCGCTCATGACTAAGTATTGTGGTGCCGATTTTTGTGATAGATTTATTATATGATCAGAGAATGAATTATGTGATTTATTATTCTTCTGTCTCACTCTTATCGATTCAGATATTAGTTTATTATATAGCTGGGAATCAAATGCTTTTCTGGTATGATTGATGTTGAAATATCCTCACTCTATCGGATACTGCAGTGTGGTAACACCAAGACATTTTGAGATCTCTATTTGTATCATAGCTAACATTAAGATACTTACCTGGTCTTGATCTCTCTGCTTTATTTATGAAATTGATCAAATCCAACACCTCTTTAGAAAACGGATCTGGTTTAACACTTGTCAAAACTTCACAAATCAATTTTCCATCAAGTTCTCTCTTCTCAGACACTTTAAGAATACTAGAATCCCATCTTACTTCATTCAAAGTCGATTTTTTTTTTTTTTTTTATTTAATCAAATATAAAAGGATACATTTTTTACACAGTAATTTACATTCCAATCTTTTTCGGATTCATCTATGTTATTTTACAGTTATATATTTATACAGAATTTTACATATATACATTGAAATAATTTTGATATAATACTAACATTATATAATCAAAAATTTAAGATACTATATATAGAATTAAATCTAAATTAATAATACATCTTTAGTACATTTCATTATTTCAATAAAGAAATGTATGTATTTTATTCCCCTAAAGACACAAAATCTTTCATATATGCGGATGACTTAGGTTTGGCAGCACAAGCAGTAACGTTTGAAGAAGTTGAGGACATCCTAAGCCAGGGACTCAACGAGATGTCCCATTACTATGAAACCAACCATCTCAAACTTAACCCATCAAAGACACAAGTCTGCTGTTTCCACCTTAGAAACAGGGAAGCTAACAGAAAGCTTCGTGTCACGTGGGAAGGTAGAGTACTGGAACATAGCGACCATCCAAAATACCTCGGAGTCACTCTAGATCGCACCCTCACCTTCAGGCGTCATTGCAGCAACACCAAACAGAAAGTTGCAACAAGGAACAACCTCATCCGCAAACTGACCAACACTCACTGGGGAGCCCAACCACCCCTTCTTCGTACCTCAGCTTTAGCACTTTGTTTCTCAGCCGGAGAATATGCGGCACCAGTGTGGGGTCGATCAGCCCACTGTAATCAAGTGGATACTGCCCTGAATGATGCATGCAGAGTCGTCACAGGCTGCCTCAAACCAACACCCATTTCTAAACTATACCCCTTGGCTGGTATCGCACCACCGAACATAAGACGCAAAGTCATATGCGCTCGAAGAAATGCGTAAGGCAATCAACCAACCGTCCCACTGCTTGTATAATCAGATACCCCCAACACCAAGATTGAAGTCTCGAAGCAGCTTTCTGAAATCCACACAACCTCTCACATCCGGCCCTGAAAATGAGAGACTCCAACTCTGGCAACAAATCGCACCAGAGGATTTCATTACTCCAAAGGAAGGCCTCCCAACTGGCAAGAGCCTTGACTGGCCGACCTGGAAATCCCTAAACAGATTAAGAACCGGAGTTGGTAGAACAAAGGACAACCTCGAGCGGTGGGGAATGCTTCGGCAGGGAGAGACACTATTGTGCGACTGTGGAGACCTGCAGACCACCTCACACCTACGATGCTGCTCCATGTGCCCAACAAGTTGCACATCTCAGGACCTGATGCTGGGCAACACACGAGCTATCGATGTTGCCAGATATTGGGAAAAAATAATTTGACGTCGCTGACACGAAGAAGAAGAAGATTATTTCAATTTGTTATGCAGTGACGTCATTTTATCATTAATATTGTTGCATGTGAAGTCATTCATTTTTATTTAGTTTTTTGATTTATTCAATAGTTTGTAAGTATTTATATTGAAATGATATAAAATGTACATTTTTTATTAGCTGAAGAATATATATATTCAGCCAAAATCAATTCGTCTATATGCTATTTTCATCATTTTATCTCTTACCATGCAAAGGTGGCTATTGGCGTTATGGTTAGTAGGTGTGTTTGTTTTGTGGATTTTATTTGAATTCGTGCAGTTGTTACAAACGGGTGTCTCCTTACTCTTACAATTTATGTGATTGTGGCTACCTGCACAGTACAAGCAGATGGGAGGTTGGGTCTTGGCTAGACATCTTGCTGCTGTGTGTCCAAACTTTTGGCAGTGGAAACACTGCATTAGTGGGTTGCAGTCCTCAATGTTCACTCGGCTGTATCCAATGTTAATTTTTTTTTTCTCAATTAGTTGTCTTCTTATGGTAGGCGTTACTTGAATAATATAGTTAGTTGTATCCCACTCTCTTCCATCATTGTTTTTTTTTATCTTTATTTCTTTTATCAATTTTATTTTTGTCGCGTCCTCTTCGTTCAGTCCGTTTTGGTTCACGATGTTACTTATAAGATCACTCTCACTCATGTTTTTTTGTAGCCTCTTTATAATTAGGTTTGGTAGTTTTTTTTTATTTCCTCAGCCGTAACTTCGTCACCAATTTTATTGTTAATTTCTTTACAAAGTGAGTTTGCTTCCTCTTTTGTTGCACAGATGATTAGGTTTTCTGTTCGCCGATTAGATATTTGCTCTTTGTCAGAACAATCAGGAACTCTATGATTGAATTGTCCTGGATCAGTCTCAATTAAAAGGTGATCAGAAGTTATATAAAAATCTTTATTCGCAAATCTCACACCACATACTTTATCTGAGCCAAGCATAAAGAATCCATCTCTATGACAGACGATCATACTCTTCTCTTCCACTATTGAATTTTGTATTTCATGCATACTTATTGCACTAGTCCAACGCCCTTCTTTACAATCTGCTTTTAAGAATGCAGAATTGTCAACTCTCTTAATAAGGCATTTTTCTCCTAGTACTAACAGAGTATTGTGAAAAGGGTAAAAATTAGCTATTATTCCTCCTCTACTAGGATCTCAGGCATGAGTACAGTCTTTCAACTGTTTGTGTACAAAAGTTTTCTGGTTTGCATGACTTCCAGTAGGCGCTGGTCGTATAGCTTGGAGTGTTTGTTGCAAATGTCTCGTAAATGATTCTGTGAATCTCAGAATAGTGCCGTAGGTCATCTCTGCTGGTGAGTGTCCAGCGTCTTCTTGTACGGCTTGATTGACCGCTGCAATAATGTAGGTTTAGCTCCAGCCTGACTTATGTTATGATGCTGTAAAGTGATATCTCTTCTCATCACTTTGGGTACGTAAGGTCTGATAGCACTAATAGATGAGTCGCACCAAATTGTTTCATTACTTCGGGGAATTGGTAATTTCTTCATGTCTATTCTAATTTCTTTAAGGTCAGCGTCCTCAGTTTGAGTTTCTGCCATCTCCGCAAAGTCAGTTTGAGTCGGGACCGAGATTCTCTCTACTCTTTGAGAGGGCTGCAACGACATTTTCGTTAGAGTTAAGCATTTTTGTGAATCAAAAATGTCTTTATCGTAATTATATACACATAATCACGTCGGGGGCACCACTGTTAGTTCTGCTAACTAATCGTCAGGGAAGCAATGTAACGTCGAAATTCGTCGGCGGTTAGTGGGGCCTTTTGGTGTCGAGGACTGTCTTGACTAGTCGGATTCTGGAGACTGCTTGGAGTTAGCCCTCGTGATTAGTGGCGTGTCCGTATTGTGTTGCCATATCGTAATGTGCCATTATTAAACATTGCCATGTTTAATTTATCTGGAAAAAAAAAAATTCAAGTACACTTTTCCTTAATTACTGTTATTACTATAATTAAGTTGTGGTAAAAATGATAGCCTAGGGGTGAATGACACTTTGGATAAGCGCAGGAGAGCATAAACTATATACAGCAGCCTTTTCTTTAAGCATTTGGGCCAGCACCGTCCTGGAAGTCCGTCAGGAAATATACATAGAATGTACTCGGCGGAGCTGCGGGAGACAGAGATTACATGGGATGAGGCGAGAATAAAGCTTTGTGGCGGAAGTTCGTGACGGCCATATGCTCGAGTTAGGGGAGCGGAAATGGAAAAAGAAAATCTCAAGCGTGTATGATTTTTAAATGTGGACACTAAACAAGAAAGAATAAAAAAAATTAAATATGGTGTCGAAAGAGAATACTGTAAATTTCGAGGAAGACGCTCACCACAACGCTATAATATACTATTATATATATATTATAATATATATAATAGTATAATATGTACTATTATGTTTTTAAAGAGAAATACAACACTAATTTCTCTCAACAATTTACATAAAGCGAATTCTCATATGCTTTGCAGCATAATAACAAAAAGAAGTCGGAAGCCTTTTCAATCAAAATCGGTGATTAAAGGAACGTGAGCAAAAGGAAGGCCTGCAAAAAATGATAAGACCTGATAAAGATACTGTTAAATCTTTTCTAACACAACATTATTATATAGCATGACTCACGATTGAAAGAAAACGTTGTAAAAGACTGGTGATATCCAAAGACCACGATGCTCAGCTATGAACTCATCGACAAAGAAGAACAATTTTTAAATAAGCTACAAAATAATTATCCATCAATAAATAGAATAATTCTATTGTTTTACCTTTATAATTGTGTGAAAAAAATGAAGTTGCAGATCATCGTAGAAAACATTGTTAAAAATATGAATATAGAAATAAAATATGTCTGATATAGTGTGCGGTTTGTGTAAAGCAGGGCTTTAAAATTAAAACTTTTGGATTATACGTTGTAAAAACACAAATTTAATCACTCGACGCTAATAAATAACGGACAGTATATGGCGACGCACCACTTGCACTTCATCGAAAGGGTCGGTAAAGAAGAAATCGGAATTAGTTTTTATTATTGTCACAGAGAACGGTTACAAAAATCAGTTATGTTTGGTAGGTACAATAAAAAAGCTACACTAAACAAACCAACAAAAATTAATGTAGGTAGGTATGTGTACTTTTTTAATTAGGAACAATGATTTTAAAATAAATAGTCTTAGTTATCCATTTTTATTTTAGGTAACATATTTTTTTTCTATGACAGTTATATTTGTAAAAGTTATTTAATGACAATTAATCGTATAATATTAAATACAATACACAATTTTATATTGATTTAATGACTGTAAAAAAATATGATGCGGTTCACCTTCTTACGGAGACATTTTTTTACGATGACGTAAATTTTCTACAACAATCAACTATTTATCAATCATATTTGAGTATATATAATCAATTGCTTAATTTATTTGAAATTAAATTATAAGCATTGTTATGTCAGTTATTTAAAACTTTAATAATTATAATAATATCATTATTTCATCGATACATAATTCTTTTGCACATTCAACATTGTTGTTTGTCAATATTTTATTAAAATGTTATTAACCTTTTAAAATTAAAATCTAATAAAATAAATAAAAATAAAATTGAAATTATAAATTTGGAAGGGCCCTTGGATGATATTTTTGCTTACTTCTTAATCCATATTGATTATAATAAAATATTTTTTGTTCCATACAATGCGGAATTTCTTTTTATTTTCTTATAATGGTAACATTATATTTTTTGAATTGTAGACATTTGTTTATAAGTATTGCTATAATAATAAGATAAATGTGCGCGTTTAATTTTTATTTCTTAAAAAAAATGATTTCCATTTTTGAATAATTGAATTATTGTGTATCTTATAACTACTACTTTACATCTTTGTGTTATATAAGTGTTTTTTATAATTGATAATATCATTTTTCATCGTTTAAATGAACATTGTGGAACAAGGTAATATTACTATTCTCACAAATTTTATTTAAAACATCACGAAGCGCCGTGTTTTAAATTTAATAACTATAAGTCTAGAAAAGAAAACACGACAAAAAACACACCTCAATGCAACATAGCAGTGCGCTATTAAAAAGCCATTCCTTTTTTTTTAAATCAAAAGTCTTTGAATTTCCACAATTTAAATGAATTAAATATTGACGGTTATTTTCACAATGACTTTATAGAGGTTTCTCGTTGACGTCTGAATTTCAAATAAATTTCACATAAAATTGTGGCCTAAGCGTTTCATCCATTTATATTTTATACATTTGAAAATAAAAAAATATTCACTACTCGAGAATAAGGCGCACCTTTTTTATGAAACAAAATGATATCCTTATTTCCTAGTCTTTCACAACCAAATTTGGAAGCACTGGTTTTGGATTAAGCTTGTGTGTGGCGAATTTCTTCTTTCCTCCGATATTTCAAACGCTGTTGCAGGAGTCCACATCGGGGTATATCATTATTATCATCACCATGTTCGCTCTCCTAACTGGGGCATATGGTTGTCACAAAAAGCTTCCACAGAGCTCAAGATATATTAGTTGATATCAGGGATGCGAAGCCAACCTGGGGGAAGGTGAAGATTTTGACAGCTAACATAACTTGCTGGCTGTAGTTTTTGCAGCGAATTTGGATAAAGATTCTGTCGATGATGCTAATGAGATATAATAACATTGTTGCATTCACATTTCATCACTGCCAAACTTCATGACTCCATTCGGGAAATCAGATTTAGAGACATAACTGATACATATACCTAGATACCTAAGCAGCATGCATATCTATCCACCTGTGTATTTTGGTCAGGAAATGCGTGGGTTTGTGCCTGTTCGAGGGAAGACGAGGTATCCGCAGAACGCTTTCATTGCCTTGACCCATTAATCCTATTGCTAAATATAATGATATTCCAAATTCCTGCGACGACCGTCTATTTTAAGGGAATATTTGTTGTCGTTTTGCATATGTAGGGTGTGGAGAAACCTATTTTTCATACGTTGCATTGTCAAGAACAGCGATCGAAAATCATTGGTTCAAGCATTCAATCATATATTCAAATAAAACTGATCGATACGTAAAAATTTTATCTTCTGATCCATTCATAAGCAATTTTAAATATACTCGTTTTAGACTGTGCAATTATACATTTGTAGCTAATACTTTGTTTTTATAGTTAATCGATGTGTGACGAATCAGTTAATTTTTTTATATTTCTACAACCAATCCCTGGGTTATCGTCAGGATGTTAGAAATTATGTCTTGTAAGTGGATAAATTTAGTAAATCATTC
Organism: Glossosoma conforme; assembly: GCA_022606575.1. Taxonomy (NCBI): domain Eukaryota; kingdom Metazoa; phylum Arthropoda; class Insecta; order Trichoptera; family Glossosomatidae; genus Glossosoma; species Glossosoma conforme. The sequence goes on from JAGTXR010000149.1 coordinate 833,717, forward strand.
AGCTATCAGCTGTAAGTACTACGAGTACATCGAAACGACGTGATGTGAGTTCTTATAGACTATAATATAGAGAATAATATAGAGTCTTGAAATAGTGAAATATATAATATTGGTGTGAATAATGTATGGTTTGATACCAAACACCCCCTGTTTGACGTTGACATAGAATCTTTTATCCAACGGGAACGAAAAGCCCTGTAAAAAGAATCAACGTATTATTGTTTTTGAATAAAATTTTAATTTCGTATTCGAATATCTTTGTTTTTTTCAACCACATTGAGTATCTTAGTTTGCGAAGTTCTCATTCGACCCATTTAGACGACAAGAAACTAGAGATTGTAGACAGGTGGCTTTGATATATCAATTGTCAGGAACACATGAACAATTCGTAAATCAAATCTAAATACGACCATGATATAATTGTTATTCGTATTAAGAAATATTGCAACAATTATATCAGAAAACAAATTTAAAAAATTCTTGAGAGTAGGTATGATAGAATTATTTCGTTAGGGAAAACAAGCTTGCAATTCGTCTTGAATATTGCTATTTTAATTTTCAATGAGAACATATTTTCACGGGTACATATTCGAACGCACATAATATTCTAATTTAAAAATAGTTGCCCACCGGGGATGAATGACTCTTGCGCAACGCGAGAAAAAGTCTTCATTTATAACTTCAAAATGTATTTTTTTAACATATTTTTAAACATATTTTTCCCACAATTATTTGCTACCAACTTATTAGTTTATTTTTTTCATATTCATGCAAAATTATTATGTAATACCACCACATAAGTATTAGATATTGTGACGCTGAACGTCACGTTTTAAAAATTTGATATTTCATTTACCCAGGAGAGCACTTATACATGAAATATTAAATCAAGATGTTCTTTTTATTCGATCAAAAGTATTTTTTAATATTTAAACTGTATTATCGATATCAACAGGTTGCAAGTAAACTCTTTGCCACTGAGCATGAGAATCAACGCAAAGAATACCCGAGTGGTTTTCAATGGCGGCTTTCGAGATGCAGATCGGAAAATCACCAGAAGGGGTCAAATTATTGAGTGGTTAGAATGTTTCAGGTATTTCAGCGTATATGTTTCTGAAAGTTATGACTTACAGAGAGAGCTCTTAAACCGTCTTGGAAACGCTAACCTCATTATTTTGTAGAGCTGTTAGTCTGGCATCTAATCAAATATATTGCAGGAGAGCATAAATTACGCCTTTTTTGTCAGATCCCCAGACTCGTACTGTTCTGGAAGTCTATCAAAAACTGTACATACCAGTATAATGGACTCGGCGGAGCTCAGGGAGGCAGAGCTAACATGGGACGAGGCAATGACCGTGGCGGATGACAACTTTGTGGAGGTAACTTTTCACTTTACAATTATACTCAAGAAAGTTGATCATGATGACTTTATCAATATATAATACTTAATAGATTTACCTAAATAATAGATAATTATTAGTTTTCTAATGTTTCACATGTTTCCCCCGAGTAGTGAAGAGCTTGTGCATACATTAATTGATTTTAAGTATTTTAACTCTTATTTATGTATTGGCCCGGATTGTTATATTTATAATTTATTAGTATTGCTACCCGGCTTTGCTTGGTTGCCTTATACTTAATACCTATAAATCTGAAACTCGGTAGGTAACTTAAGCTGTCCAAATTATATGTGAACATTAATTCCTATCATTCCTACCTATCATACGTATCAGCATAATATACAAATAAACTTTATTTAAGTTTTTTATATATGGTATGTTCAAATAGTCAGGGGTAATAGAAAAAATACGCGATTTACTTGGTACTTTTTAAACGATATTTTTATTGTTGCAACTGATTCATTAAATTATATGAAAATTAAGTTTTTTTTTTCAGTTTTTGGTACAAATTATCGCGTAAAAGGGGAATGAGGGTGCATTAGAATTTTTCATTTTTCACATACGAGTATATGCTCAGCAAAACCTAATAACTTGTACATACTTTCGTTGATTTAAAGTATTGCAACCCTATATACGTCCGGATTGTATTAAATAAATTTTATTTTGTTTAATATTTAGGGATATGTGTAAATTTTCTTCAGTATGTAGAGAACGGGTGGAAAAAATAAATTCAAATCGCGCGCGCATGGGTATCAGTGACAGCGTTAGTTCCGCCCGGCGCCACGGCGGCGCTGCTCGCTCCCCCCTCCCCTGCCGAAGATCCTCGTCCCAGCGCGGCCCGTCGCATCAGCCGCTAGTCAGCTTGCGCGCGACTGCCGTCGTGTCGGTGCCGATCCGTGCGTGCGCGGTAAACTCACTCCCGAACACAATAATAATAACCCCCGTCAAGATCACGACAGATCAAAAACTAACCCCAAATACATATTGCCTATCGAACGCCTGACAATCCGGAGAGTGTTGTTTGTGTCGCCATGATGGACAACGGGATTATGATGGAGCCGGGGATGTACGGGGACGGGTACATGGAGCCGGAGGAGGAATGGGAGAGGGAGGGACTCCTGGACCCGGCATGGGAGAAACAGCAGAAAAAGGTCAGTCCGCTACATTCCACGCTCAAAAATCACATCGCCTTAAAATATACATTCCAAAAAATGTAAACATTTAAACGTTCCCGCATTTTAAACGTCGATATTATTATTTACGTGCCAGACCGCTCGTGTTTACATTCGCGCAGTGTTCAAAAATGCAACGATGCATCAGTAATAAATATGACACAAATGCATTTTTTTTCATCAACTGTGCACATAATGTTTTGCTTGGACAAGTGCTTATTTTTTGTATTATAAACTAAGAAACGGATCACGCTAAAACGTTTGTAGATCGAAATTCCGTCTTAAATTAAAAGTGGAATAAAAAATAAAACGTCAAACCTAAAATACTTAAATATACAATGAAATATGTCACCTTTTTCGACGCGTTGCTCGTTCATTAGTATCAATAGTGTATGAACTAAATTATTATTTTATATTGTATGATATATGTTAAATTTTAGGTTAGGTCGTCAATTGCCGGCAATAAATGCATCTCGCTGTAGCTCGCAGAGTTGACAATAATTAAACGCCATGTTTTTATTAATTAATTACAGGAAAATTGTGTTAATTCTTTTTTTATACATTGGAACCTACCTATACGACATGAAGCTTGCATCGTATCTTTCTTTTATATATATATATATTATGAGGGACGATTTCTATTCATAGAAAAAATAATATTTCTTTATTTGCGTATTTTAACTAACTTGCTATTTCAATTTTCCTTGTACCTACTTACTTATACGACATTGTTTTCGAGATCTTTCTAAGTACACAAATACAAGAAATAGCCCGTTGTAAGGGGGCGTGTGTCTTAATTTGGCACAGAAAATTATTGAAAAAAAATACCATTAGGTGGTTTTTTAAGACAACTAGGTTATTTTTACCCGTTTTGAGTATATGCTATTATATCTGACATAAACGTAAGTCACTTATATAATATATTTATTTATAGTGAATATATCCATGTATTGGCAATTTTTTTATTATCGCCTGCTAACTATAACTAGTATAAAATAAAATGTACTATTTGACAATATAGTTAAACGTGTGTTTTTACTAGTAATTCGTACGTAGTGGCATCAATGATCTCGCACGGATTTCCTTGTTATGTGTGCTTTTAATAGAAATTATTAGTTGTGATGAATTATTATCTCTGAAATTTTACTGCGTGTTTCGTGGGCTGTGTATATATTTTCTTCCCATATCTGGAACATATGGTCACCACAAATTGCCTCCATTCAGTTTAGTCAGTTGTCACTATCCATCCCTCGTCTCAAAACATCTCTGCACACGAATTACCAGCTGTGATGTATGGTTCCCGACATCCACCAGGTGCAGAAGACTTGAAAAGCTGTAGTACAAAAATAATATTTTTGGGTGATATGTCAATAGGAATTTTTAAGGAGATCGGATGATCAACCCGACGCTCCTAATACTAGCAGGTTAATACTTGATTTACGATGGCAAGCGTTGCTTATCATCAGATTTATTCCCTCCATAATGTATGCATTTACCTGCATATTACAATTAATGATATTTTGACACATGAAAACATTTAAAAATGGCACTGGATGCTACATTTGTCTGCCCCTGTGCCGCTGACAGATCGCTGCTCTGCTCTGAGCAGATGCATTCCTGGCCGAGGTGCATTTTGCAACAACTGCATTGTTGTGAAATAGACAACTATCACAGAGCACTGTTCTATTCATTGGTGGTTAGCAATGGGCGCGTCAGCACAGTACCGAACTAGGGAATCAATATTTAAATCTTCTATATATTTTTATAATAACACCTTTAAATTTGGCAGTCACCTTTGTGTTGGAGTCCCAAAACACCTAGATTTTGGCACACTTACGTCAATCTAACCTGCAATAATTAGAACACAGACGTAACATTGGTTCACTTAGTCTTTTTTACCGCTATTACCCCGGCCTTTGCTGCCCTAAACTTACAGAATTAATTCCTCCTACAAACATCCACAACCGACATATGTCCATCCTTCATATGCAGAATATTCATACACGGCAGTTTCCAAAGTTCCTTCCTAAATGCCATCGGCAAGGTCTGGAATATTCTTCCATTATATATGTTTTACCCTTCATACAATCTGAATCTCTTTAAGAAACAAATAAAAATGCTCTTGTAATATCTGCAACAGAAACGCAACATACAAGTACGTTTCCTGCATGCAGCTTCAGCCGACCTGACTGAGCGTCACTGGTCTCGACCGGTTGTGCTCTCCTGGATGCGATTACATTTTTTTTAAATAAGGAAATCGTATATTATATGGTCTATGGTCTCCCTAACTGAAACGAAGGTGTTAAAAATATGACTTTTATCTTGTATAGTGTGGATGATATAGAGCTTCACATGTGGTTCAAAAATGGGTTCAGTGATTATACATACCATGATACTTGACACTGATTTTATGGGTCAGGATCTTGGGGTCATTGACTATTTCGTAAATTGATCTTTCAAAACAATTAAAAATCTAATTGCACTAGTACTAAAAACGTTTTTCAATTTTTAAGTATCGAAAAATCGGGTTATCTTACTAAAAAATCGATATTTAAAATAATTACTAAACGAAAGTATCTATTGCTATTTATGTAATACAGTGACCCCTTTGTACTTGTAGAATGTAGATCTCTTACTTTTAACACTATTACGCACCATAAAGAATAGTAATAAGAAGATTAATCGTTCCAAACAAAAGACATCATCTTCAGGGTTATTTAGGAGTTTAAATGTTATCCGTGATACATCCAGTTTTCTCTTGTACGAATTCTCGGTTATTTTAATTTGAATTTTAAATTTCAATAACGCTTAATAATAATCATTTTAAATGATATAATCCACAATATATCGTTCCGACGTATTTGCACTTGGTAAATGATAACAGGTGTGTTTTTGTTGTGTCAAACATTTGACCTAATATACCGGATGTGGTATCCGCACTATATTTCTACAGATAAACATATAAACGTTTTAATATTGTTAAAACGTTAGCATCGAAATAATTTATTTAAGAAGTTTTCTTACTTCAAAATGACAGTTGGTGTGACAATACTGCCATTTTACCACGTGACCTAATAACACTCTATGATTGGTTTTGATTAAATGTCACCAATCTTGTTTTGTTAATGTTCACTTGTAAGTGCAATCTACTATTAAACTTAATGTTTCTTTGTGAATCATTTGTGGTCTGTAGTTTGTATGCATCATAAGAATATCTTTGCTCAATAATTAATATAATATTACTGAAACTATCTGAGTTATGAGTATTAGCATTTGATTAGTACTTTTGCCTTGTATCATCTGTTTGATTATGTTATTGTTAAACATTGAATAAATGTTTCACATAGTAGATTGTAAGATTTCAGAGTCATCTAAAAAATACAGTGAAGTTGTCTACTTTACATATTTCTATTGTTTCCTCTTTTAATATCGAAAATTTTTAATCAATTTTAAGATTCATAGATATTATTAAGCATTGGAAACCAACTTCCAAAAGTTATTTATTAATGCAAACATATCAAAATAATGTATTTTGAGTGTTCTAATAATTCAATTGATTCCGCGAAATGATATTGACAAAAAATGATGACATGTTTGTGGTTTCTTCAATGCATGCGAATAATTTAATGAATGACACCAATAAACGTTGGACCTCTGCACAAAGTCTTACCAAACTTCGTGTCAGCGACGTCAAATATTTTCCGTCCGGTATTTGGTAATATCGATAGTATGTGTATTGTCCATCAAAGGGCCTGAAAGGAGCAACTAGTCCAGCACGTGAGGTGAGATCTTAGATGCGATGCTATCTGAATCTGATCTGAAAGTCTCTCTGTTGTAGCACTTCCCATCGGTAATAGTTTTGTCCTTCAGGCTCTGTATGTTTAGTGAAGTCCTCCAGTAAACCTTCAGTATAATATTTATTCAAATAATTTTGTGTATTGTGATTATCATCATGACCATCATCCTGTGTCCGTCCACAGTTGAACGTAGGCCTCCTGCATGAGTCTCCATCCTCTTCGATCCTTCGCCTTCCACATTCAGGCTACTCCCGCTATTTTTCTGATGTCGTCAGTCTATCTTGCAGGGGGTCGGCCAAAGCTTCAATTGTCAGAGGTTGTAGTTAGGACATTAGTTACTTTAATGAATCTTAGCACTTATCTAAAAAAAAAAAACTTATTATTCTCAATGCGGCCCTACTATGTCCTCTCTCTCAAAGCTCCCCGTCCGTAAATAAACTGTCCGGGCGGCAGATTGACGAATTAAATATAAGATGGGGGTCCATTATGTTAGGATTTTGTCACAAAAACACATTTCACGTGGGAGGCGACGCACACAGCGGAGGCAGAAGCAGAACTCCTCGCCGCCATTCAGACTCCCGATATAAACGATCTCGTTGCGTGTCAATGACGGACGTGTACAGGCACCTACATACTCATTATCGAACGAATGCCTACAAAAAAAAATAACGCATGTAATAATGGACCAAGACTAATGCGTCCACACGGGCTAACTTGACCATCAGTTATGTTATAGAACTTGGACCGCCTTGCACATGCGAGTTGCACGATCAATAGTAACATCTTATGATGGCATGACTGACACATGACGATCACCTGGGATGGCAGAACAAAAAGAGAAGTCAACAGTCGCATACATCAAGCAAGGCTAGCTTTCAATAAAAAAGCAAAAATTCTTGAGCCAAAGAATATTAATTTAAGGCTCCGCAAGCAACTTGCCAAAACATTTGTTTGGAGCATCTTGATTTACGTCTGTGAGACAAATGGTGGCTTATCTGAAAGTGATAAAAAAAGACTAGAGGCTTTTGAGTTGTGGTCATACAGAAGAATTCTCGGAATTTCCTGGAAAGACCACGTCACGAACAATGAGATTCTCAGGATAATCAAGGAAGATAGGCATCTAATAAGAACCATCTCAGAGAGGCGAGCCCGATGGATCGGTCACATCATGCGCCACGATGGTCTTCTTCACGATATTTTGGAGGGGATGGTTGAGGGTAGATACTGTAGAGGGCGCCCTAGACGGGAGTATTTGGAGCAAGTGTTCGAGGACATGAATTGTAGCTCTTATGCTGAGGTGAAGAGGGTTGCGGAGGACCGAGAGGAATGGAGATCGAGATGCAAGATTCTGTTGCTGCAAACCAATCCACCGGATTGATACTACGAAGAAAAATACGTCTATATTAAAAGAAGAATGATTATTGAAAAGTTTTGTTACAGCTTTCTTTTCCTACGAATTTCCACGGAATGATCATCTCGTGCTTTATTTACGATAGTTGGGGCTGTCAATTTGCCATCAAACTCCTCTTTGATTTTGTGATACTACGAAGAAGAAGACTGACACTGAATGTAGTTGAGCCGTTGTTCACAACAGCCCTGCTCTAGTATTATTAGTATCGGTGGGTAACATGTCACACAGTCATACTGTATTCCTCTTAGAAAGAGGTGTACTTTTTGACACGATTCGAAAGTGGTATTATTTATGACACTTAAAAAAATTCCACGCGTTTACAATTTTTGCTCGTATTTTCGGTAAGAGAATCTATCTTCCATCTCTATCTCCTGCGACTGCGATTATAATCTCTTTCGCGTGTTCTTTTCTCATTGGGACTTCTGTGCAGTAACCATAATTGTTCAGAAGACACCTTTACTGGACTTCAATTGCTAAATGATGATAATCTGAATGATCGCACCATCAGGGAGACTTAATTATTCTTGTTGTTATACAGGTGTGAGGCGGGTAAAGTATACTTCATTCATAATATATTTGTAAGTATAGTTCACAGGAACTCACCATCTGGACTGTTTTTACATTAGACACTTACACATAAAACGTTATAAGAGCCGCTGGGTTCACTGATAGTCTTAACTGATCTTCGACAATCAAGAATATAATATCCTATGTGCAGGTTTTAGAGTAAACTACCTAAATAAGAAAAAAAATTTAGACTTGTGTTGATTTTTTATTGTTTACATCAAACGTAGTTAATATGAAAGCCAATTAAAGGTTAAAAATGTAAGATTATAATATTTCATACATAATAGTACTGTTAATACATATTTATTACTTGCTAAATATCACAGACAACTTGGCAAATCCTCGAAACACTTCAATGTATATTTTTATGTATGAGAAATATAAATATTGTATTTTACATTTTGACGTTTTTTTTTTAATTTTATTTTTAATCCCATTAAAAATATTTGTATTGGAAAAAACTATTTTCACCATTGTATCACGGTAAACGTGAACCTAATTGTCTTTATTGTTATCAAGAATACATTTATATGATAACAAACGCGAACGACCTTGGCAATCAGGAACGGACTTTGTATATTTTTAAAACTGAACTTATAGTAATATTATTTGTCGCTTTGTATTTTTATTACATTATGAAGGCAATAATTTTTCGATCATTATAAATTCCCATTTTTTTTAATTTTACAAGCATGTTACCATTCTTAAATGTTTTTTTTACATTTTTCTATACATATATGGTAGATTATGTTCGATTTTTATAATTATAGGTCAATTTATTATTGAATAACACTTTATAGTCTTCTTTTAACTTAATTTGTTTTAATAAAACGTCTTATTAGATAGATTTAGATGCAGTCCCATCTTCTCGGATTATTTTTAAATATATATATAACACAGAATAGTATCATGTGTTTTTGGCGGTTCTTAACTGGTGCTCCGCGGTGCAACGTTGCTTCACGAGGATACTTCTGGTGCTCCGCGAAGCACAAAACTTCTCTCATTGTGTGGCTTTTCACAATAGTAAATTTTATTTGTTTTAATTTTGGTCCATCGCAACATCATCTTACAAGTAGCATGTGCTCCGTGGCTCCTAAAAGATTAAGAATTACTGATTAAAACAGAAAGATTATCATCACATAAACATTGATATATTTCATAAAAATACTTCAAGCCCTCGGGCTCTCGGCGTCTTGGCAGGCAGTCTGGAACTAAATACAGAATATACTCTGCGTACCTTTGGGTGGCGGAGCTGGCAGAGCTTTATGTGGGCGGCTCGTAATGTTCATATGCTCTAGTTAAGGGAGCCGACATGGTCAATTGAAAAATGAAATATTTACTTTCATCACGTTCATTTACTTTTACCATTTTTTTATTAACTTTATAAATGATGCAGTTTCATTGGCATTGTTTACTAAAGAGTTCAATGATCTCCTCATTGTTTATTTATTGTTATCTTACGGTTGGTGACTTACATTACTATGCATCTACTATAGATAAGCCGTTGCATATTTGTAATCTTACTCGTATTTCGATTTATAGAATATCGCACGTCAATAGATAATAAATACTAAATGCGTTATCATGACTCATCGCGTCGTGCGGATGTACGAGCATTTTATTTTAAAGGTGCACTTTTTACCTCGGTTCAAACGTACTGATATTCTAAACAACCAATATTATTTCTTAGGTTTTCACGGCCAGATTTGATATTGCAGCTTTTAGGTTTAGCCGTGAATGGCGAATTACTTATTTCCAATATTTCGACCGCCATTGCAGGGGTCTTCTTCAGGGTTGATGACTTAGTGCTAACAAACTGTTGAAAGACCCGTGCAATGGCGTTAAAAATATTGGAAATTAGTAATTCGACATACACGGCTAAACCCAAAAGCCACCATATTATATATGTAATGCATTTTCTATAAATCACAATGTTAATAATTCGTAAAACAAATTTGTATGTATTTTGACGTACCTATACATTAATTTGATATAGGTGTCAATTCAATATTTATGCACTATTTATTAATAGCATAGTTACAAAAAATATTACAGATTTGTAACATCATTTTTTTAGTTTTGTAATTCGGTTACAGGAATTACACATAAAATTGATTTTGAGTACAGCACTTTGATATGGCAGGAATTAGTAAACGTCTACACTGCTTCATGTAGAAAAAACAAGCTTCCGTACAATCGCACTGTATCGTCCTATGCAAAGGTGCTTAGTTCTGAGTTACACGTCTACAAAACTTGGTTATTTTCAAGATTAGAGATTAATCCGTTTTTTATAATACATACAAAAATAATACAACTTTTTATTCGCATATTATGGCAGTCGTAAATTCTGCTAAGCTATATAGTATGAATTTAACCCAACAGGGTGGATTTCACATTATCTTTATGTTGAGCACTACCGATGTAGATGATATCACATTCACCTGAGATGCCTGTTGTCTCATACGAACGCTTTGAGTTTGTAATCTAGAATCTTTTATATGTTTACATATTTAAAATAAAAAAACTTGATAAAAATCATGTACATAATGCGAAATCTGCATTATGGAAATACTTCCATACTACAGTCGGTCAAGTGACGAAGGTGGACCCAGTTGGGACATATACTAAGAAGAAGACGGAAGCAGGAGAGCATATACAGCTGCGTTTTCTTCAAGCCGGGAACTATACGTATAATTTATTTGGCGGAGCTGACACGAAATGAGGCGAAGACTATAGAGCTTTGTGGTGGCAGTTCGTGACAGGCATATATTCCAGCCAGGGAATGCGAACATGGTGATGATGATTATGATGATGAATTCGAAATCCGTTATTCAAATTCGCGCCCACTAAGATACGTCAATCATTCTAATCTGGGAGCGAGGAGATAGCAACGCGTCCTTGCCTCTGTCAGCCAAGACGATGACACGAGCTTGATGCTGATGATGATGATGATGGTCAGCGCGCTCTCTAGGTCACAGAGAGAACGAGATTTTTGTAATCCAACCTCTCTCGGGCAGAAGTGAGCACAGTCGTCGCATCTCGGCCGCTCGCATTTTGTCTGATGTGTTTTTTTTTTTAAAGATATATGAACTATTTCCGTCGCGTCGCCCCTCGCCCGCCGCCCGCCCGCGGCCCCGTGATGTAAGACGCCCGCCGCCGGTATTTTTAAGCGAAATTATTAATTCCACGCCATATTGAATTACACGAATATCGGCGTCGGTGAAGCGGCCGCCGCTTGACGGCCCCTGAGGGTAATTAACGCGACAATCAATTTCGTCATTGAAATCGAAAAAAGTACCCCTCTTCATATGTGCCACTCTTATTATAGTTACCTTACCTCAGCTACTTAAAACTCTCCTTCTATGTATATTATATTGTAAGTAACTAGGTCTATTTGATGCATGTCGTCTTTAGGCGCTCCTACACCAGACATCGATGACACAGTCACTTAACTATAACATTTTCATAAGATCGGATGATTAGTCCTATGCTCCCGAGGCCAGTACAATTTTATCATAAAAATCGGTTCCCCTAAAAAAAATCACAGATAGGACCTTTTCATAAAGAATGACAGAAAACACTTTAATCTCCGTTATAAATTAAAAAAAGCATGCCCTGTAAGAGGTTAGTACTCTTTCCGGGCCAATTGAAGTTTTTCTTCCATCACTCCTGATTACACATAGTAATAGTTCCTGTTCATGGCACAACTGCACAGGTAATTATTCTCAATTAATTATGATAATCGAACAAAAACGCAATTTGTATAACTTATACAGACAACCTTCAGGTATGTGGAACACACGCTTTAATTAATTTTGTAAAGGGTCCGCCAAATAACTTTTTTTTTTTGAAAATGGGGCGCAAAAATCGAGTGTAGCTTCGGCTGTGTGGCACGTAGCGCCGTCTCGTTGAAACCAAATGTTGCCAATATCCTTCTCTTCAATTTTTGTGAACAAAAATGGCCCGATAACGATCGCCATTGACTGTAACGGCCACTCCTTGCTCATTTTCGAAGAAAAATGGCCTGATTTTCAAAGTAATGTCGCAATATTTCCCAGCGTTGTTCAAGCGTATACACAACCATATTCGTTCAGCGGAAAAATAAAACTAATTATCTGTCAAATCAGACATGAGCTAAGTATTACCATTCACGAAATAATCACTAGTTGAAAAAAAACCGTTAGATGGCGGACAATAGCATGATTTTCAAAGTAATGTTGCAATATTTCCCAGCGTTGTTCAAGCGTATACACAACCATATTCGTTTAGCGGAAGGATAAAACTAATTATCTGTCAAATCAGACATGAGCTAAGTGTTACCATTCACGAAATAAGCACTAGTTGAAAAAAAAAACGTTAGATGGCGGACCCTTACTACGAGGGTGATCCGTAAAATAAGTTTCCCATGGCGCTACCTGAAAAAAATATGGTGGATCCCGCGATCTGTAGTGTTCCTTCCGGCGGGCGAAGTGAGGGGGAGAACGTATTTTACGGATCACCCTCGTATATATCAAGAAAATAAAATTATTCTTATGTAACTGAATGATTCATATGTTAAAAACGAAGCGTTCGACTATAAAAAAATCCAAGGTTTTAGTAATTCGTTAGTTATGACCATTTGTTGGCGTTTGCTCAAGAGCCCGCATGTGGGAGTGATGATCCCGTCCATACCTAAATATATTCGGCGTGAGAGAAACGGCCTCTCTCAGTAAAATGTACATTTAAATAGGTGCCTCAGAAAAATGGAGTAATATAACATTTTAAATATGTAAACCTAATAATTTACACACATTTTTTTCACCTCGTAAATGTATCGTAAATTGATAGCTGTGTATTTTTTGAAAATAAATAATATACTTCTTAATGTAAACGTATGTAGAAAGATCATCACGTAGAATTCACCTATAATCTGTTGTATAAACTAGATGCTTTCACTGCGGGCTCTTAAGTATACTCGTATTTCGCGATATTCATCCTTACGTAGTAAGTAGTGTTATTTAAAAACATATATATAAAATAAATGTAAAGTCTTTTTGGGAAAGCTTTTGCTTTTATTTTCAAGGCTGTACCACATCATATATATATGACAGCTGGACATTATCTAAGGCTACAAAAGTAAATATATTAGCTTTCTTATTATCTTATAATAGAGCACCTACCCCTCATTCTTCGGCATTCTACGTTTCCATACAATACTAGTTTTTTTTGTCTTAGGTAAACTAACCAAATCATTTGAGAAATAATGATAAGCAATTTCTCTAAAATATAGTACTTAAAAAGTATATAATCTATTCAATTTGATTTGATATATAAAGTGAATTAAATTCTATGTAATGAAACAAGCAATTACATGTTTGATTTCGCGATCGAAACATTTCTAAACGTTTTAAAATTATACTATTTATTCTTACGATACAACGGTCATCATAAATGTATGAATGGATGCACTTAGTATTCAACTACATGCTTCCAAAGGTCAACGTCCATCGATGTGTAAAGTTTACTCAAGCAAAGTCAGTACAAGAAATGTAAGCGAAGAAAGCAGAAAGTGGACATTCTGGTTCAGCAAATGGCAAACGACAAATGCATAGACGGATGATGATAACAATAATTCACTATTTATTGCATTGCGCTTCGATTTCTAGCCTTTCATGAATGATCTCTCTTTCATCAGGTGAATGACCCGTCGCTCCGTAAACATAGGTAAATGCAAACAATGTTGCAAATGGTGTTGACTATCCACCAATGTGGACAATTGTCTTGTGAGCTTGGCGAATGTAAACAAGCCGTACAATAACACCACTGTTGCCAAAAATAACAAATATTTTGGTCAAAAATAATGTTATTTTAGCTAAAATAATGCGAATCTCTCTAGTCTTTGCTTATGTTTTATGACACAGATGAGTCATATTTCACTTAGTGCATTTGCGTCTATAATTTCTTCGTACACATTTTAGAACACCTGATTAAAGAAATTAAGTAGTTTTGTTGTCCGTTGTTGAAGTAAATAAATCAATAATGTCGTAATCTAGCCACACATTTCTCGAAGTTATATCAATGATTCTTTCTATTCAGGATTATTTTTATGAAATCTTATATCTAGCTGAAAAGGGGATGTGCATATAAAGAATCTAGTCTTAGAACTATTGAATTGTGAAATGTCTTGGATACCCACCACCATAGACTTGTCACCATAACAACAATTAATAGGATGGATAAAACATGTACATTGGACAACTATACCACATCATTGGTGCCACAATGCTTAGTCATGAGCTACACAACTGAAGAGAGATATTTATCTACTAATGAAATATGACATTGTTTCAATTCTGCAAATTAATGAAGAGTTTTAGTATAAATTACACTTTATTTCCGGTGATACGTTTCAAGAATTTTCAAGCGATATAAATCTTCTTAAGAAATTTAAAATTTGTAGCTCTCATGGTTCATTCAAAGTGGTGATTCGTGATGTCCATATGCTCCAGTTCAGAGAGCGGACATGGACAAATGACAAATACAATTATCTATCGAAAAATTCGAACAAGTTAATAACATTGTACTGCAATGAACCCGTTCTTTTATAAACTATACTTCTCTCTTTTCAAGCAATGTTAATTACAATGCAATAATTTAAATAGAGTTGTAAACTCGCCTAAACCATAAACTTGATTCTGGTTTGGTGTTCTAATTCTATCGATTTGAAGTTATGTTGAATTTAGTATCTTATTGCTTTACTGTGGGTGAAATATCGAAGATTGGTTTCCTTCCTATAGTCACGCACAGACGTCACAATTGGAAATTCTGGGTTGGACTTGACTGCACTAGGTCACGATTCACAATCTTATTAATATTAGAATTTACAATAATCTCCTATATCTATTTGGAAATGTAAATAAATAAATAAATACATTGAATTACTCTATTGAGTATTTTCATAATCATGCTAGTTCTTACAAAATCGCATATTGTAAAATTTGATGACGAAAAACAATTAAATGTACCATTATGACGAATATAATTTAACAAAAATAAAATAAATCGCATGGTATTTGGTCCGAGTAGTTGTTTCCGTTGTTGCGGCTGCTGGATTATGTAGTAGACTCTTCCTTAGAACCGAAATTAAATAATAGCTACTATGTTCCGGTAGAAAAATGACCAAAGTAGGAATAAGTTCACATTATATGTATATGGTATGGTATATACACAGTATATATGGCCGTATGGTCAAGCTCGTCTCTGGAGGGTTAAGGTGACGTGTCCTTGAACTTTCAATTTCACACGGCAGCCACTTTTAGAATTCAATTCCGCCGATTGCCTCACCAGAAGAAATTCCACTTTCGCTCAATGCCAAGTGATGCAACTATCGCTGCTATAATTACTGACCCGCTGCACACTAGCGGACGTGCAATTACCTAACCACCGACTAACGAGATTTATTGCCACACAGCAAATGCAAAAAAAAACTATTTACACTCGCAACACTTGCGGACAATGGCGGGCGTTGTTTGCGTCTCCAAATTTAAAATAATATTTTTACAGCGAATTTATTTTGCATTCATAATTGAGAGCTATACACATTTTTCTTATTTATTACGAGTATTACTCATTATTACTGTGACAATTATTACTATGTGTTTGGTGATTTTATGTAATCGATGGTCGATTTGAACAAAATCGATTTGAATAGCATCGGTCGGATTTCATGGTCATATCCATAAATATAGTATGTCATGCCAAACATACTCGTATTTGCCAGTGAAACGTAGGAAAAAATATAAATCTACAGTCTACTCGGTAGATTATTCTCGTTTTGGGTTATTTTTCGAAATTTTCACAAAAAAATAAGTTCTGGTCGAGGTTTCTGTTCAAACTAGAATCTATTATCATACCATATTTGCTCCCCAAGGCATTCACAAATTGCCGTCACAAAGCTCTATCAGCCGTCATAGTCTTCGCCTCATCCCATTTCAGCTCCGCCTCCCGCAGCTAGGTTTCTGTTAAAACTAGAATATGAAACTAAAAATCATTCATTGGTTCATCTACCGATTTTTTCGTTTACAGACAGTTTCGGCCAAAACATGAGATTCGACGTAGATTCCAATTTCAGTCAAACGTAATCCGAAATTAATTTTCTTCTGAAAATATAGTTTCGATCGGTCAATTCATTGGTAGCATGTGACTGACATTACATTGATCGGAATCATTTCGTTACTAACCAGAAATTATTACGAAAAAAACGATTAACATATTTTTTTCTAGTGTGTGGCAGTTAGCGGTCACGGCAATTAACAAGTGTTAAGAACACTTAATGTGCTTTAAAGCTCCACTCAGTTAGTCGGTGAAGTTCCGTGACGTATCGGACAACATAAATAAGTCGATGCATACAATAAATGTCTGTTTTACCGACGCGATTTCCTCCACGCCTGTTCACTTTTCCCGCTCTATTTTAAAACCCGTAGGACGCTCTCCCACGCGGGCAATTTGCCGACTAAAATTAAAACGGAAATATTTTACGAGCGAAAAAAAATCCACGCGATGGCCGACCCAATATCTGTTTCACGTACAGCATCACCGTCTCGGCTATCCTTCATCTCTCAATTAATTCTTAAATATGTTCATTATTAATAACGCAAGAGACATATTCAGCATTCAAACTGAAAACATACAAGGCCTCTCGAATGCCTTCATATTGCTAAATTTTTTTAAATGTCAACATAATTTTTTTTTTTTACAAGATTCATTCAATTATATGCAGATGAAGTCATGATAGGATCACCCTTTGAGGTCAACAGCATTGATCATTGTAATAATTGACGATTTGTTGTAATGTAATTGATGTAGAAAAACAACAGGATCTGCACATAAAAGAAGGACAGTGCAAAGGTGAATATACTATATAATTTGACCTTGTGCATTAGAGTTAAAGATGAGCAATAGATGTGCGTTGATTAGTTTTCTAATTCAATTAAATTTAGTTGTTCACCTCTCGCATCAATGGCTGTTATTTTCAGCAAAGTTTTAAGGAGTCAAAGGAAAAATTGTCCAATTTCTCACGTCTCCTATTAATGGCTGCTTTTTTTCTGCGCAAATTCAAGCGACAGGGGTAAAAATATATAGTGTCTCACGTCTCGTATCAATGGCTGCTGTTTTTGGTGAAATTTTAAGCGGACAGGGGAAAAATTGTCTAGTTTCTCACGTCTCATATAAATGGGTGCTACTTTCAGCGTAAATTCAAGGGGACAAGGATTTTTTTTTAGCTTACCACGTCTCGCATCAACGACTGCTGTTTTCAGTGAATTTTTTTAGCGGATAAGGGAAAATTGTCTAGTTTCCCACGGCACATATCAATGGGTGCTGTTTTCGGTGAAATTTTAAGCGGACAAGGTAATAATTGTCTATTTTTTGACAATGGCTGCTGTTTCCAGTGAAATTTTAAGCGGATAAGTGAAAAATTTACTAATTTTTTACGTCTCATATCAATGGCTACGGTTTTCGTGGTAAATATATACTACAAGGGAAAAATTATCTAGTTTTTCACGTCTCGTATCGACGGCAACTGTTTTTAATGTAAATTCAAGCGGACAAGGAAAAACAATTTAAGTTTCTCACAATGGCTGCTGTTTTTAGTAAAATTTCAAGCGGACAGGGGAAAAATTGTCTAGTTTCTAGCATCAATCACCGGTCCCGCACCAGCGAGTGGGCCGATCGAAATGCGAAAAATCGCATCTCCGCCTGCTGCGGCAGCTCCGGCCGGTACTATTAAAAGACCGCCGAGCGAGATGCGGCGAGCGGTGGAGGAGCTCTGGGCGGCTCGGGTTACAGCCGCCCATGCCCCAACATGGTCCCGCCCGCGGCGAGCGCCACCACAAGGCATCACACATAGCGCGCGCCCGACGACGAGCTATCCACGAAAATAATGTATATTTGCAGGCAGTTCCCATAATCGCTAGACGCCGTTAATTTATCTACGGAAATAATGATATATTCCATTGGCAGGTGTCCGTTTTCGCCGCCGATTGAACGCCTTTCGAACGGGTGAACTTAAACTGCATCGCAGTCAACCTTTCTACAATGCATTTTCTATAGTTTTTTCGTCGTTTTATCAAATATAACAGTCCCTACTGTATGAGCGCGTCATCAAGGAGACATAACTGTCCTCCGGTGTGAGGCGGGTTAAGTCCAGTCCCTACTGTTTTGCCACAATTGTTCAGAGGGGACTCCCACTGGACTTATCAGTTGCTAACTGATCATAATCTGAATGAACGCGTCATCAAGGAGACTTAACTGTCCTCCGGTGTGATGCGGGTGTGAGGCGGGTAAAGTCCAGTCCCTACTGTGTTGTTATATTGTTTTAAACGGACCCGGCCTCGGAGCATCGGGCTAATCATTCGTTCTTTTAATAACGTTATTTTTTATTGACTGTATTTTGAATAAACCATTTTGTAAAAAATGTATCATGTTGCTACAAATTTCTTTCGTTGCTTTTCAAATGCATTTCCTGCAAGACACTTGATTTGTTTAGAAAACGGTCATGTTTAATTGTCACCATCACTGTATGTATGTTTTTCTTGCTCATTGCGGAGTCCAGACAATAAGCATATCATAATATTTGTCGCCAAATTTATAACCTCTAAATATATTTTCAACCTGGTTTACTGACCTACTATAAAAAAACTTAACGAAAATTCCGAAATTTCGGGCGGTTCTTTTTCGCTTTTCCAATTGATTTTGTGTTTTTTTTTGCTGCTATTTTAATACATAATTTGTATCTACAATTTATTATTCTTATTAAATGTTTTTCATTAAAAAGCGAGGGAAAGTTATTTATTTTGTATCTAAATATAAGTTAATTACTCTTTTTTAATCTTGTGCTATGAATACGCAAAAGTTGTTTCCACGTTGTTCTAGAACTTGTTTTACTTTCGTTCTGTTTTATTCAAATACTCTAATTTGGACCAATTTGTAGGTGCGGCATAAAACAGTGTCGCTTTCGCGGTATTAATATCAATAAATCGAGCAACGTTTTCCACCCATGTTCCATACACCTTTTATGAATAAAATTTCGATGCTTCGAATCACCTGATATTAGTAATATAAATATATGGATCTTTCTAACGCCGTGTCCGATGGACTATTTAATGTGATGGTCTTTACGACGTAGGCTTACATTTGTAGGCGTAATAAACAAGAATCCACACGATGACTTCTCCCACTGTCGACGTTCCTATGCATGCATTAATGATCAGAGCATAAAAAACAATGAAATGATTTCCATTAGACCTTTCCGGTTTCACGCCTACATTGCGATGCACAATGGAGGTCGATACTGAGTTGATTTATCATAAGCAAGTGTCCACATTAATTACCGATCATCAGGGATCGATAAGCTCAAGCGAGGAGCTAGAAGACCGCAAACAACGTAGTTGAAACGGTATTAAATCCATGAATATGTGGATCATTATTATATACTTTAGGCAGAAATGTGTGGAGGAATAAGAATAACAAGAAAAGAATCCATTAACGTGTTGGCATAAAGCATTTCGATTAGGATGTCCTAGCACCTGAAGGGATAGAGAAAAATAATGTCTTTAACTGGAGATTTGTACAATCCAACGCTCAAAGGATCAGAATTTTTCAGCAGTAGGATGTGGTGACAAAAAACAATAAATAAGATAATAAACATGTGACAATTGAGTTGATTTGCCAGATTGTATAGTACGCATGGTTTATCAACGTTAGCCACTCGTATTATTAAAGGTTTTTTTTCCTTTCTAGATATCCTCTCTCCAAGAAGTATTTAGATTGACAAAATTATTAGATTGTATGATATATATTGATACTATTGACGCTGACGTAGGTGGCCGCTTTTAATTGGTTTTTAGTAGGTCAGTTTTTTAAAGCAACACTGACACTTTTTTGTTTCGAAGTACCGACTCACTGAATGCTTCAAATTGCTCAGCGGACAACAGTGTAACTGAAAAACATCCGTTATACAAGTTGTACAACTTGCATTTTAATAATACAAAGCCCATCGATATCAATGATCAAAAACGATTTAATAATTACAAATACTAGTGATCTATCCAGGGTTGGACCAGAAATCAAATATCATTGGGTTTTTATAAGTTTATTCATCACCATATCAGATTGTGTCCGTCCACTGTTGAATGTAGATCTCTCGCATTAGTTTCCTTACTCTGCCCTCCGCATCCATGCTACTCTTCTGATATCGTCAGTTCATCTTGCAGGCGGTCGACCAACGCTCTGTTTGCTAGTTCTTGCACGCCACTTCAACACTTTTCTTCCCAATCAACCGTTGTTTCTTCGGCAGATATGTCCTGCCCATTATCACCTGAGTGTGCCTATTCTTTGTGTAGCCTTCTCTACTTGAGTTCTTCTTCGAATATCCTCGTTCCAAACAGATATGGACGAAATAATCTAGCAAATCTTTATTATTTCCAAAACTCATTGAATGTCCATTTTGTATATAAATAATTAAATATCTAGTCCGTTATTTTCAGCAGTATTCATGGCATCAATCTGCATATTAAATCGTGAATAGGCTATGGACCGCCCAAAGCCAACTTTCTATAGATCGCTCTTGCTCGGCTCGGGCCACAAAGTCAAGGACAGACGTCCATAATAACTGTTCATGATTTGCATCGCTGTTTGGCAATTATTGTTGTGACGACCATGTCAATGGCGCCGGGACATTAATGGATCCATCGTCCGCAGCAGGGCTGTCATGGCGCGGTGATTTATGGACCGGGTGCTGCAAATTATGCGAGAAATTCTGACAGAACCAAATTAAACGGAACGGTATTTGCCAGTTTGTTACGTAAACTTTGCGGATTTTTGGATATTTTTTTTTTACGCAATATAACAAAAAAAAACAAAGGATATCGGTGAATTGTATTATGATGTGCCCTTAAAACTGAACCCATTTATGTCATAAGATGTATGACAATACATGAATGGTAATTAGTAGCGCCTCATGTAAAGCAATTTCTTGAACGTCTTAAAAGCTTATATTTTTTTACATAAATATAATTTTTATAAAATATTGTCGCAGTAGAGTCAGGCCACTTAATCTAAAAGCTGAGAAATCAGCACTCCCAAAGACTATAAAAAGTTTAAAAATCATTATCAGCCTGTGTCCGTTCACTGTTGAACGTTGGCCTCCAGCATGAGTCTCTCATCTTCTCAATCCTCCGCCCTCCGCATCCAGGCAACTCCCACTAGTCTTCCGATGTCGTCAGTCCATCATGACAATAGGGGTAGGCCAACGTTCCGTTTGCCAGTTCTTGGACGCCACGCTGAAGATATGATATCTATCAACAATTTAAGATGAATATCATATATCATTGATTAAATGCCAGAAGACATTTACTACCATTGACTGTTTTAATGTATGAATACTAGGTATGTTATAAATGTACTTTCTGTGTTAATGTACTATTCATAAATATAAGTGTTTTCTTGCCAAAATCCATTCGTTGAAACATGTTGTTTTAAATTCTTCTGTGTATATTACTAATGTTCGCCAAATTTGTGACTAGACCAGTGGTTCCCAAAGTGGTCCACATGGACCCCCAGGGGTCCATGGGATCATCCAGGGGGTCCATGGAAAATTAAAATTGATTTGGGGGTCCATGAACATCGTTAGGGGGTCCACGGAGGGTTCAATATAAAATTATTAGAAATGTTGACACATCAGTATTAATTTGGAAGTTACAATAAATAGCAATATATAAATGAGATATGTGTGATGTAAATATTTTAAAGTGCATACAATTAATTTCTTAGCCTGAGACAAAAATAATTAAAATACGGGTTGGAGTCCAACCCTTATATTATTATATTATAATCCGCAGCTTTAATGTTCTGACACGAACTTGAAGTGCGATTTCTTCTGGAGCCTTAGAGGAGAACTAATACAATAGGGTACATCACTCTTTTTAAATAACACCCTCATAAAAATGCAATAAAGTATTATGAGTATCTCTAATTACCACACTGCACTGTGTTCACACGATTATCACGTATGTTTTTACGAGAAAGCTTGGCTACTGTAAAACAATAAATAAATAAAAGTTGCCCTTTTTCTGAAATTCTATTTAGGACAGGAAACAATAAAAATGTGCCTGTCGCCAAAATCAAGAAAGGTGCTACTGACGTTATTTGGTCCATGGGTATATAAACAAGGGTAGTTTACAATTGGGACACATAATCTATCTTTGATACCTACTGTATTGACCTATAACTCGCTCTTGTTATACTGTTCTTTACAAGTTGATTAATATAAGTATACTTATATTTTGCGATACTAAGCCACAAAGCTTTTCCATTGTACTTTGGGTTATAGGATCGTATATATATAAGATCGACTAATAAGACGTGAGCAGTTGCCCCTGCCCCGCCCCCAGTCTTCCATCAACTCTCGTAATGTAAGTTTAATATTCAAATATACACACACTCCTCAATAGTTAACTTTTAAACAATCGATATTATAATATTTCCGTATATTTAAAATGATTTTATTATTGCTATGTCTAATTTGTATATATAATTTTTTTGTCAACAGATAACTGATACTAAACATGGCCGAATCTAAAAAGAAATGTAGACAGTACAATGTCGATTATTTGAAGTTTGGCTTCATTCCATCACAGTCGAACAAACAATTGCCTTTGTGCCTTTTATGCAACAATGTTTTAACCAATGAATCTATGAAACCATCCAAGCTGGAGATTCACCTGAAAAGATGTCACCCTGATAAAACAGATAAAGATTTGGAATACTTTCAAACACTCAAAAATAAAGTGATGGTACCTTCGCTAAACGAAATGTTCGGCTCGACGTCAAAAAGAAACGATGATGGTTTGCGGGCGTCGTACAATATATCGTTACTTATAGTAAAATCTGGAAAACCGCATACTATCAGAGAAAAATTTATTTTGCCAGCAATCGAAGAGGTTTTAAAAACTGTTTTACACCAACCTGCATCTGATATAATTAACAAAATTCCTTTAAGCAACAACACAGTTCAAAGACGTATTGATGAAATGAGTTATGATATTGAAAGTTTCTTGTGCAATTATTTGCAAACGACTCATTTCTCTCTACAGCTGGATGAGTCAACTTTACCTGATAATGAAGCATTATTATTGGCATATACTCGTTTTATTATGTATCAAGAAATCCACGAAGAACTGCTATTAGCGAGAACTTTGCCAACCGACACTAAAGGCGAATCAATATTTCATGTTTTGAAGGATTACTTCACAGAAAAAGAAATTCCTTTGTCAAATATTATGTCAGTTGCTACAGATGGAGCTCCTGCCATGGTTGGGCGTTATCGTGGCTTTATAAGCTATTTAAAACAAAATGTACCCGGGGTGTTAGCAATACACTGTGTCATTCATCGACAACATTTAGTTGCTAAAAATCTGAATATTAGATTGCATGAATCTCTTCAATTAGTCATTGAAGCTGTAAACCGAATCCGAATCAATGCGTTGCATACGCGGCTATTTGCGCAGTTGTGTGACGAAAATGATGAGAACTTTCATCATTTACTCGTTCACACCAAAGTGCGCTGGCTATCGAAAGGATTGTGCTTGACAAGATTTTTTGCTCTCTTTGACACTATTTTAGAGTTTCTGGATGATAAAGATAGAATTTTAAAAGAAAACTTAATGATGTGGAAAACGGACATTGCCTATTTAACAGATTTGTTTGCTAAATTTAATGCGGTTGACTTGCAATTACAAGGTGACAGTCTTAATTTGATTCAAACAAAGTCCATCATTTCAGCGTTTCTTGCCAGAATAAAGCTAAGGAAGCAAAATATTGGACGGGGCGAATTTTCCCAGTTCCCCAATCTGTCACAGATAAGCTGCCAGGAAGACGATGTTTCAACCTACGTTCAACATTTAAATGCCCTATATTCAGACTTTGAAACAAGGTTTAAGGATATTTTGACTATGGTAATACCACAGTGGATAATAAATCCATATGGTGGTGACATTGAAGAAAAAAATGACATATTACAAGAGGAAATAATCGGAATATCAACTAACGAAGAACTCAAATCACAGTTTAATAAAGGATATCAGCAATTCTGGCTTCAAAAAGACATACCTGTCACTTATCCCGCATTGTGGAATATTACGAGAAAGTTTTTACTTGCTTTTCCATCTTCATACCTAGTGGAAAGGGGTTTCAGTGCAGTTGCCAATCTCATAACAAAAAAAGAAGCAAACTGGATATCATCAAACGAGGAGATTTTAGATTAAATCCCACAAAATTGATGCCAAATGTTGAAAAACTATTATCAAATCATCAAGTTCATCCCTCCCATTAAATGCATTTATTTTTCGCCTAGTTGTAACAGATCGTAAATTATGATTGGGTTCGTTACAATTTTAATTTACAAAATTGTTACAAATATAATGGAGTAGTAAACTTCAATAGTCTGCCTCGGGAAATTAAAGCGATCGCTGATATAAAAAAAGTGATCGAAAAGGTAAAAAAGTTCTATAAACTATTAACAAACAGAACTGACGTCGTCACATAACAATGAGAACAAGGATATGTACCTGAAGTGATATTGTAGCTTTTGGGTTGAGCCGTGTGTGGTGAACTTCCTTCAACCAATATTTCGACCGCCATTGCAGGGGTCTTCTTCAGGATTAATAAATTTATTTAGTTTTGAGTTGGTTTATTCAGATTATATATATTTTTAAAGATAAAAAAAATGTATAATCTGAATAAACCAACTTAAAACTAAATAAATTATTAATCCTGAAGAAGACCCCTGCTATGGTGGTTGAAAGAAGTTCACCACACACGGCTCAACCGAAAAGCCACAATATCATCAGGGGAGGCCTAACTCATGCGGGAGGCCTAACTCATGCGGGAGGCCTACTCATGCGGGAGACCTACGTTTAACAGTGGATGGACACAGGCTGATGATGATGATGATGATCAGGGGGTCCACGGATAACCGAAAATCGTGTCAAGGGGTCCACGAGTGAAATAAGTTTGGGAACCTATGGACTAGACTCTTTTGGCATCTACGACGACGTTGCTTGAATTAATAAATTTGTAAACATTACCAATAACGCTATAACTTACCTACCACAAAGTGCTAAATTATTTTAATGGGTACTTAATTATTTTTTTATCATTGCACGTATCATCGAAATGAGCTATCGATTTTAATATTTGTTTTTTTTTCTTTGTTCCAGGTATGTACCATATTGACAACATACAATTAGCCCCTCAGTTAACAGACAGGTATCGTAATATATATATATATATATTATCTGCAGTTATTTTTTGATCTTTTGCTTCGTGACGAGAGAAAGGGGAGAATGTTGAATTTTGTAAATTACTCTCATCTGACGTGAATTATTATTGCGAAGGGGATCTTGACTGTCTGCGCTCTCCGCACTTCTCTCTCCCACATTTGCAATGTTGTGAATTTATATTAAATGCTACCTGTCCGGTAGCTTTGCTGACACAAAACAACGCGTCAACCTGTCCACTAAAACTTGAAATATCACCCGCCGCGATTCAGATTATTATTATGCATCATAAATACCATCAAATGTTGCAGTAAACGTGTTCGTAGTTTTGTACGAATCAAAGCGCGGAGCACTGGCTGCTCTAAGCGCCACTTTTGTTAACACTTTCCAATTTGAGATGTAGCCCGAGCTGTAAATCAAAAGAGCCAGTAATAATGCTGAAGGGTATAATTGATACTAAAGCCGTCCACTACCATTCGAGAGGTTTCGATCACCGATGAAGCTTTAAAAAACAGTAATCAATTTATGGTTAACATACCAATAGATACCGCATATTTTTTTCACTTTTATAATACTAACCTAGTCCGAAGACGTCAGCTCTGCTTATCGAAACTTCTGCAAGCACATACTCGTATCTAAATTTAATTTACATTCGTCGTTAAAAAAAAGTTTTCTTCTCTATCAAATTTGGTTTAGCCACCCCTTAGAACCAAATGGCCTAGGCCTCTGGAGCGTCGGCCCAATCATTCGATATCCTTAATTTTTCTGAAGAACTAAATCACGACTAGATATACCGCCTTACACACTATAGATGTCGTATTTTAATGTCTCCGGACTTCTTTCTTAAAGGTTGTCGGGAACCATATATGTTCTCAGATGGATATCCGTATGCATAGATTTTTGGGAGAAAGCATGATCAACGGCAAATGACTTGAATGGCGGCAGTTTGTAGTGACCATATACTCCAGATATGGAACGGATATTAAAAGTAGTCTATAAAATAATAATATATACCTAGATTTATCTTTCGAAACACGGTCTATGCTTGTAAACATATGCATCTAAGTTAGACAAAGAAATGCGGTTTATGATGTTAGACTAGAAGCAAGTTTCCATAAAATCCTTACTTTACAGTTAGTTTATGACATTCATATAACAATAAGTGCTCCCACAAAGCAAACCAGAATAGTTGTCGTAAAATATAGTCTTCTCTGCGCGAGAAACCATCTCTGATGAAGCCATTTCTATCTGAAAAGGATCGGTCTAATGCTTGTGATCCACAAACCCTTGGACTGAAACGACAAACAGCCTCGTATCACCACAGCGAACAGAACAAGACGACGAGTCCGTCAATAAGGAACGAAGAACCGGTCCAGGTGCTGCGCATGGACGCGGGCAGGTGGGCGAGAGCTGGTCGAGGTATTTGAATGGAAGCGTTAGGTTTTTTGCGGACCTTGCGGAGACAACCCGAGCGCTTGGAGGCAAGGTCGTACTTGATCAGCTATCCTGGAGTGTTAACAATTGCTGCACCTTTGCTGCTCCTTTAATAACGTCTCTCTACCGACTGCCAAAATCCTCTGAATGGTCATAGTTGTCAATAGTAAAACAATGATTCAAGGAGACATTTTTTCATGAGTCAATAATCAATTACTTTGCTGCAAATAGCGTTTTTCGTCTACTTTTCAAAACACTCGTCATCCAGCAAGTCAGCCTTGTTTTAGATGTTGGGACAGACTAACACTCTAATGCAGAGTCATTCTTTGAAGTAAGCAACCTATAATAGCTACTTTTCTTTAGAATGATTAAAGTGAGGAAGCCTCACTCCTCGACACTCGCAACAAATTTTAAAAAACGTCTCTGCAATCAGGTGTTATATATCTTAAATCGAATAATGTCTCTGCAAACGGGTATAAGAATGTGAAAATTACAAGTTGCCCATTAGCTCTCAATCAGGACCGCATATGTCATACAGATTAGAAAATTATATATACACGAAATTCAGTTTTTACTTATTTATTCTTAAAGTATTCATTCCTTAACCACTGCATTATCAAAAGAAACAGGTTTAAATTAAGTCATGTTTATTTATAAGGTTTTAAAGTTTTTTTTTGAAATATAAATAAATTGATAATTTAAATGTTTATTTGACATCCAAGTTTAATGACCAATTGTTGAAAGTTATTCAAACATATAATATATACATTAAAAAGAGAGCATGTAGAAATTCTTGAATTTTGTATACTTGTCGATTTCAACTGACATGAGATGTTTAATGACCGTTGAATCTATATATTTAATAAATTTCTTTACAAAAACTTTCAATAATATCTCATGGTCTTCGTGTATTTAGATAAGTATCTCTAAACATTATCCGTCATGTACATCTAATACTCTTCACGTAGATGTTGTTTGTGCCTGTAATATTGCAGTTTAACCGTTATCGTAATAAAATGGTAATGAGTATTGTAATGAATCAGGCGGGTAAGGAATGGAAAAAATGTGACTTGTTCCATCGATGTTTTAATGGTGTTTGTTAAACTTCATAAACCACGGAATGGAATGATGATGGTCTGCGGTTGTCATGCGATGCTCGTACAATTTCCATGATAGCCTATTTCGGTCAGTTCTCACGATGAATTAAAACGTACAGCACACTATCAAGTCGCCTTATCTAGAATTCCTGTACAAGCTTACGGCGAACAATTATAGTTTATATCGTGTCTAGGACAACGACCAAGTCGGGTAATAAAATAGAATATCAACGGTATTTTTAATTTAAGATTTTCTTTTTTTACATCGCCAAGCTATGCAATGGAGAGGTTATGTGTATTATACCAACATAAAAATGGTCATAATAATGTTGTGCGTAATTCAAGATGTTTGAATACGTTTTAGGCGAATTAATTGCCAAAGAAAAACAGTAAGGATTTTAATAAATAAATTTTTATCATATCTTACCCTAACAGCTATTAATTAAACAAATAAATAGTTTAGTTGTATAAATATACTATACAATTATCGTAAATACATTTAATCGATTGATCCATTTACAATTACTGTTATCTAAATAATTGATAATTTTGCGTATAACCTGCGTTATTATAAAAACTCACTATTATGGTGTCTTTGAAAATTTGAAAAATCGATTACATCTTATAAAAATTAAACATACCGTTACGCATTGTAAAACTGTTATCAAACTATTAAAAGATAACAAAGAACAATCCACAATATCTCCCAAACGTAATTACATTCAATCAAACAGCTTAAAGGTTAAAAAATAATGATAACGTTTTGTAGTTTTGTTACTAAAAAACATACAAATTATTGTTAAAATTATCATGTATACTTTTGCTTCTATTTCTGCTACGTCCTACATACATAATTTTTTCGTGCATTTTCGATAACACCTTTGCACTTAAAATGTAACCTGCTTTAGAGGGTTTATCTACCTTAAGAAAATTATTTTGCCAACTGCTTCTTTAGTACCATTTTTGTAGCCCTTGGAATATGTGGCATATGTACTTTTTTCCTTATTCAAACCAACTCTTCACCAAGTATCATGTGAAAAAAAAACATTTTTATTTATTTTAAAATATTTTACTTCTCAAGCACTTCACGAACATAACCTTAGAGAGTTTAAACTAGAAGGTCGACATTCTCTGTACTGTCTCCTGTATACGTTGATCAACAAAGTCACAGTTGTGTTGATCTTTGATGTAAAGCTTGTCCTCACAAGTATGCGGCTTGGCTTTTTGTATCCTTGCTCATGGTGGGCGTGGTGCATTCTCGCCTGGACAAGTTTCGGCTCCGGCCTAGGACGACGAGCTGAATAACTGTACTCTACGACGCGTGGGTGGACTGGATCAAACCGAACTCCTGAGAATCAATATGATATTAACGAAAAATCGATCAATAATCGTCTTGTAACAAATACACTGTTGTATGAATTTTCAAAGGATGGAATGATTGAAGTAAGTTAAAGATTTAACGAATGATTTTTCTCTCTCGCATTACATAATACATTATAATTGATGCTTCATTGAACACATGATTTAATAAGACTATTCTACCGATACTTCCTGGACTGCTACTCCTCAGAACTTTCTCTGAAGATCCCTTCCGCACGCACTCCTAACTGTTAAACCGCCGAGTATATTTTTACCATATCCGCTCCATATGTGGAGCATATTGACACCACAAATCTTAGGTTGTCTAAGCCTTGTCCCATAACATCCTGAGGTCCACATGAGAACATAGATGGTTCCAATAGCCCGCGAACTTGCATAGACTGCGGTTGTAGTACCATAGAAATATTTGCGTGCTTAATAATCAGCATTTTTAAGGAGATCAGATAATCAAATCGACGCTCCCGAAGCATGAAAATTTTTGTTTTGACCTTAAGCCGTGACTCATCTCTACATGAGGCATTTATAAAGACTAGATTTGATTAAATCATGTCTTTAATTAAATAATCTTAAATTAATTAAATCATCATCAAATAAATCAAATTTAAAAAATAAGCATGGTCGGGATTCGAACAGACAGCGTCTGAATGACAAACAAACGCTTTAACCGCTGGACTATGCCGCCGGTCAAGTAAACACATATCTAAGCACTCTAATGAAGAGGTAATAGCAATTATTTCCTTAATTTAATCTCTCTGCAACTGAGCTTCCTTCTCCACTGAATCGTAATCCCAATAACATAACGATAAAATGTATGTATCCGAGCATTTAAAAGTGGTCGTCGCAAATTAATTCATCTACCAATAAATATTTATGCGACATAGACCAGATTACGGCCGAGATGCATGCAATAAAACTCATTTTTAAGTTGCTTTCTCCGTCGCACAGATGACAGCAAAAAAACGAATCGTCAAGTTCGGAGACACGACACTCGCATATGCTGCAGTCGTCGCGGAAGATGAAGACCCTCATCCATTATTGATATCCACACTGACGCACTTGCAGTGAGAAAGTTTCCACGGCAGACAGCAAGTGCGAGTAAAAACCGCGAGACTTGCAACCGGCTGCATCAAATAATACTGCTTTCCATTTCGTTTTCCTACATTTTGCAATGGTGAAGCAATGGAATACAAATATCAGCGACACAACAGAAACTCTTGCCATTGACCTTGGTCGACACTTTCGAATGCTAATAATCATTGCTTATATTCCATAAAAGGTGATTGCTCGCAGGTGAACTTCGGTTAATGCGCCTGTATTTACTTGAAAATCTTGTATTCGAATCAAGAAGTGATGACTTTTTTTCAACCTCTGCACATCACATCAATCGAACTGGACGTTTCCCTTCTAATACAAGTCTTTGAAATTACATGACATGCTGCACTTATGACAAGAATGACAGTATGCCACTATTTCTACGTATAAAACGCGTTTTGTTATGTAATAAAAGTTGCATTAAATCTATTTTATTTAATATTAATCTTCTTCGTAGTATCAATACGGTGGATTGGTTTGCAGCAACAGAATCTTGCATCTCGATCTCCATTCCAAATATTAATAATGCATCTCATTTTACATCTTAAAAATATATTAACAATTTATGTGACTTAATAATAACGAGAGAGTTTATAAATACTTTACACATGACTTCGGGATATTATCCCCAGGTTTTTTTCCTTTTGCGTAACCGCTGTATAAAGCTATGCTGCATTCGACATATAGTAGTAGCTAGAAAATTACTGCTTAACATAATATGTACTGGATATTTAGAGATGGAGAAATTGGTCGCAGTTTTCACCCACGTTATAATTTTACAACTAAATCTATTTCCACCAGCCAACTCTTGCACTAAGTGTAGACCAGTCGTGCATCTTCGCTTAATTGCAACATTACCCACAAACGCGGTACAACTTGAATGGAATTGATCAACTTTTACTTTTTCACTAAGCGCTGGAGATAGTTGATTTTATGCATAGTAATAATGCACTTGTTTAGTATTGAAGCAGGTGAGCATGAACGTCGAGGTAATTACACTCGGACATGTTAGCTTAAAGCGTGATAGCAATATCTAATATTTACTGTATTTTTCCCAAGAGCATCCTTCCATAGTTGTTATGTCGGCAGTCCATCTATCAGGTGGTCGGCCGACTATGTCCGTATGCTGGTTATTCGGTACCAATCCACCACATTTACTCCCAATTTTCCTAATACAAAGATCCATTCATTGGATCTCTTAATACTAGGACATGATGAGCGAATACATATAGATCTGTCTATAATTCTAGCACCAAAATCTAGATCCAATAGACTTTGTGAATGACCTGTTTTCCTGTTTTAAGTAGATAGTAAGTAGATAGAAATAAGCGCGCGTGGAGAGACACTCAGATCAGCTAGAGCAAATAAAAGCACCCCGCAGCTGACGGGAGGTAGTCCTGGCACGGTCTTTGGCAATCGTGCTTTCAGCTACGCGGCACCAATAGCCTGGAACTCGCTACCGGAAATCGTAAGAGAGCTTAAAGCGGAGGTATCCTTCAGAAGCAGACTCAAGACCCACCTTTTTACTCAGAGAGGCAAATAAGTGCCTTTGGAACGATCATTCGGTCATAAAAGAGCGCTATACAAATACTAATTTAATAATAATAGTGTATACATTTGTGGCTTTTGGGTTAACCAGTGTGTGGCAAAATTTCTTCCTCGTAGATATGAAGAAATTGTAAAAAGCCGCGAAAACCTATGAAATGATTTTGCAGTATCGGCTAAGTTTACCCGATTATAGCTCTTTATTTGATTTTAAGAGCCTTGAATATTTACTTTCATTTAACATAAGTTTTACTTATATTTTCAACATTCACATTAAGAGTTCAAATAAAATATACATTAATTTTACGTTCTTTTACAACATGGATTAAGTTGAACAGCCGAAGCGTTCAGTGATTGCGAAACCGCGATTTTATTTATATGATTAAAAATCACTCAACGTCATCAATGTCAAAGCAAGATAAAACTGTTTTACGATTAAATTGACATTTGTACACAAGTGTTGCAATTGTTTATTAAAACGTGAGCAAATACCGCTGACACTATTTTCCAGTACCTGCGCAACAATTAAATTAAATATTCAATACAGAACGCCTTGATAATATTTTATATAATTATTTTTTAATATATATCTTAGCACGTTAACAAATATATACCTAGTAAAATATACCTATACCACGATTCTCCGGAATGAAACTTGAGTATAGTAACTTAAGTATTTTTTTACGATAACGCTCGTAAAAAAGATAATCTGACACCAACTCACAACTAAATAAATCATCAATCCTGAAGAAGACCCCTGCAATGGCGGTCGAAATATTGGTTGAAGGAAGTTCGCCACACACGGCTAAACCCGAAAGCAACAATATCAAT
This sequence comes from Glossosoma conforme, assembly GCA_022606575.1. Lineage (NCBI taxonomy): Eukaryota > Metazoa > Arthropoda > Insecta > Trichoptera > Glossosomatidae > Glossosoma > Glossosoma conforme. The sequence continues at coordinate 866,758 of JAGTXR010000149.1, forward strand.
ATACCTAGTATTTTTCTTCTTCTTTAAATACGTAAATATAACAGGTAGCTCTTGAATGTAGGTGTACAATATTTTAATATTAGATATTAACATATTTCGTTCCTGTAATTTATTTTTGTCTCTGAAATATGAATTATTAACGAAATTGAAAAGCAGTTCGTGCTCTGGCGACAAACGCAAAGTTTAAAATATTTCAGAATATCGTTATTTTGCTTGCTTTGTAATAATAATGTTCTAAATACGGAATTACTCCAAAGTCACGTCCCGCTATAAAACCAAACTTTATTGTCGATATGAATGTAACGATAATAAGACACGCCTTGCCGTGTTCATATTGCGCCGATTTAATTTAGATGTTTTATACAACTAGTATAAATTCATTATTTTACATGTTTACAAATTAAAAATATAAAATAATTGTAATTGTATTGAAATCGATTTGTTTTTTGTTGTTGGCGGCTTGAACAATGTTAGACACAAATAGTAGTACATATAGAAATGCTGGCATCCATAGAAGCGGATTTTACTTTTTAATTTGTCATCACACTTGTCAAAAGAAACTTTAGAAAATACATTATGTTTTGAATACAAATAAAATCATTTATTATAATTCAATGATATTTTCTCTTAACTCGCTTTCGTTGGCTTCAATAATTGTTTACATACAATACATAATGTTTGAATAGTAATACATTAACAACAATTGTTAGTAATTTTCTTAGTTTGTCATTCTGATATCGCAATTTAACTTAATTGAATACGTATATGACCCAACGTGTCATGGAGAGATCCATGCTTAGAGTGTATCTAAAAAATATAATCCGTAACGATGATATCTGAAGATGTAGTGAAATATATCTAAAGAATGGGCACACTCAAGTGGCATATATGTCAAAGTCACGGCGGTAGATGGGTAAGAAAAGAATTTGAGTGTCGCCTAATAACTGGCAAAACGGAGCAGGGTAGCCTAGATGAGGAGGGCGGAGGATCGAGAAGGACGGAGACTCATGTGGAAGGCCTACGTTCAACAGTGGACGGGTAGGCTGATGATGAATGAAGTAAATAATACGCTTGTAATGAAATAATGATCTCGACGGTTAATAACGTGATATTGATTAATGTCTTAGAGATCATCCACCTAAGAAGTTGATACAGTAGAAACATAAACGCCTTAAATAGTGTTAGAAGACAATTCTCACGATATTTGCAACTTCCTGATATGTTCACACTTCCTAATCGTGACCGTTATAAAATTTTAATCATGACACAAACACATGTCCATAAATTGAAGGTTTAGTAAAGAATGCACGTATTTTTATAATCTAAACCAGTGATCGCCAATCGTATAGACCGTTTCTCGCTGTGACTTTTTGAGTAGCTCGTGTAGTATAGTTTGTCAAATTAATTTATTTTATTTTCACTTATTTCAAGATATTTTTAAATTATTATTATGTCTTTTAATGTATAATCAAGCGACATATGTTACGTTTGATTTATAAGAAGTTCAATTAATTTTAAATGGCTCGCCATATAATTTAAAATTCTAGAAGTAAATCACATACTTGCTCAGTTTGGAGACCTCTTATGCCATGAATACGAACATTTAATTAAATTATTTATTATAAATCGCTAACCATTTTAATACTTAAGTTCGTATCTTTGTCATTAAGCTATACTCTTTGACAACATTAAAACCTTCAAATCATTTTTTTTCGTCCATATTTGAAGTGTGGTTCATATTAGATCAATTATTTCATAGCAGAGATTTCGGTATGTCGAGATATATGACTGATTTTTGACATGGGAGCATTCAATGAAATACACATCTAAACCGTTGTGTCTAAGGCAATGGAGATGAGAACTTTATAAGGTATATTGTTGTATATATTTGTGGGTGTCCGTAAGGTTTTCTAAATCACAAGTCTCTCACGCCTTGCGTTGTTTCGTCTTACTTCCTGATGTTCTTGCACTTCCTGATACAGCTCCATGACTGCACTTGTCTTGACTTATTGTATATACGGATGCTCGGGAACTGAGCATCGTGATCTAATAGAGCGCGATCGATTACAATAATAATGTTGTGTTTGTTGTAATCGTAATTCCGTCGGTTGGTCTTGATCGGGTGTTGTGTTCGCGACGGATCGCATTCCGTAACACTACCTCAGAGCTAATGGGCGGAAAGTCATCTCATGTGATGTGGCCGCTAAACAAACATTCAAGATCTGTTTACGAATACAATGAAAACATCTTGTATGTATTTAAAACATACTTTTTATAGATATCGAAAATTAGTAAAATATCGTATAAATGCAGCTAATATTTATAATGATACTGTGTTAATAATATCCAGTTGTAATAAATTTGGAAGGAGAAAGGAAGATGTACATGAAAACGAGTGAACCGAAATTATCAATGAAGCACCAGACGCTTAAGCTCTGAAGAACTAGATACTCGAACCTTTACGTTTGCCGTTTCTTTTTGTCTGCTTAAATGTTATATAATATGATTTTTGCTATTGAATATGCCTATATATATAAGGCTTCATGTCTGGCATTAATAGCACATCGTAAGCGCTGTTTTCGATAAATCGCCGTAAGTTAAGCAACATTGGAGCGCACCAAAATTTAGATGGTGACCGCCTGTTGCTAACTGCGTATCCACTGGTCGGGTTGAGCCGCTCCATACAATCAATTGGTCAATTGGTGATTAATAGATCACCAAAAAAATATGCCCCGGACACTACAGCGGACGTCTCTGTTAGTCCTCGGGCTTACGCTCTGGAGATCTTCGAGAACCATTTATGCTTCGGGTGCAGAGTTGTCTTGAGATGAGGCACAATGGCAACTGACAGAACTGAGTGGCGACATTTTTTCTTCATTGTTTTTTTTTAAATATGTATTATTTAAATTGAGAAAAAAATGAGTACATTTTCTGTAGCGCCTACAGAGATCATCACAATGCGGTCAACAAAACGTCGATATTAGTATTCTATACTAAGGCTGCCTCCTGACGTGTGGGATATGTTTATGATGCGCAAATAAAAATTTGCATCGCCCAACGCACCTGAATGCATACAATACACATAAAGACCTGTCAATGTTTACATATTTCAATGCTGAGCGTATTTGTACTGACGCTTTCTAGTAATATATATATTTTTAAATCGTTTCGTTTTTTTAAAACCTTTATTAATGTTAATCTACTCTTCTAGTCCGCAAATCTAGCTATCATATCATGCCAATTACAAGTGTTACGTACCCTCATTTTGTAATTTTTTATCATAAGGTCTTACGCTCCGGAATTGTAAACAAAAACTCCGCTTCGACTCCACCGCATTGTTTTACTTAAGTTAACCTCTCACACCCGGCCCTGAAAACGAGAGACTCCAGCTCTGGCGACAAATCGCATCAGAGGATTTCATTATTCCTTATCCCTCAAAACCTTGGCAAGAACCTTGACTGGCGGGCCTAGAAATCCTTGAACAGATTAAGAACCGGAGTTGGTAGAACAAAGCACAACCTCGAGCGATGGGGAATGCTTCAGCAGGGAGTCACTATTGTGCGACTGTGGAGACCTGCAGACCGCCTCACACCTAAGATCCTGCTACATATGCCAAATAAGCTGCACATCTCAAGACCTAATGCTGGGCAACACACGGGCTATTGATGTTGCCATATATTGGGAAAAAATAATTTGACGTCGCTGACACGAAGAAGAAGAAGAAAAGTGCGAAAAGTCAACATAGGCTGTGTAAGAATGGGATAAATCGGAATAGAACGCATACAATAAAATTCAGGTAAATATAGCATCGATGTTTTATGAGTTATGACATTAAACGGATCGACAATGACACTCAACGTTAAGCCATCTTGGCGAGCGTCACGAAGATTTCTTCCGCTTTTTTGACATTTGTTTACAAAACAGTACTGCAGTCTTTTAAAAGAAGAACTGTTTTAACAGCTGTTGATTATGTTTATTATAAAATAATATATTGATATGCATGTTACGTTATTAGCAAAACTGCAATTTATATAATTTACAAAGAGAATGGCGTGACGGAGCTACTTTGTTATGAAACCACTGCGCACTATCAAGGCTACCGCATTTGCAAATTAATCACTTTCTACGACTGATAAGAATTTGCATTGTGCGTATGTATTAAGTAATTTTTGATGAAACCGATGCACTTAATAAATGATTAGTCAATCCTACACCGACCGTCTTAGGCCGTTAGAAACTATACATAAAGTGTACTCGGCGGAGCACTGAGATGCAGTGCTGACATGAGATGAGGCGTGGACTATTTCAGTCTTGTGGCGGCAGCTTATCACAAGCATATGCTCCAGTTAGTGTAGCGAATACGGAACGATACACCTACAGGCATATTATATTTTCAAACGAATTTCCAGTAGCACCTTGATAATTCTTAATTGTTGTCCCTAAAGTAGTTTTAAGTAAACTGTAGTACACTTTAATGTACTCGAGTACGTCATATGTTTATATTAGGCTTAAGTTCATAATATAAAAGTTTCATGTATAGACCCAAGGATGAGCATTTGTGACGTAACTGAGTAACCTGATGTATTCACATCTTAACTTACGAGTGTATCCCGTCTGTATAAGTTTACTAGCCGAACAACAACAAAAGTCTCAGAAACGAACGCCTTATGTCAAACGGAGCTTGGTTCTAATTAAACTCATTCATATAATAAACATAATGATGACAGCCTTTCTTGTTACTATTTACGTAGTGTATCTGTCCCAACAATGGAGCGTATTAAACAAAATAAAACGTGGAAAAACGTGAGAAAATCTGTTATAGGCAAATTAAAAAATGTGTAGGATAACGCCGCAGCGGCTGATGATAATTATTTCAAACAGTTTTCACGGTCGGGAACACCGAATCAATTAGCCTAAGTACTTATTGAATCAAACGATAGTTACGTTAATTAAAATTTTAAAAGTTTATTTAATTGTGTGTTTAAATCAGTTTTATTAATTTTATTTGTGTCGGACATGTTAATATTCAATATTTTTACTTCTGGCCATTTTTTGGCTTTTTGTCGGTTCCAAATCTTCGATGAAAATTAAATCGAAGAAGACTGATTCTAAGCTTAAAAGCAATTCTCACATACATTTTAAACACACGTTTCTTTTTTAACCTCCGAAAAAAAGAAATCCGACTAATAGGAAAAAAAAAGTTTATGGTGAATAAAAGTGTTATGTTCCTTTTAATGGCAAAATTAAAATACACTGATTATTTATCTTTTTTTTGAGGTTATGAATAATGGGCAAAAAGAGAATATAGCAAAAAATGGTAGTAAACAGTGTGATATTTCATAATTTCTCTGCACGCTTTGAATAACTGGATGTCTCGGATATATGTAAAACGGATTGTTTGTTTTTAAAATTTTGATTCGCACCGGAATTATATGCATTATTTTAAAGCAACTGTTAAATTAACAATTAGCCATTTTTTCTGCGGATTAAACAATTTAATTCGGTTTCCGGCGGCGTTAAAAAATAATAATTTCTTAATTAGACGTATCCATTATACGAGAGTTTCACGCTTTTTGGACACGTTTTCGTAAAATGTTAATTGAATTTTTTTATTCAGTGATATGCTGATCAACCAGGTACTTAATTAATATCATCAAGTGCTTTAGTTACTTACTCTTTATTTGCTAACGCATGTGTTGTTTACCGTATTTAATATATTCTAACATTATCATTTTACTGCATTTCATTAAAATGATTTTATTTTTTAAGTGGGAATACATGGGTAGGGATAGTTTTCTAAATTTAGCCGAATTTATTTTGCAATCAATTATGATGTACTCGTATTGCAACTGATATATAGTATATCAGTTGCTATTGTAAGAACGTTAATAACTCTTCTTGTATATTCGTGTTGATCAGTTTACAGCCAACCCTCCTATAACATTTTCATAAGAGCGTATAGTTAGCCCGATGCTCCCAAGGCCTGGACCATTTAGTTCACTTAGAAGTGGTTCTACTTAAAATAATAACACGAAGGGAACGTTAAAAGAAAAATCTCCGAAAACACCATAGGAAATGTTTACGTTACTCATTTAAATGAAGCGTGCGTTATAGGAGGAGTGTTTGCTAAATAACAATGATGAGGATTTGCAATAATAGAACACGAAATACAGGTACGTCAGTCAGTCAATTCACGTAGATTCAATAATGAACGTCAGTATTACGACAATGTAAATCGTTTACATTTGGTATGTACATTTAGTTTAATTTCATTATTTTGTTTAGTGATAAAAAAGTTAAATTTGTCAAGTTATTGAATATATCTTCGGTTCACAATTAAACTTAAAATGCATTTTCGTTGGCACAGCTTAGTGTGCTATTAATACAGTACTCAAGAATGTAATTTTAATTGATGAAATCTGATCAATCAGCTGATGGTATCGGCTTATCGTCGAATCAATTAGATGCAATGTTCGATGTTTCGTTATCGAAATTGAAGTAGCGGTAATCATACGGAATGACCGAATAAAATTGTAATCTGCTTTTTACTGCTTTCCCCGGTGTGGGAAAAATACTTTTATTTCGAGCAATGAACGATTTTAAGGGCACCACTTCTCGCCGGGCAACGGTAACGAATGCTTCTAAATGCGAGAAAACTGTTACATTTTCACAAGTCATTCGGATCAATTTGTACGAATTATGAATAGAAATTCTATTTTAACGCATAATTTATGACAATTACGTTGTTGCATTGATAACGTTGCTGTTAAATTGACACGTTAAAAATGTATTTTTTTTCCTGCGTAATTTTATGTCGAATGTGTACTTTATTGTGGCTATGTGGCTTGCATAAATTGCTTAAAGTTTTATCGGATTGTTTTTGCGTCTAAATTAAGTTTAAATTATTAACTTGGTATATACTGTATACGACGACATATCTCACATATCAAGCTTTAAACAACTTGGAGTAAAAATAGTATGAATTATATCAATAATATGAATTATATCAATAGTATTATATTTATTTTTGAAAGTACAAGACATGGTCCTTTTTGATGCTAATAAAGGTGGACAACCACTTTAGGAGTCTGCTTCTGAAGTTTTTTTCGAGGGGAAGGATAATGAAAAGTAATTGAGTGATCTCGGAAATTGTCCTAGTATAAACCAAATCAATTTATGTTCAATAACAAATCTGTTTTATAAATATTAACGACATAAGCATGACAGCTATATGTAGGAAGTAAAAAGCTAATATATGTATATCTTTACGGTTTTCCATACAAAATTGTCTATGTGCCGATCTGAAGTTAGACACTAATGACAATGTATACAATTAGATTGAAACTTGGCGCATTTAATAAGTATGGAAAGTATAAATAATGCATGTACGTATACAAATAAATGTAATAAAAAGCCGCCTATTATCCAACCGCGCAGTTTGACAGGCGTAACACCCAATGCAAGTAAAAATATTCACTTGCATTGTATACGGATCGTGAAATTAATTTGTTACTTTTAGCACGTTCGCAAAACAATGATCCTACTGTAGTTTCGGTGCGCTCTTCAGCCTCACTGGAGTTGTAACACGATATACGAGTATGTATGTGGTGGCTGCTGCTGCATTTGTCAGGCTGTGCATCATTATGATTGATGCATCCAGCTCCTGTCGGGAGCAAGGACCGCATCATCCAAATTAATGCAGATTGCACTTGCAAGAGCGGTGACTCAATGCCGGATTAAACGCAGTATTTTCGAGGCCTATATTTAAGTAAAAAGCTGATTAAAACTCGCTTGAATATGATAGTTTGCTTTTCTTCAAGTCCTATAAATATCCTTGGGAATACGACGGGAAGTATAATATACTTTGCTATAATGTACCTTGCGAAGTTTAGAGTACAAATATTTGGAACGAGGTGATGATTGCTAAAAGATTATAAGGAAATTTGTCACTAATGTGAAAGAAGAAATGTATTACAATTATAAATGTCGGTTAGTAAAATCATCAAGCCTTTTTTAAGACATAGAAATTAAAGATAGACAATACGCACTCTTCAAAAGTATATCATTTTTGTTACTTTTTTTATGGGAATAACAAAATTATCACTACACCACGTCCTCAGCTAATATTTCATCAATATTTCGCTTCAAAACTAATTGTTTTTGTTTGTTTGTTTCAGGTGTGTACCACGTAGATTCTAATCAAAAATATCTGTTACTTCAGAATGCGACCAGGTATTAAATTTATCACAATATTTATTATGCATATTTTAAACTTATTATTTTCAAAGAGAGAGGTTGGATAAGACCCCAATTTATTCCTGCTCCAGACAAAAATTAGGTACCCTCTTTCTCTGTCTAATCCTAATGAGTAAAAATCACAATAAATTAAAAGAGCATAAAATTACACACTTCAGACGCAAAGGCAGTTTGTTATAAGTATCTAAAGTACAAAAATGAACAGAATAAATGCAACATTGTCTAGTTTTTATTTTAAAGCAAATTTTCTTTAACGCTTTTGTTAACATTTTTTTTAAAATATGATTTGGAAGAGTCTTTACTCAGATGTAGATACATATTGAAAGTTCAATGTACAAAAACTTACGGTTAAACTACTACTACTTTGAGAAAAAAATATAGAAAATAGGTCGGATTCAACTTACTTTGAATAAATGAGGTAATAATTTTGAAGAGCGATTAGTTTAGTGTCTCGATACGTATTATCCAAACACGCCTAAGAGCTATTTCTTCTCGTGTACGAATGGAAGATATTCAGCTGTGGATGTGGAAACTATTCAGAATTATTCGGCGGTGGGCGAGCCGCGGCTAAAACCATCCTGAACGACGGATAGCGGCTCAAAATATAAGTGATTCAATCTTTCGATCGGCGGTCGAGATTCCGTAAAAATACACGGGACTCTGAAAACACTTTGAAATACTAAGAGCCTCGTGGAAATTATTCACGAGCATTACACTTAATTCCTTTGGAGAATAATTAAATAAGGAATGGCGAGAAAATAATGAGATATACTTATAAGTAATGACTGTACTAAATGCATTTAGAATACTTAATATATATTAACTTTGCCTTATATGCTGCAAAATGCATCTGTATTACATTAATCATCGGTTCTCTCATATATATTTTTTTGTAAAATCACTGCGTTTCAATTTTTATTGGTCAAAAAACAAACTTCAAGGCGAGTTGTCTCCGAAACCTGCAGACAACTAATAAAAATTAAAACTCAGTAGTTTTTTAAAGTGTATTGTTTCATTCTTCACAATGAAAAACCACGAAGTTACTGCGTTCTACGAATATCTAACTAAAATAACTCAAGTGAGACATTATTACAGTACTTTCATTGTTAAATTAACAGAATCAGCACTAATACCATACTTAACCCTTTACGTGCGAGGTGCGGATATATCCGCACCAACTTGCACTGCTCTTAAGTCGGTGGTCATAGCTTAATGGTAAAGCGTTTGCTTTGCAAGCCAAAGGTCGTGGGTTGGATCCCCGACGGAGATTTAAAAAAAATGGATTTTCAATCTATTTCTGAGCTCTAAAATACCCCGGTTGGTGTGAATTTGATCCATCACCCGTAAAATGTCAGTCATAGCCTATCAATTAAAATTGGTGGTAGACGAAAGTCGTCCCGTGAAGACCACCCATTCATAGTAGATTCCTGTAATAATAAAGGATGATGCGTGAATCTCGGGCTGTAGTCTATGACGTTGGCGGATCAACACTCCACATGCAGCGTTTAGCCATATACACTATGGTAAGCGTCATAAAATTCCACAGATGAGACTTCAAGAAAATTACTATCACCATCTGTCGGTATTCTCCTGTATGTGTTTACATAAAAAAAGTACGAGGTGCGGATTTATCCCACGCCCTGAAAAAAACACGTCGCTTCAGTGCGAGATGCGGATTTATCCGAATACTATATTGAATGTAATTTTGTTTCGTATTCCGACATTCCTTCGTCAAATTTTTCTTTACGATATGGATTGAGTTGTGGGTCATTCTACACATGTTTCAAATTTGCCCTTTTTTTTAAATAATAATAAGGATTTATTAAATTTTGTTCCGAAGGTGAATATAAATGCAGCACTGACCAATCAAAACACATAAAAAAATCATCTTTAAATATTTAACTTTATTTTTCATTGACTAATTGACTCATTTCGTGACTTTTTATGAAATCTTATTTCGCACGTAAAGGGTTAAGCTACTGAGTTGTAATATTATTATAGTGCACGCATATATACAGGTAGATAGTGATATAATTATCTTAAATTTGGATGCTATGATCGTAACTTTTTCAATTTATCGATGGTTTACTATATTAGTAAGTTTTGATGTATAAGAACATTGATTTAAATTATTAATCTCTAAACAACCAACGCTATATACGAGGGTACTTTGATAAGTCAGTGACTTTTTTAATTTTCCATGCAGTAACTTTACATGCAGCATTGCCTTCGTAAACTGCCATCTATTAATAGACTACTGTACAAGTTTAGGCAAGCAGTTTAGTCTCGTAGTTCACTGGATGACCAAACTCTGTTCGTAATATCATGCACGATTTCACGTTTAAAAAACCTTTTGAGGATCACAACACCACCTCCGCTTGACCCTGTCCACGGGTCATTCATCTGATTTCGGGCGGGGTTCTTGATTTTTCTAGAAATTTCCTCCCGATTATCTTCGGGTCTTCGCCGCCGCCGCTGATCCGCCTAATTAATATTTATCGCCGTATTATGCGCGGTGGGCGGCCACTGAAGCGGAAAATGACATTAATCTAACACCGGGATGCAACATCCCGGTACGCTGTCAACGCAGCTCTGTTACACCCTTTTATACCGTGAAAACTAAGACATCTAAACTAAAACATGGTAATATACGAGTATGTAAACGCATTTTCGTAGAAAGAATATTTTTTGGTATTTTAGTCAAATGCTTTTACTGAAAAAGTTGTTTAATAAGCTACGATCTCTGAATATCTACTGTCGCTAAATCACTACTTAACAACTGATACACACATAAAAATTCATAGAAAACATCATCTCATATGAAAATTCTCTCATTAAGAAATCGGAGAAAAATTAACGATTTGTTGATGAGAGGAATATCATGTAAAATTTTATTTGCTGTGAATTTGTTTGTGTGTATCAGATTTTGAATAGTAGTAAAAATCCTAAGTGGCTCATAAATATTCGATTATTCAAATTTTAAAAACCCTCTTAAAAACAAATTTATGTGATTTTTTAATAAATCACTGCTTATTTGCGAATCGGGTTTCGTGTTTTAATCGCATCACTCAGATATTTAAAATAAATTTATGCGACTTTTCATCATCTGTATTGTAAAGCAGAACAACAATTTATTGTTAAATTTATTGAGTCAAAAATATATTATAACTTAATTGTTATTTATAATTAAATTATAATTATTTAATCATTAAAATTATTTAGTTTCATTTCACATTTATTTAAACTGGCTGAACGCGTTTCATCTACCTATGATCACTTTGTAAACAGTTTCACCTTTTGGAGATTAATCGAGTCCTGCCAGATTAATTAAATGTCAAATAAAGCGAAATTTTACATTCCTTTTACTAATTCTGGTAGTTATAAACCTCAAGTTTATTAAATAATAAAAAATTCGTGATGTATTTAGTGAGCTCTGCTCTTAGCATACGTGCATATATCTGGACATTGTTAACATTGTATTTGTTTCATTGTATCTTAAAGAACTACCTTATTAAAAAACTGTAATATTACATTATGCTTAATTAAATTTAATAAATTAAATACCGCATTTGGCAAAAGCAACGCCGACCATTCGGGTGAGTGATATCGTTGACAGATCAATGTTCCGCTAGTACGAGATGCTTGAAATGTCTATTTATGATTATGCATCCCTGGACCTAGGTCAACTAGCAGCACATTTTTATCTAATTATTCATCTTTGGCATTGACACATCGTGCCAAGACGCGGCATTACGTGTCCTAAGACACTCGCCATACATCATCTGAGATGATGGCTAAATAAATGAGCAAGAATGAAAAAAAACTGGAAACTTTAAGATTTGACATCGTTATCCTTTTTACTGTCAATTGCTCCATGAAGACATTACTCGCAAAAACATTTAGTGACTATTTTAACGTTAACCTTTCTTCTCAAAATATTAACATACTGCAACAATCAGAAAGTCCTTGACCGTTCTACTCCAAGTTCATCTAAAGTAGTGTATTATGAAGTACGGTTATACAATTTAGTATTTTTAGTGTTATGTAGCATAGGTTCATTGTCCATATTTAATTTTCACATATGAATAAGTGTATTATATTGACAATCTTCTATATACTCGTAGTTATTGTTTTATGTAAACATTTTCACGAGTAAACTGACACACGGTGTTGCAAAATGCCGATTACAACGATAGCCATGCGTTGTATATTAAATTTTGATGTAACAATGTCATTATCATTAAGGTTATCAACTGACAATACTTGGTGAAACTGCATAATTATAATTTTAGAACTAATTTTAATTAAAAAATTAAGTAATTAAAAATGTTAAGTTTTGATTCACAATTTATTTTAAAGATTACATGTTTCGGCCTTGCTGAAGACCATCTTCAATAATCATTATTGAAGATGGGCTTGTCATTGTCCTTTATCCGCGCAGTGGTCGGTCCCGTACGGCACATTACACGACGAAACATTACAAACAGCTGGCCAATGTTTGTAATGTTTCGTCACACAATAGATTCTTCCACGAACTTACTTTAATACTATTATTACAAATAAATGTAATCCGATTGTGAAATGAACCACAAGCACTTCCTATATTGGAACGTAGGGCATTGAACGACGCAAATCTGCGGTCCCGTAAGGAAACCACTGGGCGTTTAAAGGTTATACTACTGCTTGGAATTTACACATCATCCATAATCACGAAGATCACTATGAATGGGTGGTGTTAATAGGACGAATTTGTCCACTGTCAATATGTAGTATCTTCGTGTATTTTTTTTTTCATACAAACACACAGAAGATGAACAAAAGTTTTAGCTCTTCTGTGGGGAGTCTATGAAGGAGTAGTATCAAGAGTACTTTGTTCGGGTCCTTGCAGTCGTTAAAGCTTTGCGAATTCCCTCACGCAAGTAAAGAACGCTGTAATGGTTATAATTTGATCTCGTCTCCTGCAGTAAGTAAATACCGCCTTTAATTGCGCCTTCCAAATCAGTTCAGAGCTTTATTGTCTCGTCCGACCAGTTCATATCGGACGATGTATCTTACATTGTAACCTTTTTTCGTGTTTTCTGATCTATCGTCGCTGTAAAATGTGGAATATTTTAATTTTATTGCAACGGCGATCGACTCTTGAGAGTCGTTAATTAAACATTTCCACTTCTTATTGTTAAATGTTGCAATTATATTGACTTTTAATAGAGTTGCTTTGCAGCAATAATGTACTCGTGCATTGTATACTTTACATTTTACAATGAATATGTCAAAAATACTTTACTTTTGATTATCAGTGCGTTGATCTAAAGCTGCAACCAGGTGCACAACCCCTAATTATGAATTAATATACCTGTATTACCTGGCTCTTATCTCGAGAAAATCTTCATCTAATAATGATTAAACAACATTTTATTATAATGATGATTGATTACAGCTTACTTATTTTTTTTGATTTATTGAATGCCCTGAATGATCGCTTAATTTATGATTCACCTCTTTAAAAGCAGTTTAATGATCATGGCAGCTCCTTCCTTATATCGCAGATCGATTCGCTCAACTTCTATCTCATACATTATGTCATAATTATGTCATTAATACTGAGAACCGTTATTTCCCAGCATCATTAGTGAGATAAGCGCCGTACAATCATGTATATATCACAGCATCTGGGAAATTATTGAATATTGCAGATATTTAAAATGATTTACAAATACATACTTATTTCAATTAACCTCTTTTTGATCGTGTGTCGGATTAAATTTCTAAATCTATATTAATTGATTAACATCGTATCGCAACCTATTCACCGGCTTAGTTCAAAGGCGTCATTTATTATGGATAGTTTTACGAAAAAAAAACCTATGAACTTATCATCTACTCGTATCTAATGACATTTTTATATCCTGATGTACGGTTTTGGGTATCAAAAGACGTCCATTGTAATGAACATTTAGCAAAATCTGAATTCAACTAAATCATTTTATATAATAATATATTTTATGAAATATTGCAAAAATTTACGTGTAATTTTTGTTGTACTATATTTTGCTTTGTATTGAAATGCCTTTTATGGCATTCAGTTAACTAAGCAATAAATAACGTGTATTTCGCATTTACTGCAATAATATTATTTCCTACTTGCAACTTAAATGTTGTAGATTATAATTTGTGCCATGTTTATGTTATCACAGAACTAGACAATGTTTTTAAAATCCAATTTTTGCAATGCATTAATTTCAAATTGCGTTTTTTTTTGTTTTGATTATTTTTTCTCTCAGACAGCGTTTCTTTAACCTGTTTAATTTCATTTATCCTGACAAACCTATGAAGCGCCAGGCTAATCACCTGGGCCTCTGTAAATGAATTATTATATCCTACAAAGTAACAATCTCCAACACCATGGTCCTTGCTGAAATATGTTAACGGGACAGTGGCGACCCTTTTATCGTTGCTAGTCGTTATCGCAGGATAACATAAATCTAATCTGGCTTTTCATAAAAATCTTAGTATTTCTGTGGATGAACTGTGGATTATTTATTAATCACTAGCGCATTATAAATAGCTTTTCTCAGGACAGGAAAGAAAGAGTTTGATTTTATACCATATTTATTTATTATCATTACAATTGTAAGAGTAAGGAGACACCCGTTTGTAACAACTGCACGAATTCAAATAAAATCCACAAAACAAACACACCTACTAACCATAAGGCCAATAGCCACCTTTGCATTGTAAGAGATAAAATGATGAAAATAGCATATAGTCGAATTGAATTTGGCTGAATATATATATTCTTCAGCTAATAAAAAATGTTCATTTTATATAATTTCAATATAAATACTTACAAACTACTGAATTAAATCAAAAACTAAATAAAAATGAATGACTTCACATGCAACAATATTAATGACAAAATTCAAATAAAAGAACTTATACATGACTCGATAGAAAACCTCAACCAGTTGGTACATAATAATGAATTCTCACTTACAACTTACCACATATTAGCTGAAATAAACTACCTACAGTGTATAAATAATATCACGAGAAATATTTGCAACAATATTAATGATAAAATGACGTCACTGCATAAGAAATTGAAATAATGAAATGTACTAAAGATGTATAATTAATTTATATATACTTTAGATTTAATTCTATATATAGTATCTGAAAATTTTAATTATATAATGTTAGTATCATATCAAAATTATGACAATGTATAAATGTGTATATGTAAAATTCAAAAAAAATATATATAACTGTAAAATAACATAGATGAATCCCACGCCACACACAAGATCTTATCTTTAAGTAATGTGGTAAGCGAATTTAAAAAAAAAAATTAAAATTTTTTTTTAAAAAAAAGATGGAATGTAAATTACTGTGTAAAAATGTATCTTATTATATTTGATTAAATTAAAAAATATATATATATTATACATGTCAATTCATTGAATCAAAAAATCGTCGTCCCTCACTATTAGACTACGTATGTACATCTAAAATGATTATATGAATGGCTTACGTAACTAAGGCGACTAAAATTAACAAAATGACAGATTTTTCAGATCTTTATACCTGTCCGAATGTCAGATCAGATTACGGAATAAAGTTGAAATAATTATCTTTTAACCTAAAAACGTCATTCACCAGAATAATATTCAAAACACCCCTCACGAGAATGGGTTGTCAGATCTTAAAATACAGTTAGATCGAGTTGTAAAATGGTTTTAATGATACGGAAACCTTACAGGATTGTAAATTAACATTTACAAAATTGCATCGTGATTGGATAAGCAATAAAGGCATCCCCATAAGTAACAAACAGACATTTATTTTATTTACCAGTGGTAGACCTTAAAATCGAAATCTGAATGTAAATATTTCTTGTTCTGCAAAAAATATATAAAAGTTTTTTTTTAATGTCAATGCTAAACATAACATTTAAGCCACTTGTTGGGAAAGTCTGATCCATGACTTTTATTATATTTTATCGTGCTCCTAAAAATTAAATCATAGCCATAGATCACGTTTCGTTTAGGAATAAACATGCTTCGCTGAATTCTTAAACTCGAATCTACGCCCGTTTTGAACACTATTTTCTATTATTAATATCGTTGTTTGAAATCTTAAACACTCATTTTTGTAAATAACAGATCTGGGTGAAAAATACATTAATATTAATTAGCTTCGAAACATGGTTGAAAAAGCGTCAGAAAGTAATGTTTATACTAAAATTTATTTAATTTATTCTAATTTACATAAATAACTGGTTTACATGAAATATAAACAATTCGGTTGTGTAGTTTTATTAATTTATCATTGTAATTTTTTTTTATGTAAACACATACAGGAGAATACCGTCAGATGCTGATAGTATTTTTTTTGAAGTCTCATCTGTGGAATTCTATGACGCTTACCATGGTGCATATGGCTAAACGCTGCATGTGGAGTGTTGATCCGCCAACTTCACAGACTACAGCCCGAGATTCACGCATCATCCTTTATTATTACAGGAATTTACTATGAATGGGCGGTCTTCACGGGACGACTTTCGTCTACCACCAATTTTAATTAATAGGCTATGACTGGTATTTTACGAGTGATTGCTCAAATTCACCCCAACCGGGGATATTTTAGAGCTCATAAATCGATTAAAAACCTTTTTTTTTAATCTCCGTCATGGATCGAACCCACGACCTTTGGCTTGCAAACCAAACGCTTTGACCATTGAGCTATGACCGCTGGCAAAATAAATATTACGCTCAGATCACGACAAGTTTGAACTAAATTCTAAAAATTATAAATCTGTAGATATGTGGAAGTCTTTGAAATTTTATTTTTATTTTTAATGAGTTTTTATTAAAGAGATCGGATTATCGGCCCGGCGATCCTGATGCCTGAATCATTTGGTCCTAAGGGGTAGCGCAACCAAAATATTATCTTAACTGCTGTTTATTTTTTCAACCATAGTATCGCGTTCGTATAATATTCGCTCTGTTTAATCAATACATTGTCTCTTAGTAATAATATTAGCTCTGCCAAAGGGAATGTCTTATCAAAACAAATTGGGTCAATATTTAGACTTTATATTTAGAGTGCCACTTATAAATAAAAGTCATTTATGTTTAGGCGTCCACTTATCCACCACGTGAACGTAAATATTTATTTTAAATTTAAACATGGCTTATTTAATAATCATTGATGACACGATATTTACGCTGAATGTGAAGTTACGAAGCTGGACTCTGGTGTAATATGTCAAAGGAAGAATTGAGATACCATTCACTTCACACTTTTCTAGACACTCGCTAAGAGAACTCCACAAACAAGGATGTAGCTTACACCCGAGCAGACTCAGACTGGCTCCGCGCACGAAGTGACAGCATCTAAATTAATACAGTGGCCATTTACACAACGAACACCGCTAAGGACAGGACATGTCAAAAGCAACAAAATGGTGACAGCACCATATCTATCGGCTGCTTAAATCTACACTTACTCCTTTTATGTATGCGTGTCAGACGAGCGAACAAAAATAAGAGACAAAAGATTGTATATCGAGGCTTTTTGACACCAGCCTGCAAGGGCTATATCAAGCTAGCTTTTAGCCGGCGGGGTATAGCTTAATGGTCAAAGCGTTTGCTTTGCAAGCCAAGGGTCGTGAATTCAATCCCCAATCTCTATAGATTAAAAAAAAAAAACGATTTCTCAGTTCTAAAATACCCACGGTTGGTGTGAATTTGATCCCTCACCCGTAAAATACCAGTCATAGCTTATTGATCAAAATTGGTGTTAGACGAAAGTCGTCCCGTGAAGACCACCCATTCATAGTAAATTCCTGTAATAATAAGGATGATACGTGAATCTCGGGCTGTAGTCTATGACGTTGGTGGATCGACACTCCACATGCAGCGTTTAGCCATATGCAGCATGGTAAGCGTCACA
Source organism: Glossosoma conforme (assembly GCA_022606575.1). NCBI lineage: Eukaryota > Metazoa > Arthropoda > Insecta > Trichoptera > Glossosomatidae > Glossosoma > Glossosoma conforme. Next base: position 884,968 of record JAGTXR010000149.1, read on the forward strand.
GAGTTCCACAGATGAGACTTCAGAATCGCTATTACCATCTGTCGGTATTATCCTGTATGTGTTTACTTAAAAAAATTAAATCTAATATCAATTTATATAGCAACGTTGACCTGCATGATCGTCATTGTAGTAGTGTGCACAGTTGTCTGTTTGCATGTATCTGGACTGCGAACCGAATTAAATGGATCATTGTTCAATGCTCCCGAGCTTGATGTGACTGCGTTAGTCCCAGATTGATGTGCCATTGTGTGCGACGGATTCCTTGCTCGCTGAAGCGATCAGACTATTGGCAACCGACACTGACGAGCACATCAAGCCTGGCTTTGCATATTGTTATCTCGGGGCGGATGCAGCTAAGGATGAGAAATCACTAAAGGAGTAAACGACAAATATGACAAAAAATATATTTTTGTCCAGTGTGGATTATAATCCAGAGAAGAAGTTATTAATGCTAGAACAAAAATTCATAGAAAATCCTCGTTTTTTATACGTAAACACACATACATGAGAATACCGACAAGTATCTTCTGGATTGTGTGGATTTTAACAGGTTTATACTTTGATTGTGTGGTGTGAACGGGACGACTTTCATTTACCGCCAATTTTAATCAATGAGCTATGACTGGTATTTCACGGGTGAGCGATCAAATTTACACTATGCGTATGTAGCGTATATAAAGCTTAAAAATCTCGTATATAAAATAAATGGTAGAAGAAAGTCCTCCCGTGAAGACCACCCATTCATAGTAAATTCCTGTAATAATAAGGATGATGCGTGAATCTCGGGCTATAGTCTATGACGTTGGCGGATCAACACTCCACATGCAGCGTTTAGCCATATACACCATGGTAAGCGTCATAAAATTCCACAGATGAGACTTCAGAATTACTATCACAATCTGTCGGTATTCTCCTGTATGTGCTTACATAAAAAATCAAAATCATTGACGTTTGACAATAAAATATTGTATGTAGTTGTCTGTCGCTATTACTTACTGTTACCTAAGAGTTAAGAATCAACTTACTTTCGATTTTTTACGTCCATCCGGCCGAAATCAATCAAGGACGGACGCGCAAAAACAAAAGCGAGCGTTTTTTTTTGCTCGGCCAAAAAAAATTTGTCCAACTGTTGCCAGTCTGGGAGTCACATCGCTCATGTCCTCGAGCTGTGTAAACAAATCTAGTCGGGAGTAATTATTCTCGCGCGATTTAATGGTTCACATGCCGGAGAATGAAAAAAATATGCCGATCTGGTATTTTGTACAGCGATTCGTGATCTTTTTAATGCTGCCATAGCAATTATATTTATCTTTTTTATGTTAATAACGAACTCGCTTACGAATCGTGTATAAACACCACCCTACCGACTCACAGTATTGAGAAGAAAATGTTCGATTTGGAGTATATCTTTATCATGATTTTTGACGTCCTGGAAGGTCATCGAGAGCTATATGTAAAATGTACTCGGCGCCCGCACAGCTGACATGGAATACAGCGAAGGCTATTGCTGACGACTGAACTTTAGGGTGCCATCTTATTTATTTATTACACAGAACCGAAGTTCTAAGGTACAAAATTATAAGAAACAGAGCATACATAATTATACAATACATACAAAAGATAATAAAAGATAAAAATAACATAAAAGAAGATGACACGTGTCAAAGGTCATAGAGATCTAGGAGAACAATACCATCAACAAAAGAGGAAAAGGATGTAAGAAAAGGTTGTACCAAATTGAGTGCTTGAATCTTGCGACAACCATATCCTCTTAGGGAGTTGATATGAATTTATAGTTATGTGACACATACGGGAGTAGGATTCCACTGTGTTGATAAAGTGACGTCTGCTTTCTATGAAATTGCCCATTTTGTCCCAGTAACATCATTAAACTTTAGCCCGACAAAAATTGACTCTTTTTATTAAAGAGACCCACGACATAAAGGATGACACTGGAGTGCTCTCATTACCCTTTAGTGTAACAACAGCTTTAAGCCTGTGCTTACTCTTTAACAATATTCTTTAACACATTAATATATTTAGCAATTTACGGAAAGGCATTCATTGCTGGAGATCACACAACGATTCAACCCTTTTGTCTCTGCATCTCGTAATGTCTTCCTATTAGAGTATTAGACAGTCGCGATCAACTGTTTATCAGATCTGATTGTCTACCAACATTGTTGGCTCTTGTCCCAGAGTAGGCGACCGCCTACTCGTGTCAACTTCTCCCGCCCATCGGTCAGGTGTCTGTCCGTAACACTCTCAATGAATCTTTGTCATGACCAATGGATGGACAGACACTTTTCTACCAAATATTACTAGTATTTATAGCACGGGGGTATGGCACCAGCGATAATGACCTAGAACACCATAAGAGAAGTCTTCAGTTCGATGCACGACGAAGCTTTTTGTACTTTTAATCGATATATTATTTTTCGCACGTTATATGATACAAGAGGTATTGCTCTGGTCTACCATGCGATAAGTCGTCGATTCGATCCCCGACGAAGCTTAGAATAAAAAATATATACTTTTTTACTAACTTTATTCGCATATTATTAATATCTCTGGTTAGTTACAGTAAAAGTTTTCACTTTCGCGTGATATACTTGTCACAATCCATCAATTAAATATTCGCAATATAATAAGTCGTTCGGTGAACACCACCCATTCGCAGTCTGGCGACCATGGCGTGTCAACGCACACACCCTCCTGAAAAATGGCAAAGTCTTAAAATACGGTAATAAAATTTCTCCATTGTCGTTTGTCGGTATTCTCCTGTTTTTGTTTACGCAAAAAAATAGCCGCCTGATTATTTATATTTTTTGAAACGAGAGTTTTTTTTTAATATCGAAATTATTTTTTAAATACGATAAACAAATGGTCGACAGTGCCAGAAATTCTTGACTGGCATAGTGTCATCGTTGTGTGTGTGTGTGTGTGTGTGTTATGTCAACTGACGCAAATTAACGAATTTATTTTTAATTTTGTTATTTTCGTTCCTCTAAAAAATACCTAACGCAAATGAATTTACTATTTCCGGAGTTTACTGTGTATATCAAAAAATTACATATTTTGTGTATTGCGTGATCAAACTCTCAATAAATCACATGGACTGTTTTTCATCCCTAAAGTGTCATTAATGAAGGCATTTTCTTTTTTTGTCAACAACGTAGAATGTAATTATTTGGCCCTGAGACGAACAGCTACTTCATTTCTATGATATTCATAGACATTTGAGAAAGCTTAATTACATTAATTTTCAACAATAAAAATGGACCTGGAAATCCCTAAACAGATTAAGAACCGGAGTTGGTAGAACAAAGGACAACCTCGAGCGGTGGGGAATGCTTCGGCAGAGAGAGACACTATTGTGCGACTGTGGAGACCTGCAGACCGCCTCACACCTACGATGCTGCTCCATGTGCCCAACAAGTTGCACATCTCAGGACCTAATGCTGGGCAACACACGAGCTATCGATGTTGCCAGATATTACGAAAAAATAATTTGACGTCGCTGACACGAAGAAGAAGAAGAACAATAAAAATAATTAATAAAAAATTATAATATTTTTTTCCTTGTTTGCAGGTGTGTACCATGCTGAATGAAAACAATTTTTACATGAAAATGCGGACAGGTATGAATATCTTAACTATTATGTACTCCTACAATAGAAATCGGTTATGGTCACAGAAATATTTTTTCCTCCTAATTTTTTAAATTAAAAATATGAAATTGTATAAACAGTATTATTATGTTATGTATTAAGACCTACGTAAAGCTTTATATACATAAACTGTTTCCATTGTAGGTATGTTGGTTTTCACATAAGAAATTATCTCAGAACATACCTTTTTCCTCCTTCGTTTTAATTAATTTTGTTTTTAACACACCTTAACTAGAAGTTCAAATCTATATTCTTCTTCTTCGTGTCAGCGACGTCAAATTATTTTTGCCCAGTATCTGGCAACATCTTTAGCTCGTGTGTTGCCCAGCATTAGGTCCTGAGATGTGCGGCTTGTTGGGCACATGGAGCAGGATCTTAGGTGTAAGGCGGTCTGCAGGTCTCAAATCTATCTAAATATGTGTTGATGAAGTTATCAACATTGTATAGAAATAACTCCTCATCATTTTTACTTACGAATACATTTTAAACACGTCAGCGTACATCATAGGTGTACCTACTATTATTATAATTATATATTTAAAAAATATAACTATTTCCTATTCTGTAAAATAAAAAGAGCCTCTTCTAATTAAAATGAAATCTTTTGATAGCTCATTTTAGGAAAATTGTGACTAATTAACATAGTCTTTTTTATAGTTATTACTTATGCATCTATTAATATATTTGATTATAATATATTTTATTAATTCGGTGACTAAAATGACATCAATAGCGTCTGAAAATATTTGCTTCGGGTATTATAAAATTATATATTTTTTTAAATATGTGAATTGTCGTTAGACAGTGCTGGCGTCCATCGACCTATCACAAAATAGTTGGCTATTCGATTACATATGATTACAATGAATTTATTTTTATATTAGGACAGTCGAATTATATTCAAAATCACATGTTGCGTGTCATTATAAATGTTACATCATTCGTGGGAGCAATGAACATAATTTTAAATGAATACAATGTCGGTAAATAAGAATTGTTGGAACAGTAATACTTCCTGTTGTTTACACTTCATATATTTTTTTTGCTATTTCTCCCTTTTGCAAATGAAATTCACACCTTTTTCAAATGAAATTCACCCTTTTGAAAATGAATTCATTCCTTTTGGATATAAAATTCACCCATTTACAAATGAAATTCTTCCTTTTGGATATAAAAAATTCAACCTTTTGCAAATTAATTTCTTCCTTTTGGATATGAAATTTACCCTTTTGAAAATGAAATTCTTCCTTCCGGATATTAAATTCACCCTTCTGCAAATTAAATTAAAACTTTTGCAAATTAAATTAACCTTTTTGCAAATGTTTTTTGTTAAATGCGAGAGGAAAGGAAATTCAAGAAAATTCTTTATTCGAAAATGTATTCCTTTTTCCCGTTATCGTTTTTGGGCTTTTTTGTTGCAGTTATCTCCGCGAAGCATACATGCAATATTTCCTGAAAGTTTTATGATTCAGGACAAACAAACATACATTCATTTTTACATACGAGTATATTCGTACATGATATACTTGCGTATTTTTAAACACGTATTCATCTTCCTCGTAGTATCAATCCGGTGGATTGGTTTGCAGCAACAGAATCTTGCATCTCGATCTCCATTCCTCTCGGTCCTCCGCAACCCTCTTCAGCTCAGCATAAGAGCTACAACTCATGTCCTCGAACACTTGCTGCATATACTCCCGTCTAAGGCGCCCTCTAGGTGCTTATCTTCCTTGATTATCCTGAGAACCTCATTGTTTGTGACGTGGTCTCTCCAGGAATTTCCGAGAATTCTTCTGTATGACCACATCATGTATTCATAAAAATTGTTTTTTCCCGACTGGCATTAAAATTTTCGACCCTTCAAATCTATCAAACATTTATCGACTCTCGTGGGCTGCAACGAAGTCGGTTCGACAAATGACGCGAACTGCGCCGCTCGTCGACTTCGCCGCGGCATACGCCGGCATTCGAATGGCATTCGTTTGGCATTCAGCGCCGACTCCGCCTCACTGGTCCGCCACCGCTGCTACAGAGGCCGATTGAATAAATCAGGAATCGAAAATAAACCGGCGACTCGACGCCTGCGGTGCCAAGTGTCGCCGGAATTATTACTGGCGGATCTAGGGCGAGCAAACACATAACGTAAATGAATTATTTATTAAATATTTGTATACATGTAATTTTAAACGTACGACACTCGGTCGCATCCTATTCGTTTCAAGAACTTGATCATACGATTTCAATATCCAGGCAGCTTTTTTGGATTTTCGTCATTTTTTTTCTTCCCGTATCCATTCCACATCTAGAACGTTTGGTCATAAACTGCCGCCATTCAGTTATGTCAGCCACTGTCCATCCGCAAGACATTTCTTCAACTAAAGGTCCACCTAGGAACATATATGGTTCACGGTAGAACCCCGAGGACTTGAAGATACTCCATCTGTAGTATCCAATGCATACTTTTGGGTGATTTGTCAATCGGTTTTTTTGTAAAAGATCGAATGATAAGCCAGACGCTTCTGAGGCATGGACCATTTGGTTTTAAGGAGCTGCTCAAGTCGACTGATTCTTTAAATTACTTGGATCAATACATTGGTAAAATTTTAACAATAATAATAAAAATGTTAAATCGATTTCTTAACTGTTTTTGTAGACCATTATTTACTGGTGAAATTTCCTGAACAATTAAATCTAAGCTCTATGCATGTCCCCGGTAGGGTTGAGCCACCACTTGAGGACAAAAAAAATGTTCCGGCCTCGAGAGCGTTCGACTGATCCGATCTCCTTTAAAAAATACCTGATCATTGAACACCCAAATATTTCTTTGGTACAACAGCCGCAGTGTATGCAAGTTCGCGGGCTCTTGTCCTAGAGGCTAACGGAAACCATATGTGTTCCCATGTCGACCTCCGGGTATTCAAGGTGTGCTGGGACAAAGAACAAAGTAATCTGAGCTTACACAATTGTAAGAACGGCGATTTTCTGTGTCCATATGCTAAAAATTTTGAGAGGATACGGGAAAAAAATCGTGATCTAGCTCTTTCACTGAGACAGATCTACGAGTGTTATTGACATCTCTTTGCGTTTCTCTGGTTCCTCTTCTTCATTTTGGTGTCCATTAATAAATCGTCAGGTTCGTCCGGGAGCCGCTAGTCTTTGCTTTTGAGAAATGGCGGATTAAGTGGTCATTTCGACTTCCTGATTGTCGCAGAATTTTGGCAACCTTCCTAACGTCCATATCCAGGTCTCGCCTTCCGGAAGGAGGATTGCTGCACCTGTTGCATGCCATCAATCACTAACCGAAGCGTCACTTTATAATAAATATATCCAGCAAATACTAAATTAATGTAAAAAAAAAACTCATCACAATTATGAGAGCTCTAAAATAACTGCTTTTATAAATTAATAAATTAGTAAGTAAGTATTTGAAAGAGAAAGCTAGATACTATGTAATAATGTATATTATGAGATAACAGCCTACATGATATGTGTTTATCATCACTTATGTAATGAGCTATTATTCAAAATAAACATAATTTAATGAGATATATGGTGTATGTATAATATTGTAAATATATATCTCAAATATTCAAATCGTATCACGATTTTACGACACAATAAACATTTCCTAAAAGATAGCACTCATTGCATGTAAACATACATTGTCATGAAATAGTAACTCTTCCTTTTGTATTGATAAATATACTATCTTATTCTATAAGAAACATTGAAAACATGACTTTTTTCAATTTATCAAAATGAGACAGCCTGTTGCGACAGTAACAATACTATTTCGCATGGTTTTTCTATTATAATAAACTCATCATTGGCACAAAGAACCTACTGGTTTGGTGACGAAACCCTTAGTGTGACTAAATTGTTTAAATGACTTTTTATTTAATAACGGTCTTCCGATCTTTTATTTTTGTATCCTAGTTTACCGGTGCTTACAACTCCATTGCATTTGATAACTCTTCAATCTCATTCAAAACAAATCGTATGACTCTTCAATGTACCGAAGAGTTGTCTCTCGCATGTTGTATGTACACATGTATTACTCATCCATAAGGATTGGTTTCAATGTTGACATTGTGACTAGTTCACCGGACGACGATAACACCCCACCAGACCATACCTTCTTTATATAACAAGTTCGTACATGAAAAGCCGTTACTCAACACGTATTTAGATTTTCAAATATTATTAAGTAAACAAATAGACTCTTAATGATCGTTTATGAAGAATTTAGACTGCAGTATGCACAGCTGATGTTTTGTTTGATTAAAATTGCTTATCATGATCCATGCAAAACATATATTTTAAGTAACACACATAAAGTAGAATACCGAGAGACGGTGGTGGAGAAATCTCACATGTGCATTCGATGACGCTTACCATTTTATATATGAGTAATCGCTGCATTGATCAGCCAACGTCACAGCTCGTCATTCACACATCATACATTTTTAACAGTAATTCACTTTAAATAGGCGGTGTTTGAGGGACGACATTCATCAACCACTGATTTCAATTAATAAGTAATATTTACACCGACAAGGTGGGGGGTATTTATAGAGCTTAGAAACCCACGACGTTCGGTATAGTAAGCTTAACACTTTACTACTCAGCCATATCCGCCTGCGCTTCTGCAATGGCAGTCGTAATGAACGCAGACTAGTAACAAAACCATATCGAGCAACTCTGACGTATAGTTGGTCATCTAAATGCACTGATGATACTAGGATTATTCACATGCGCTCGGACACATTTTGAGCATCGTGGTTGTTTATGCGCCGTCATGTTTTTATGACTCCCTCCCTACGTATTAAGCATGCACTTGTAATGCATCGCATCAAATTACATAATAGAAGTGAACGACCACACGGATCCCGACTCGCATTGCAAGAAACCATCATATTCATAATCAAAACAGTACCGAATCGGTAAGTTTAAATAATGAAGCTGAAAGCTTTCATTGAAAGCAAACGGCTGTATCCAGCAAGTGAACAAACAGTACTCAGCGTGATCCATGTTAAAACAAAGTAAGTATTTACGTATTTAATACTTCAGGTACTGAAATGATTGAAACTTGATTCAGGTACTGAAGAAAAGTGTACTTCTTTATTCTTCTATATACAGGTATGCTTAGTCAGCCGACATAATCCTGCATATATGATATGTATCCAGATGCACTTCCTAGTACATTTTATTTATCTTTATCGATGATCTTCTGGGACGTCGAGAGCCTATTTGTCTGAAACAAAGGCTGATGTTCTTTACTCGCAGTTTAAGATATAAGGGGTCTACCATCTAACGTTTTTTTCTTTCAACTAGTACTTATTTCGTGAATGGTAACACTTAGCTCATGTCTGATTTGACAGATAATTAGTTTTATCCTTCCGCTGAACGAATATGGTTGTGTATACGCTTGAACAACGCTGGGAAATATTGCGGCAATGTTGCAGAATGTGTGCGAAAATTGCGTACGGATTTTGGAAGAAGAGAATCACCGTCAGCTCCGTATGTTCGTTATCTTGTGAAAAAAGTGAAAGAAACTGGCATCCTCATCGATAAACCAAAGCGTGAAAAGCCAAAAACAGTGCGTACACCCGAGAATATTGCTGCTGTGGCAGAAAGTGTGCGTGAAGCGCCATCAACATCAATTCACCGTCGTTCTCAACAATTGAACATTTCGGAACGAATTTTTGTTCACAAAAATTGAAGAGGAGGATATTGGCAACATTTGGTTTCAACAGGACGGCGCTACGTGCCACACAGCCGAAGCTACACTCGATGTTTTGCGCCCTGTTTCAAAAAAAAAAGTTATTTGGCGGACCTTATATATGGTGATCATCTCCCATCGTCATTCATCGTTATTTTTTTCGTATCGTTTCATACAAATGTGAATCTTGATATGTAACAAGAATCCAATGCAGTGGGTTTCAAGAACAAGTGCCCCGCGTTGAATATTAGAGGTGGAATTCAAAATCTTGCCTTGAAAACCTACGAAGTCATTTATATAAGAGGTACAATGCTTTGTCTGCGTGGAATGACGATTGATATGATGAGAATTACGCTCTTTCTTATTTCGATATGCGATTATTTTAAATATATATCCATAATTTTTTAAATCTTTTTATTTAGTGTGAGCATGATACAGTATACCTTCATCGTTAAAAAAAAATACAAAAAGGCTATCCGTTGTTTTTGAAGGTGTGCATGGAATATTTAAAGGAAACGCCAGTAATTCCAAATTCGGCTCTTGCGACGAAGTTCCAACCCCACGTGATGGTGAAAGTATCAAATGATTGTGGCACTCGAGTGTGGGAGGTCCATATTTATGATTGTAAGTGGCACTACGTGAGTATCCACACTTTTATTGCTTGGACCAGGAAATCCAGCTTCGTGAAAGCAATGGGAAAGATGTGACAACTGCGGCAGTGGCGTATTCAATTTGACCCTTTAAAATTAGCCTTTTTTACTCGAAACTCATAAAAATGGCAGGTCTTAACGTGTTAGAATACCTGATATGATAGAAGCACCATCGCAGTTGAATTGAATTCTGAATTGAGATGACTACGAGCACGGGTATGTTTGTGTTTATTTAGTCTCGCTGTAATATTTTTTATCACTCGAGGAATGTAATTTCTTTTCTTCAATAAATTATCAGCTCTTAATAAATAAATAGTGTGACCATAAAAATTAACGAAGTCGTGAAAGTCGTCGTTTACACGCTTTTTTATGGTCGATCAAACTGCAGCGGGGACCGCCTTGCTCGGATCCGGATAGCCTCCAAGTCATAATCAAAAGGGTCATTAAATTATCCGGAGAGTATTAAATCCTCACATTAAAAATAATTTGTAATCCCTCGTGTGATTAGCTTTAATTACCGATGCCTACTCCCACCTATTAATAGACACTTTATTTATCATTTTATCTTCAAGTGTTGAGGATTCTATATTAGCGGTTTAAATATTTTATAGTGATGGAATATGTTGACGAAATACTGATTCTAGGAACCTACTCTAATTTTATTTAGTACTCTGATATACATAATTATTTAATACTTTTCAGTTGCAAACACTTCTTTTATGAGTATGCCTGTGGTGTGTAATGCAGACGAGTGACATAACCTTAGTTTATTTTAAAAAACTCTTTAACAACAAAGAAGTTGTACAGACCTAATCTAATCTAGTATCCATAACCGTTCGTTGAAAAATTGAAAGATTGTCTTGTTTTAATCTGGTCCCGCATACATGTTTGGGCGTTTATTTAATGAGCGTTTTTAATGGGATCTGGGAATTAGACGCTCCCTAGACCTGGACCATTTGGTTCTAAGGAACGGCTCAACCACAAACTATACAAATACAAAAAACTGTTATAGTTCCGGTAGCTCACAGCACTGGAGTACCTTGTGGCTCTTCATAGACATTTGAGGCTCTTCGGTAGACATTCAAGGCTCTTCAGTAGGTATTTGAGACTCTTCATAGACAATTACAGATCTTCAACTCCTTCAATAATGGAAATGTTAAATTTTTTTTTTTCAAAAATATATATAAATTTGTAGGCGAACGAAATGAGAAGAAAATTTTGCTGTTGCAACTGTTATAAGGCATTGATTTTCATTTTTTCTTAATAAATAAATCTTGTCACTAGTCTCCTGACCTATGATCTACCCGCGTTCATTAATTGATTGTTTGAAAACACGCTTCGAAATATCGCGCATAAATGATGATGCCCTGCATTTTAACTACTACCATCTGCGAGTTGAAAACACTCTTGTGTAGACATTTTATTTTTCGCTCGCTGAAAATATGAACACGTTTGAATTTGCAAACAAAAGAATAATGAATTGAAACAATGCGTGAGGGAATGTGTTTAGTTTGAACACGTGTTCGATAATGGACACGTTTCGCGCTGTTGACTTGTGAGTCTTGTTTCATTACATTCATTTTATTATGTCCCCGCTTTGTAATAATGACTTTTAAATAAATATCGGCCATAACTGGTCATACTTTTGTATGATATTATTGCGATCTATCTTACTAACAAGGTATGATCCTACCTAACCAGACTTCTCGTAACACGAAGATCCTTTGCACTTCGTATGTTGACGTTGAAAGTAAGATAAGTTCTTTCTGGAACCACTGCATGAATAGTCTGACAATCAAAGATGAGTTGATGACAAATTGACTGCCCCAACTATCTTAAATAAAGCACGAGATGATCATTCCGTGGAAATTTGTAAGAAAAGAAAACTAACAAAACATTTCAAGATTCGTATTTTTCTTTTAATATAGACGTATTCTTCTTCGTAGTATCAATCCGGTGGATTGGTTTGCAGCAACAAAATCTTGCATCTCGATCTCCACTCTTCTCGATCCTCTTTAGCTTAGTATAAGAGCTACAACTCATGTCCTCGAACACTTGCTGCAAATACTAGGGTCATATCTAGGGCGCCTGATGATGACCTGCAGTTTCTACCCTCAACCATCCCTTCCACAATGTCGTGAAGAAGACCATCGTGGCGCATGACGAGACGTATTATTGTCCTCAAAAGCTTTAGTCACCGCTTTTAAATAAAATCTCTATTTAATGAGGATAGTGACTACCAACGTTGAAAACAATTTATCTTTCTTTTTTCTGCAAATCTCTAACGTAGTCTTGAGACTATACAATCCAATTCACAGGCCAAGATATGGTTTGGCTAGTTCAGTTAATGAGACCGGGGCTGAGCCGTCCTTTAGGACAAAATTGTCCGAGCCTCGAGAACGTCGCTAATCATCCGATTTCCTTAAAAAATGCGATTAACAAATCGCTCAAAAATATTCCTCTTATAGTACTCTTCAAGCACTCGGACTTTGCTCTTGAGGTTGTCTCAAATATGTTTTCAAATGGATTTTCAGGTACTAGAACAAATAATGGACAGTAGCAGCTGACCGAATTAGGTGGCGGCAATTTGTGGTGATCATATGTTCCAGATGTGGAACGGATATGGGAAGAAGTTTAGATGTCTTTACTATCTTTCCAATCAATCTCTTTATGCCACCCCGCCAGTTAAGAACCTAGAAAGGTTACCATACTAAAGTTCCACTGAAAGCATCTTGCTCTTGATGATTTTCAAAGATGTCGAGAAACCGATCAATAGAACCATTATTTATTTTAGATGAGATTCTTGACGTTATATCGACTTTAATGTTGTAGTACACGTAGTTCATTGCAATTATACCAGTGACATTAAATCAAGTATCGGCCAAGCTTCACTTTACTTGCTCAGAACATCAGCCTTTAGACGTCATACAGAAACATTGACACAGTAAATATGATTGTTTACGGTGCTCATTCACCGCCTTATTGGACTTGGTTTATTGAGCTGATCTCGTGAGGCGAACTTTTTGCTGCTACATTGAAGTATATGAGATGGATTCCTCAATCATCTTAAGCAGAAATTTCAAAGTTGCTGACGATTCCATTTAACTAAATGTCTTTAATTAATTTTTTAATTTTTATTAGAATATTATTTTATTATTTCAATATTCTAATCTACTTTTATAGATCATTGACTATATTACAATATTATTATTACTTAAATATACATATACTAAACATAAAATTCTTTTTTCAACGCGTCAATCCAAGCACAAAAATAACGGCAGAAGCGGGATGCGAACCGCGGACTTTGGAAACCAACAATGCCCAGGTATTCATACCGCTCGGCGAATCGTGCCGGAAAGTAATAATATTAAGCTTGTGAATAAATGAATACTGATAGAATAATAATAAAAATATACATACTTTGAATATATACTATGGCGACATCTGTTGTACGATAATAACAATGATATAAATACTAGTTTCATCGCGGGTCGGTCTAGGCATAGCAATGGCGCGATTCGCCGAGCGGTATGAATACCTGGGCATTGTTGGTTTCCAAAGTCCGCGGTTCGCATCCCGCTTCTGCCGTTATTTTTGTGCTTGGATTGACGCGTTGAAAAAAGAATTTTATGTTTAGTATATGTATATTTAAGTAATAAATGTCTTTAATTTGTAAGTAGCGACTTCTTTACATTGGGGGTAACTTTCTCAAATAGCATTAAAGGACAACTTGTCAAAGGAAAACCGGACAAGAGAAGTTTGTTGTTTTTTTATTTATACTCGCGGATAGCGTACGAGCGAATTGCTGCGTTGCAAAAGCGTTTACCACATAACTGAAATATATTTCATATTCATTAAAATTTGTGTAGTAGGTGTGTAAATGAATGGTCAAAGTGGATGCTTTCAATTTCTAACTTCGTCGATGATAACCAATTTTTTGACAGAACTTTTAAGATTATAAAATTTCCCTAGATGTGTAAATTAATCAATATGTTGTTAAATTCGTAGATGACTTTTTTAAAGTATCTTTCGTATGAATAATCAATCATCGCTCTAAAGAATAACTAGGTGTCGCAGTCGCTTAAATTTAAAAATATAGGTTGTATACAAAAAAGTATATATTTTATATTGGGAACAATTTATTCTTCTCGTCGAGGTGTCTCATGACCAAGCGTAGTCACACCACTATTCTCTTTCTCACTTCTTGTCTGAACCCGCATTGTGTTTGTAGTAGGGGAAAACAATCGTCATTTCTAAAATAGGTCACGTGACGTTCTCGACGATACACATTGGATAAAAATAATTAAAAAATAAACATTGCGATCCACTTACTGCCAGTCTAGAATGTAAGGTGTATGTCTAAATCTAGAAAGAATCCTATACTGTAGTCGAGTGGTTAATTGGCAAGGCCGGAGGAAAAACCTAGTCGCGGATGAACAGGTTCGGTTCCCGGCACGAGCCGCCCATCCACGCGCCATCCATCAACAAGAAAGTACTACCTGCGGTAAACGGTGTACCTTAAGAATCACCTGCAACCAATTAGCGACCATTTCTCGTCATTGAAGCAACCCATTTAGCTGAAATGCCATGTTTCAAATTTCAAAACAGTGAAGAAAAAATGCATAAATGTCATGGAGTAAATGCATAAAAACTGCATTAAAATAATATTTCGCTGATAAAAACAGTAAGAACTATAAATTTAATTATAAGTGAGTGACTTTAGTAATACTGGATACTAGCTCCGTTTCTCTTCATCCTCGTCGTGGACTTTTATCTTTCGCAAATCAATATTATCAGATCGAAGAGTGGCAGTGAACAACTATTTTAATATGGGTTTTTAAATATTTATTAGAATATTATTTTATTTTTTCAATATTCTAATCTACTTTTATAGATCATTGACTATATTACAATATTATTGTGTGTACACACTCTAAATATATACTATAGAGACATCTATCGTTATATGATGGTAACAATGGTATAAATACAACTTACTCCGCGCAACAGTTCGGGCAGGAGATGGTCGAGTGGTCTAGGGTAATGAAGCAACGGTTGGTTCCAAGGCTCGCAGGTTCGCATCCCGCTTCTGCCGATATTTTTTCTGAATTAATTGATGCGTATAAAGAATTTGATGTACAGTATGTGTATATTTAATTACTAACTATTTTAATGTCTACGATTTCCAAGTGCGCTGATGACGTTACCATCGTCCAATAATCATCTGCAGATTTGCAGGATATTTTGGATAGGTGGTAGACAATCATCCTGCGATTAGCCATTAAAGTTAATGCAAAAAATCTCTTCATATGTCGAATCTAAATCGAATTAAAAACTGTTTTTTTTATTACAATTTCATCGAACACTGTATAAATATGAATCAAATATAACTAAAAATAAGTACTCTGTAAATTAAAACTATTGAATGAAGTACAGTCAATCTTCCTATAAAGTACGCCTTTCTATTTGTAACGGAAGATTTTTTATTTTAACAGTCCCTTTTATGTTGTTATTTTGGGTTGAATTGCCTCTAAAGACTAAATGCCGGCGGGTATAGCTCAATGTGTTTGCTTTGCAAGTCAAATGTCGTGGGTTCGATCCCCGACGGAGATTTAAAAAAAGGATTTTCAATCGATTTCTGAGCTCTAAAGTACCCCGGTTGGTGTGAATTTGATCCCTCACCCGTAACTGCCAGTCATGGCCTATTAATGAAAATTGGTAGACGAAAGTCGTCCCGTGAAGACCACCCATTCATAGTAATTTCCTGTAATAATAAGGATGATGCGTGAATCTCGGGCTGTAGTCTATGACGTTTGCAGATCAACACTCCACATGCAGCGCTTAGCCATATGCACCATGGTAAGCGTCATAGAATTCCACAGATTACTATCACCATCTGTCGGTAAAAAAAAACAGACCTCGGAAGCATCGAACTAATCATCCGATCTTATAAAAACATTTTAGGATAGTTTTCTGTACTGCGTTTTATAAGTCAACTACAATAATAAAATTTATTGCACGTAAAATAGATTTTTTGTGCAATAACTTTATTATGAAAGTCAGTTGAAGTCTTGCCATATTATGACTTTTTTATGTAAACGCATGCAGGAGAGCACAGCCGGTCAAGACCAGTGATGACGCTCAGCCAGGGAGGCTAACGCTGTATGCAGGAAACGTGTGTTGTTTTCGTTTTTGTGTGTGTTGGGGAGATTGCAAGTGTATATTTATCTGTTTCTTGAATATATTGAGTTTGTAGGAAGGAGGAAACATAGACGCTGGAACAGTATTCCAAAGCTTACCGGTGGCATTAAAGAAGGAACTTCGGAAACTGCAGGCTCTTAGTCGACACACATTAACCGTGTATTTGGCAAGTGTAGGACGAGTTTGTCGGTTGTGAGTGGGTTCAGGAGGAATTAGTTCTTTAAGTTCCGAAGAGCAGCGACCGTGGTAATAACGGTAGAAAAGGCTAAGTGAACCAATGTTACGCCTGTGATCCATTGATTGCAGGTTAGACGTAAGAGTTACATTGTTTATCAAATGAATTGCCCTTCTTTGAACTGAGTCAATTAAGTTAAGAAGGTATTTTGGGGCTCCAATCCAAAGGTGACTGCCGTATTCAAGGATAAGTCGGATTTGTCCTTTATATAGAAGAATAAGTCGTTTATCGTTGAAATACCGACGTGATCTATATAATACGCCTATAATCTTAAAAAATAAAAATAAATTCTACAGAACGATGTTTTTCTCTGTAGTTTATTGCACCTGCATCTGGTGCGGGCATATTGAATCAGACATCCAGACCGACAATGTATCTGTCGCGATGTCGCTGCACGCATGTCGAGACAAGTTGATGACCCAGTGGTCCAGTTGGTGGTGTAACCAATCCGCCCAGCCACCTTACTGACCCAGCCCCGAGCCATCAGCTCTTAGAACCCTGACACCTTGAAGTCCTAGTCTAGACGCATCTTTCCGAGCGCTCCACTGTCATGCGAACAAGTTTGAAACCCGATACAACTTTAAAAAAAAAACATAATTTTTAAATAAAGATTGTAATAATATACATTGACCACTGAGTTTTAATTTTATTAGTCTACACGTTTCCGATACTACACTCCTTTAGGATAAACCTTTAAATTCTGAACCATCAATCAAGGGGAGGAAAATGAGTCAGTTGAGCTATTATCTGTGCATTGAACCATTGAACAGAGCCATTTTACAGGAAACATGTTCAGTATCGGGCTATATTTTTAAAGAAATTGCTTATTAATGATTTTTTATAGTTGTAATCAGACTTAACGTGTAATTGTAACATCTAAATGGTGTGAGATTGATCTTATTTAGTTATCACGCTTGGTGCGGTAGTCAAAAGTCAACCCGGAATACATATTCATAGTAAATAACGTATGAAAGAAATAACTGTAAAAGATGCGTGAATACAAGACTAGGATGAATATTTATTTATTAACCCTGTTTTTACTTGGATCACGTTGAGTATGGCCTCTGCTTAGGAGACTGCATTTTCGACTAATTCGTAGCCTTCCTCAGTCCGCCACTGTCAAGAGACAACTGTCTCTTGAAGTGCTCTCAACAGTTTTAAAAACAAGGTAAATAAATAAATATTTTTTATTTATAATGGATCTCAAAGTGAATGCTGAAAACATTGAAAAAAATACAAGGATACTTTACCTTATCAATTTGATTCAGATCAACGTTTATTTATCCTTAAAATCCATAAATGAGATAAGCTACAGGCAATGCGATCATAAAAGCTTTACATCACCTTCTGTTGGTATTCTCCTAAGTGTTTTTACAATTTAAAATTGCAGTATAGGTAGATATAGAACGTGTCTTTCACGTGATGTATCCATCGTGTTCAATCCAAGTAACCTTAATCTGTTCCTTGTCACCTTGGCAACTTGTCCACTGCTGCGATTCCTCCGCAGCTTCAGGTCTCGTCCATGTTTGGTCGATGACCGCAAATTCTCTTGCCTTGATTTTCTTAGTAAAAAATTCAATTATAAGAAAATAAATTTTTCCGTGATTGACCGGCGTCTTTAGATCCACTCCATGTATAAAGTACTTGTATAAAGTTTTCGAGATAATACATAGATAAAAATATATATTGTTGTAATGTAGTATGGTGTATACACTACCCTCGTTTTCTGAAGAGATTTATAGATCGAGCCACTTTCTATTTTTAGGTGCAGCCAATATCCACGATATTTAAATAATATATTATACACAAAAATTGAGATGTAAGAAAGTCTTCTTTATGTTTACAAAAACTTAGTAGTATATCAATTGTGGAGTAGTATAATGTAAAGTATGACGAAAAATGACACATAAAATGATAAAATTTGAATTTAATTTGTATAGCCTCATATTTTACAAAACGTCCAAAAATTACAGTGCATTTTTCATCAAGGGACTAACTGTGAATGGGTTGTGTTAATAATGACTTATACATACTTGCAAATCTCACGCCTGTATTTAAATAGTTTTTTATTACTGTTTTAACTAAATTTTAACGGAACTCGAACTGACCAATTTAATTGTTATATTTGAATGAAAACCTTAACCTTCTGGTCGTATCACTCGTTATCTATGGTTTATTATCACATGAATCAAAAATATTTTGATAATATTTCTCCTTTGGAAATGCATCGCCTTGCGCCGTGAATGATAAACAACAGTACGTACCGGTGCATTCCGACCTTGGCAGTAGAAAAATTAACCTATTTATTCTTTGTTCGTGATACATTCTAAGCAAAAAACTCGCTTGCGGGGCGCATTATCTTTTACCTCCTGGCGCGTGCGGTTAAAAAACTAACAGCAGCTGTGGCGCCTGCACTGAACCTAACCTAACCTATTTCCGACAGTATTCGTGATACTATCAGACACACACTATCCTATGTACTGATATTTACAGATCAAATCTAACAGTAAACTTTTTACCTTCAGTTCAGGGACCACGGAACGCTTATCAAAAGCCCACCTTTTTCTCGTTATTGTATCTAAGTGTCAGACGGAGACCTATCACTGAACGCTCGCAAAAAAGGTAATTTTGTCAAGAGTAGCTGAGAGCTTTGCCGTGACTCTCATACAGCAAATCTCAACCTTGCATTGTCGAAGTTAGTATACTATAAGCGCGCTTCGGTTTGTCTAGACTGGTGACTTATTGCTAGAAGCCAGTGTGCGTGAATTGAGGGATAATGTTATTGAGAAATGGTATCAGCATATTTGCAGACATAGGCGCAAAAGCGGTAAAAGGCGGAGTACTTCAAAGATGTTTAGGAACACGGAACGCTTGGTAAAAACCCTCCCTGTCCCGTCCTTTTTTGGAAACCCAGATGGGGGACCCGTTACTGGACTCACGCAAAAAGCTACTTGTTAGAGAGTGGCTGAAGGCATTCCCGTGATTCTAAATGCATCTTATTTTTCATTTTAGGTGGGAGTGACAGATACGACATTACAATCCAATAATATATGAATTTCAACAACTTCAAGTCTTTTGCTCTTTTCAAAGCTCTTTCAACTTTCCTCAAGTTTTTTTTATTGTACCGTCTTTTATACAACTTGTATCAAATGAAAACATCGTTTCTTTAGATCTTAAGATGTAAAGATTTTGTGTTGAATGAGAAAATTGAAAAATCATTACTACCATTGAGAGTATTTACATAATCCATCGTTCATTCACAGAGAAGCTCACGTTATGAATGTAATAAAAATTTTAAAGGCCACTTAATCAAATCTCGATTCGTTTTTTCCCGGCCATTATTAGCGAGATCATCATTTGTAATGCGATTCGTGCATTTCGTGTTAAGTGATGTTTTTACGCTCGAGTGGGAACGTGTGTTGTGAATATGAATGATATCGTCGGTATCAATTTCAATACTGGATTAATATAATTAATGCGAATATATCAATACCGGAATTCAGTATTTGAATATTACTCGTAAGTACAATAGATATATACATTTTATCAGATATAAATAAAAGAATTTTTAGTATTTTTCCCACAATAGTAGATTGTATTGTAAACATGTAGACGACATGTTTCAGCCACGTCGAATGGCCATTTTCAAGTCAGTTAGTAAAGTCAGTGTTGGCTCCAAATAAAGCGAAGAGTGAGTGAGAAGGTGGATATGAATTGTGTGATGGGTATACGTGTTTTGGAATTCATTGATGAAAACTACAAAACAATATGTTTAATTACAAATGTCATTAAAAACAATAAACATTTACATCAAAATGCACTTAAGAAAGAATTCTAGATAATTTTAACAACAAAAAAAAATTTTTTTTGGTGGATAATCCAAAAGTTATAAAAAAATATACATTTTTACAGCCATATATAGTCTACGAATAAATGTACATTAAATGCATATGTTTTTTTTATTCAATTAGCAGTATTTTACGTAACTTACGTACGAGTATATTTTTTATATTTTGAATTTTATAATTTTCTGGTGCTTTCTTAAATATTTGTACTATAATACGAGTAAACATCTGTTAAATGTTGATTAGTGAAAGATGCGCGTTCATAGCATTTTGTAAACGTGTACTCGCGTGAATAAAGCAGTAAATCTATTTTTATTGGTATAAATCTATTTATCAGGATATAGTACTTGCAATCAAGGAAGATACGCCTAGTAAGAACCATCTCAGAGAGGTGAGCCCCATGGATCGGTCACATCATGCGCCACGATGGTCTTCTTCACGACATTGTGGAGAGGATGGATGAGGGTAGAAACTGTAAAGGGCGCCCTAGACGGGAGTATTTGCAGCAAGTGTTCGAGAACATGAGTTGTAGCTCTTATGCTGAGCTGATGAGGGTTGCGGAGGACCGAAAGGAGTGGAGATCGAGATGCAAGATTTTGTTGCTGAAAACCATACTATAATGATACTACAAAGAAGAAGTACATGCACGTGTGACACGCTAAATACTTAAAATGTATCTGAATGAATGCTTTGCCCTCTTTCGCTAACCAGGCTTTGCACTTACTAATTTTTCAAAGCTTTTTAGCGAATAGAGTCGTTTCGAATATATCGCATGGCTTTGCATTTTGTCAAGTCGCTCCTTCGTCAGCTGGCATTCTCCCGCATACCTACAGTTCTGAGCAGCCACACGCCCACCTCGCTATTGCCAATACCTTCTTATCTACACAAGTTGGCCAGTCTGAGCTGAATCCACATAGGATTTATGACTGTTGTTATTTTTAATTCCTTCCTACCCGGTGTTTCCCAAACTATAAGTTAAATTATTTATTTTACGAATGATAATTAAAGATACCTGTCTATATAACATTTCATCTATTACTACAGGGAGCGGCATAAAAAGCTGGTGGTTTGATTAGTAAACGAGTAATCAAACCGTCAGCCTTTTTTGCAGCTCCCTGTATTATCATTGACATTAAATCGCATATGAAAGAAGGTTATTACAATACGAAAAAATCTCCACACTACACTCTCATAAACCTACCTGTCTAACAAGACGTGGTGCACATACATATTCTCTAATTTTCGAATGTTTGCCACGTGAGAGCATAAGCCGTAGTCATCTTCCTCCAAGTCCCAATCTCTCTGATTAATGTATTGTTTAAAAATAAATTAAAAATGTATCCAACAGAACTTTAGGATTATGAGTTTATTGCAGTGCTGTTGAAATTTAGAGAATGGGAGAAAGTTCTCTACAAAGCCGTTATAAAAAACAACAGTTCTCCTATTTAATTTTCTTTCAAACACTTCATAGCGGCACCAAATATTTCCTTTTGAAGTTCCGCCGAGTATATTACATGTGAGTAGATATCAAATATACCTCAGCCTAAAGGCTGCGAAGTTAGTATGCTACAGCGTGTCTCGAATTGCCTTCTTTAGTAAGCCCTTGCTAACCACGAAATACGTGAGAATGGATGAGCAAATGGTAGGGTTGTGAAATGGATTCTGCAGAACGGCAGACGGCAGTTAGGAGTCATTGACGTCGAATGACAATTTTGGAATCTATGCTCGAAGGCAATCCGCAACGACCTCACTGAGAAGTCACCGCTGGCAACGGTACACGCTGATAGTAAACTCAGCGGAGCTCTAGTTTCTGCGGAACCCATTGTCTTGGGGGCGCCAGGGCCGGCTCGGTTCCCACGGGCCCCCCCGGGACCCTGAACTTGGGCCCGAGGCTCCGATTTACCGCTTCGCCGTGGTACTATCGTATACCTATTTTCAAACCGGCAGACCTCAGAACACCTATTTTCCTTCTACATCTGCTTATCGGTGTTAACCACAATTTTAATCAAATGAACGAATATACATGATATTCCCGCTTGTTTAAATACGTGCATCTAGAAAATTCCATTGGCACAACCAAACTAATTTTAAAAAGTAGCGATGGAATCAACACTCACTTGTATGGTCTAAAACCAGGTTAGCAAAACATTTATTAGAATTGAAAGAATTTTTACTTAATGGTTGGGGAGTTGCCAGTGTATATATTGATATTTCTTTTAGGCATCCAGATTTTTTTTTTCTATGTAAACGCATGCAGGAGAGCACAACCGGTCAAGACAGTGCACTCCATGACGCTCAGCCAGGGAGGCTGGACGCTGCATGCGGGAAACGTGTGTTGTGTTCGTGTTTGTGTGTGGGTTGGGGAGATTGCAATTGTATATTTATCTGTTTCTTGAAGAGATCCAGATTGTAGGAAGGAGGAAACACAGACGCTGGAAGAGATTGTATAAAAGAGAAAACATAGATGCTGAATTTCAAAGACTCCCGGTGGCGTTAAGATAAGTTTTTTTTTTTGATTACTTGTTCTTCGTTGACACTGGTAACTACACTGTCAGTTGAAACCTGAGAATATTTTCGGAAAGCGCATCATCCGGGAGATTTTAGTTCACTCTGCTGTAAACCAAGTATTTTGTGGTTTCGAAATCCAAATCACGCAAATACAAGGTTCACTCGTACATATATAATTATGTTAGTTATTGTCGGTGTAATGTGTATTTGTTTAATAAAAGTGTAAATAATACTTTTAGAAAAAAAGGGTAATTTTCAAATTCTTCAAAATCGTGATCAGCTTTGCCGCGTTGAAAATACAAACGACTTTGTTGTCGGATATAAATAACACAATAAATTTCATGGCTTTTGAAGTATTGTTTTTGTTGTAAATTCTTGGTCGGGGAGCCCGAGCAAGTCCCGACGGTACGTCCTTTTCCTCAGAGAGGTATGTAATCTGTTTTTAATTGAGCCCGATACTCTGCTATAAAAACGGCATACCTGGGATCAAAATCACTGACTAAAACACTGTGCTTTGAAACACCATTTATAAGCAACAAATATTAATAGATTGTACATCAGCTTTAAGTATGAAAACATTGCATAAATATTATACTTAAACTAGTAGGATTACCTAGTGTATATTATTGTGACTAATTTCAATAGGCTCGATCGACGGATGATTCACATATTGTAGTGTCTCCACGGTATATTAATTCACTGAACGTTTTGTGAAACCTTTGGCATTTATTTTAACCTAATAAATAATAAGAAATTTATTTTAGAAGAGTATGGATGTTAGTTATAAGTATTTGTTTATATTTTTAGTTATAATGAAAGCTTAATTTTTCATGATTATTAATTTGTTTTATTTTATTTTTATTTCAGGTGAGCTGCGATTTCAACATACCTTGGGAAGGACGTTAAGTTATAGCTAAATGATCAGGTAAATTTGTATTATATTAGACTACGCGGTGTGTTCCCTTGCCAACTGGTGACCTTAATTAAGAAACCAGGTGCAGATGTTACTTTGTCTATAAACATCGTTAAGCTTAAGTGCTTGTACATCAGTCTAATGACTGTTATGTTGTTAAGGGAAGATTAACTTATGGAGAAGCCGGAAAAATAGGGCAATGAAAAAATATTTCTGTGTATAACGTGCCGTCCAACGTCAAATGTCAAACAAATTATAATGTTTTTGCTATATTGTAGCTTAGAATTTATAGTGTTTACCACATAATACATTATCCTGAAGGACGGTCAAAATCTTCGGGATGTAGAAGAATAACCAGACATGCTGGAAAATCCACCCTTTGTCACACCCCCGTCCTGTATGTATGTCTCAAACGGAGACCCATCATTGCACGCTCCTAAAAGCTATTTTTTTTTAACAAGTTGCTGATTGCCTTACCGTGACTAGTTTTGTCTAGCTTTGATGAAATTAGTATACAACGTGCGTGCCTTAAGTTGCCTTCCGTGGTGATTTGTAGCTATTTTTCTGTGCGTTGTTTGGAATTTACTGTATGATATTTTAATACGTTATTGGCATTCGCTTGTAAAACTGAAAGTCGTAAAGTATTCAAGTGACCCAATTTCACGGTGCGGACACCGATAAAGTGTCGTTTAACTGACAATGGAGGCTTTTTAATGGCGGATCGATTCCGTGAAAGAGGTTAAAGAAGAGCCTCCTAAGTGGAGGTGACATGACACCTCCATTGTCGGCCGCCAACAAAAGAGACTACCTGCTAACAAATTATACGTTGTTTTTTTTTGTTTGCAGCTTATATTAAAGAACGATTCAGCACTCTGGCTTTTGTTGGCATAATGAATGAGTTGATATATTATTCACGAAGAAAATGCGGATTACTTTTTATAAAGATGCTTTAGTGGGCGCAGTGTATTGCGCACCACTCTCGCTTACGAAGCGACAATACTTGCTTCAAATCCTTTTGGTGTGTAAAGAAATCGTTCATTTTTAAAATTAACATTTGCTTTTAAATACATCTTGTTTGGAATAAAACTGATATTTCACTATCCATGTCCCCGGTAAGCTACAGTTTATCTGGGGTGTGTTTCGTGGAGTATTCAGTGTGCCGACCTAAAGGCTAAAGACGTTGGAGACAACAACTCATATGCAAAGCTACATACAATGTATATTATTTCTTCGCAGTCTTAGACTGAGGTCTATTTGACATCTAACTGATGCACCTAAAATCACGGGAAGGCCTTCAGCCACTCTCAAACAAGTAGCTTTTTGCCTGCGTCCAGTAACGGGTCACCATCTGGGTCTCCAATAACAGGACGGGACAGGGAGGGTTTCACCAAGCCTATCTTCTTTGTTCTCTTCTTTCGAGTTAGGTTAAATTAACTTTTTTAAATCTCTTTCTCAAGTTATTTGACTTAAGCACTTTTACATGTAGTAGTTCATTAGTGACCGCAGTTGGAATATTTTAAATGAGAGCATCATGTAGGACACTATTGTCCTGTAATGTGATGCGGGTGTTTGATGAGAAAATTACAATCTTCTCTTAATGGTGTTTGTATAAATAATAATTTTACAACGAAACGGAAAAACCTTGAAACGCTACATCAATTAGAAACATAATTTCGCCTAAAACGTTTGACATCGAAAGACTGAAGTACTGTGTACAACACTTTATGAATAGTGCTCTGTACTTGTGGAACACTTTGTGTCCGTTGCGCTTTCGCCTTATTACTCATTCTTTAGTGTTCACCATCATCAAAACCACACAATTAAAGGATTACACCTACCTAAAATGATGGCAAACAGAAAGCCATTAAAAATTATTTATTCAGCCTGGCAACTCCGCAGGAATGTTCATTGTGGCCAGAAGCGGTGAGTCAAGGGACCTCCTCTCCTTCCCACTCGGTCATTTCCCGGCCCAGATGCGCAATGACAACTCCTTTTCTCACTCTAAATTAATTACTAATGCTTATTATATTATAATTCAATAGCACAACAACAACACGATTCAATTAACATATTTGTATGACGATTCACTTGCAATTAAACATGACGAAAAATGTATGAAACAATTAGCCAATCTCTTAACTGTTTGAGATCACAATTTTAGCACTCGCATTGAGAATCGTTTTTTTTTTACATTACGTTTTAAATAAACATTTTTTGTTATTTATTAATAAGGTCAAGGTTAATTTGTGTGCAATATTTTTATTAATAACTCAGGTTTCTAGTGAGATTGATCACTGATTTCCTCAGCAGTAGAAATGATTTGGCAATTATTATTTTAAAACGACGCAATCAATTTATATATCAGAATCCTGTGGTGTTTAGGGATCTTTATCTGAGCGCTGGTTTGCAGTTTGTAAATCAAGCACGGCATATTTTAATCATCGAAAAGAACAGTTTACTCTTTGTGTCATCGTGGGACCAATGGCCCCATGTGACTAATTGAGTCGGTAAGCCAGTCTCCATCAATCCTCTTTATTGGTGCTTTCTAGTTAAACTAGTGTGACGGTATTTTAATACACAAGAATGATAGAAGTAATAAATGCATCGCCTTTATTTCAGCAGAACTAGATAGTAGGTATACTCGTATTTTTACAATTGCCATATTTTTGAACATACAGTCGTATTCAAAATAAAAAATGCAACTCATGACATCAAAAAAAAAATCTTTTGAACACTATAATATACTCCGATGTAGTAACTAGTAGGCCTCCAGGAATGACTGCTATTTCTGGAATCATTCCTCTTAAAATATTTTTTGTTTATTGATGAAGTATACACTCTAAATTGATCCCATATAAAATATTTTAATGTAATCTTCAGACCATAAGACGCACCCAAAATTTGAGTTCATTTTTCTATGCAAAAAAGTGCATCGTATAGTCTGAAAAATAGATAAATTCTATATACTTACCACTCTGGCATCATAGTCGGCTGGCTTCAAGTTTGTATACCACGCTAGAATTTGCTTATGTTACTTCTTCCTTCTATGTTTATAATTATGTATTGCTTGTGTAGGAGCTCTTCATAAAAAATATAAGCATAAATGTCATCACAGCTTTACGCGCATTCCCTGAAATATAATTTCTAATCGCTTGTTTGGCGTCCCAGTGATACTGCACCCACTTCCTCCCAAGAAAATCCTGCCAAGAAATGGCAGAGACTCCCAGGCGACAACACAGAACGCGTCTCCTATTCTTATGGATGATGCATTCCATCATAGAATGTCTCTCTGTCTGTTGTATGCCTGGATCACATGGACATGCGTCGCAAGAAGAGAGCACAAACCATTTTAGGAATTCTCAGTAAAATTCCGTGTCCGGTAAACGCCTGAGTGAGACGATAGTATACGGAGTTCGTCTTTTTCCACGTCAATAAATATCCAATGGATGGAAAGAAACACTGGTTATTTCTCCGGAAATTGATTCCTGATATGCGGTGGCATCAACTTGTAGCAGAGAGGAATACAGTCGTAATGGGGTGTCGTGCTTAGTTATTAATTAGTGTTGTGCTGCTCCCACTGTAGGCGACGTCCTTGTGTGTTGTGACGTGTCCCAGGTATCCCGGTATCGAGGTCACGACCGCCTCACCTCGCCGCAGCTATTCCAGGCCACCTGTGAGGACTCTGCATCTGTCTGCCTGTTGCATAACACCTCGCATGACTCTATTTTGCTCTCGTTGGCTCCTGCCCCGAGAGGATGACTGTCCGCTGGCCTATTTAGAGAATTGGGGGCCAACATTCATGTTGCATGCTATTTGGTAATATTTCAAACGCTTAACAACCGCGTTGTAAATATTGCTCGTTTTTGCCGTCAACATTGTAGTCATCTCGCTCAAGACACCGTATATCATTGATCATGAATCTCTTTTTTTTTGGTTTTTCTTGGGCTGTATTGGTGCTATCTTAAATACCAGTAAGCCCTTCAATAACTTTTTCATAAGATCGAATTATTAGACCGATGATTCCAAGGCCTTGAACAATTAGTCTTAAAAGACGGTTTAAGCCAAAATAACAATATAGAAAGGATCTTTTATGTAAAATGTCCTCAAGCACAGCGCAATCGTTTGGCAAGTTTTTCGTATTCAAATCATCTTTTAAGCATCGCGGCACCAATGATCTAGCAATAATATTATGATGTACAGCGACACCTCGGTAACTTGATTGCTCAGATGCATCAATAGCTCACTATTTTCATAATTAATGTATCACAATACGGCACACTCTATGTGTGACAAACGTCAATTCTGCATAAATCTAATCGCATTTTTCATGATTTTGTAAGAAAAAATAACGGCTTATGATCGTTTCCGTGTAACCAATCAAATCCTCGTTTTAAAAATATTTGGCTGAAATCCAGAGATCAGTCGCATATTTCCAAGGCTTTCAAAGCTGTTGTGGTGAAGACAAATTTATAATTTTACAATTCATTTTAATTTCACAATTTATTTTAAACGATTACATGTTTCGGCCTTCCCGAAGACCATCTTCAATAATGAAGAAATAAAAACAGGCAGTTTCACCAAGTATTGTCAGTTGATAACCTTAATGTTAGTGAAGACATATTTCAATCAAATTAATTTATTTCGAGGAGGACGAGTAATTAAACAGGATTGATTTTAATTATTGTAATCTATTAATTAAAACGTTAACTGCAAGAATACAATTATGTAAATAATACAATAAAAATGCTCAACATCGCTCCCACGGTTTTTCAATAACTTCGCGTACATTTTATATGATGTATCATGTTCTCGTACACGATTGAATTCTACAAAAAAAAAACACGGGCAAGAAGTCGTCTTGCTAATTGTCCAACAATGGCAAAGAATTTAGAAAACAAACAGATAAATAAATAAATTACGAAATGTGTGTCAGCGGACCATTGGTCCCAGTGTTTGCTAAACAATGGCAGCGTTTTTGTTGCATTTTGTTGCAGAACTAACTAATTAGTCATTCAGGGCTTACACCGTCAGAGTTTTGTCAGTTAGCAAGTCAGATTGACAGACTCTGTCAAGAGGCGAAGGTAGACCTGGTTGGGACATACACTACAATACAACTACAATTGTCTTCACTTCAAGCCCCCGAACTTGTTGCGGGTGCCTTCTTGTCAATACAAATAATTATTTGAGAATTAATTGAACCCTGATTGTATATCATAACAAAGGTATATCAGCATCAGCTAGTAAATTTATAGCTCATTTTTTATATTTTAAGTTCACTCCAACCATAGATCTTTTTCCACAGCTCTCTAGGCACCCTTAACAAAATAAATAGATGGAAACAAGTCTTATGCATCCATTTATTGAAAAAATTCAGATTATAATAAAAGCGAATAGAAATGATCATGCTCTAAGTATATATAAAAAAAACTCTAGTCATACAACAAGCGTTTAGAGATTTATGTATAGAAAAGGCAGCTCTGCAAGCTATATTATTGTACTGGTTAAATTGACTGACCTTACAAATCGTACCGTACTTGCTATTATAACAAACAGTGGATAATTTGCCCTCAACATCTTTCACTCAGCTCTTCCACTTCACCCATTGTTGTGTCTCTCCTCAGCAATTTCGCCTGACGAACTTTTCAAGTGTAACTAAAGTCTTGGCCAAACTCAAATCTGAGCGCGAGGCGAAATTTTGCATTCGATACGGTCCAATCTTGGTAAATTGACTGTTGATATAATTATGAAAATAAACTTGATTAGTGAATAACTCGTTAAAATATTATTGGTCACACTTATGCGTCTGATGGTCGTTGACCTACATGAATTGCCCTCAAAAATATTTTTGTAAACTATGGATACACTCTGTAATAATCTACCAGCATCTTGTTTCCCCTTCTATACAATTTTAATATCTTTAATCCTTTCGTATCGGTTGTCGATATTTGCCGTCAAACATTCTCCGACCATTGACATCGGTTGACGTGATATATCGTTTTGCTACTTTCAGTACCCATTGTGACATCTACGGTAGGAAATAGGAAGTGCAGTCATTTCCTTTATCAACCTACATGTATTATTTACAGGAATCTCTAAAGCATGTAAATAAATGTCGTTAGGTTTCGTCACAGAAGCGATTTTTCTGTAAAGCACATGTGTCAATGCCACCGCATGTATGGAGTTATGTACATAATGAACGTTTATTAAATATAATAGTTTTTAATGCATCATCTGGTAGCTAATGGATAGAAGAACTAATGTGATATATGAAAATAGGTGAGATAAGTACATTTATGCTTCAAATACTAGTTTTAAGCAAAAAAAATATTACAAAAAATAAAAATAAACTTGGTTCGGCTTTCGTGAGAAGTCAATTATTGAATTTAGTTACATTTTGAGTATGGAACTTATTCGATATTGTAATAGATCAAAAAACTTCTTTTTTTTTCGGAAATTTTGATGTATTTTCTAAATTAAAATAAAAAAATTAACGCACTACACCTTGATTACATTATTCCACTTACGTTTTGTATTACGTTACGTTTAAACTAAAATAGCCATCCGTGAAATTAGTATCGGTCATAAAAAGATACAATATTTCTACAGCCACTAAACGCATAACATTATTAACCATTCGGTTAGTCACAAAAAATGTTGTGTCTGCAGCACATTCATTACGGTAAGCGATTCAAATTTATTGGCAGCAGTTGTAAAATTAAATTGGAGAGCAGCAATTTCAATCATCTCTAATGATGAGTGTGATGGGTGATGCTGTATAGAGTAATATGGACAAGTAATACGAGGAAAGATGCCGCTACAAACAACGTCTACAATTCCTGTATTTTTTTATGAGTGATCAATAATTAATACACGATTAGTGGATAATAAAAAAACGGTATTATGCTTTCTTTAAATTATTTTTGTTTCAATTCTATTTATGATTTTAATTGAAAATTTCAGTTTTACTTCGCATTACTTTATTTTAAGTGATTGTAGATATCCAGGTCCATTTTCAACAATAAGCACTCGTCAACAGTCGATTATATAGGCAATGGAAGTACGAGTACATGTATTGGTAATACCATTAGTTCACACAGCTTTACTGACTGTTGTGTTTATCGCAATAGTGGTTACATACCTATTTTAGTTATTTATAACTAGTATCCCAAATTGAATAGTAAAAACAATTTCGTTTTATTTTTCAGTTTATGATAGTAATTTCAGGGCTACATTAACATCCAGTCCACGCGTTTTGCGATTAAACTTACGCCGGTGGCCGACTGATTTTTTAAAGAATTGCTAAATCTATCGTCATGTGTTTAATTAAATATGACCCTCACTGAAAAGGTTTGAGATCTTTGAATTATGGTCGAAAGTAAAAACAACACATATGTTATGTGATCGGCCACTAATGTTTGAAAAAACATCACAAGCTGTGTATAATCGGCCACTAAGCGTTGGCGGAACGATCACACACATGTTGTGTGTCCGGCCTTTAACGTTCGGCCTGGTGATTACATACATATTGTGTAATCGTACTGGATAGTGTTAATAGACGTTTTCTTATGGCTGAATCACGTCAAGCCTAGAATTAATCTGTTTTAAAATAATATTAGGCTCGAAACAGTGAAAAATAGGTATATTTTTTGCAAACTAATAAAAAGTTTTTCTTGCATACAAAGCTTATAAGAGGACAGTTAATCCTCAAGAGCAGCTTCGGGTATTTGGATGAGACCTCTACCGCCTTTGTGTTATCATAATTAATAAATGTTTATTAATTTATAATTGAAGAACACCATGTGTTGGCATATACCACTTCAGATTATTCGATCTCTTTGACTCTCAAATGATAACCAGATGTAAAACATCCGCATCCGGCGAGATATCCTCGACTGGTGTTGTTTTTATGATACTTAATTCATCTAAAATTAACCAGATTGAGCGATCTTGACTTCATTATGTTGACGTTAATCACCTCGTAAATTTTATTAGTAGTGCATGTTTTTATTTGTAACTTTTATTGTGTATCATTTAATTGGACATTTCAAAAATCTGTCAACAATTATATAATCAGCACCCGCATTACATTTTGCATTGCTTCTTTGCAATTAGACCAGATTCTTCTTCAAAGCACAATTCAGATTAATATTCCTCGATCAAAGTACACATTGCTTTGAATAATCTTAATATATCTAAAGGTTACTTCAATCGGCAATTTAAATTACTATTGCTTAGAAGGTTTTCCGGAATCTTTTCTAGGCATGAAGGAACTTATAGCAGCTTGCTGTGTTTTGGCATTGGCCTCTTTAAAATCTTCTTAATTCGCGATGATACAACATCCAGATGCACACCATTTGACATCGGTTTTCTGGAATTCGACCCAGTTCCTGTGCCAAACTGGAGAATGGACCAGAATGCCACCTGGAGTGGCGTGTGTTGGCACATTTACAATATACACAGCGATGACACAAGCGCGAACTTAGCGCAGAAGTGCATTCCAGCATTCGACCCTCTTCTAAATGAACTACATCGAGCAGAACCCGAAGCAAAGTAGCATATTTTGGATTGACGTCAACATTAATAATAATAATAATGCAAACACTAAATGAAGATTTTTTAGTCTTTTACTTGTATATACTGAGGAAATCGTAATAAAAATATATTGACAGAAACCGTCATAATCAAGTACTTATAATCATTGAAAATACAAACTAGCTATAAAATGTTCTAAGGCATTATTGAATATACATACGTACTGTGTGATGATAGTGCGTTTTGGGAAAAAATGTAGTCGAGTATGCATATGTGTTGTCATTGACCATTTTGTAATTACCTCAACATTCATATAATTCTCTTATGGAGTGTATCATCCATGAGAAGAGGAGACGTGTTGTGTGTTGTCGCCTGGGATTCTCAGCCCTTGGGAGGACCTTTCTGAATTGCTGCTTGATTCTCACGGTCCCTTGCTAATAAACTACATCAAAGATATCGTCGGAATAATACGCATGGTTAACGATACTGACATGGAATATACATGCCCGTTTATAGTTTGTCTATTCGTATGGTCTAACATTGTGTGTCATTTGTGACACACGCATCCATTTTTTTCTCAATTAAATATGTTCATATTTTTTATATTATCTGGTGCAAAAATGCTCTTCATATAAACTAGATAGTGAATCAGAGCAATTTATGATGCAGTTTCTGGCCTTTATCAAATTGTAAGTCTTGTGGGATCTTCAAAATTCATCGTCTTTATTTCCGAAATGGAAAAAAATGACGGGTGTGTCGGATACACCTGGACTACTGGACCGAGCAAACATGTGGTTGGCATTGACCATTCTTAGAGTCCGTTCAGCCTGTCGATGAGATAACGTTCGGCTGCAGATCGCTCTGTAGGAGTGTGGATGGATCCCTTGCGGCCCAGTTCCGTCCGAGCGCGGCTATTCCTGGCCACGTGTGTGACGTCACACTGTGTGGCTGACGCTGTGGCGAAACGCGGATTCCTGGAGGTGCAGGGATCAACACTCAACAGTACTTTTTTTAATTTGTCACATTATTATTTGAAATCCTGAAATAATCAACAATCTTACTGAAATAAGCATATTAAAAAAGTAGAAACCCCATACAATAAATAATACCTTAAACCCAGTTAGATAAGGGATGAAATGCAATTTTAATTACAAGGTCTTTGAACCGTTGTTTTTATTTTCACACGTCTTCTTTTTCGTGTCATTGACGTCAAATTGTTTTGGACCAAAATCTGGCAACATCGATGGCCCGTTTGCTGCCCAGCATTAGGTCTTGGTATGCAGCTAGTCGGGCACATCAGGCAGTATTTTTCGTGCGAGGCGGTCTGCAGGTCTCCACTGTCACACTGCAGTGACTCTACCTGCCGCACTCCCCACCGCTCGAGATTGTCATTTGTTCTATCGACAACAGTTCCTTGTCTATTCAGGATTTTTTATCATTAATTATATTTAATGTATAGTAGTTCCCAATGACCATCCAGAATAACAAAACTCCGAGCATCTGTAGTGTCAGATGTTTGCATTGGCGTTTGTAAACAGGATTTTATAAGTAAATCGAATGATTAGCCGGACATTACTGTAGCTTGGATTTACACTAGAGCTGGTGCAGATATAGATTACAGCATAAATCCATTAGACTTGGAGACTGCATCGACAGAATACTGAGAACTCTGTTTCAGATATAGATGCGAGACTTCGTTTTGCAATGTTCCATTTTCTCTTATTCATAGTGAGTTCAATGGACCGTCCGATTGACATTTTGTTTTAGATGTAAGATGCGTTGTATTGTGTTTCAAACGGAAATGCATTGTTATTTTTGGATGAATAGCTGTTTTGCTTTCATCTAGTCTAAACTATTTGGTTAAATATGTTTCAGCTTCAGAAAATATTTTCAGTCTTCTGAATTCATTTTCAGTAAAGTAAAGTGATATGGAAAATGTTTTAGGTCATATCGAATGTAAAGTTTTTTAGTTTTTTGTTGTTACGTTCAATACAAGCGACTTACTTATTTATTATAAATACTATAAGTTAAAATGTATAATATAAACTACTCGGTTGAAGATTTTCGCTATAATAATTAACGATAATGCATTTTTTGTAAGTTTAATATTAATAATACGTGTGAAGTTTGAAGGTCGTAAGTGCTTTGCATTATTCTTTATCTCCTTATGGAGTTGCGTCGCTAACGGAGACCATTAAACTGCAGGTTTAATGCTCTACCAATGTATCGTAACCGTTCTTTTAAATGCACCACTTGAACCATTCCGGAGGCGTTGACCCAAAACCCCAACTCGCAGTATGCACCCGGAAGCTTACGACCAGAAGGCATTATATCAGAACTCCAAACTACGAAAATTGCAGTAAGATCACTGATACTGGATTTGGAAATAAAGCCGTTCGATTTTCGTTCATCCTGAAAATTATTTGAATAAATTTTGGTTTTTAAAAGGTGGTGCTGAAATCCGATTTTAAAAAATGGCAATTATCGTTCGTACTACACACAAATGTGTTAATTTTGAAAATAGACTATAACACCCTTGTTAAATATAAATTGATGCATCTTCCTCAACTATCACTTATTAAACGTTGAATTAGCTGTGATAAAAGTAAAAGAAAACCAATAATACGAATATAAGCCTCTTTAGTATTATGCCTTAATTTTCCCATTTTCCCATTAACTGCAGTTTTGTTACTTCATAGACATGTTCCATAATATTTCAGTACACTTTAGTATCACGTCAGATGACTTTTTCTCAGTTGCGTAAGGTACATAACCTGCGGTCTTTCAGGCTCTTGCTTCAGCTTTTTTTGGTTAGCCATGTGGTTGCCTTCTCTACTTATAATATATAGCCATACTTCCTCAGACGGTTTACTTATCAAATGAGTATTTTTTAGCTCTTGTAGCGCCGTCAACACAACTCAATATAATGACCCTTAAATATTGATTAACTTTGATGGATCATCGGCTTGTCGGCCTCTTGTACACATATTATGTTATTAATGATCCGTCTCTACTGGATTTAAACCCGGATATTTATGTGTAGTTGCGCTAGTTAGGAGGCTCCCGATCAACGTCTCCATCCATCTCTGAGCGAATCCAACAAGATTACCAGAGGCTATTTCTGGAGGAGCGAGACGTGAAGAGATAGATGTTTGTCGACTTATTGCCAATATACGACTGTTTGTTTATGTTACTTTCGGATAGCTTCTAAAACTCGTTGCCACAAACGAATAAATAAACATTCTTTTATGTTTCAGAAACGCTTTCAACGTTCAATACGCAAAATCGAATATCTTCCAATAAAAAAAGATCTAATATTATAGGTATGATAACGATGTTACGCTCAGTGTTTCAGTCATGATATTACCTAAAAAAGATGACGAAAAAGGTTGATGGGAAATGAAATATAATTTCAGTGAGCAGTTTTCGAGCAGCTGAAATTTGGTGCAGTAACACCTGAATGCAAAGACATTTCTTGACTTACGGTAACCAACTTAACATCCGTTTGCAGAGACGTTTCTTAAAGTTTAACGTGATTTGAGGGCTGAGACTTCCTCACTTTAATTAGTCTCAAGAAAAGTAGCTATTATAGGTTAGTTACTTTAGGAAATGTCTCTGTTTAAGGATCTTAAGTTAGTTACCTTAAGCCAATGAATGACTGCATACTGGTGAAAGTTAACCATAAGTTTCACAGACGAAATGAATTAAGTGTCAAATTCGAATGAACTCTTGGACGAAGGTGACAACTTAATTCGTACATGCTGAGAGAATTTATTTATTTGTAATGAATCTTCATTTTCACAATTTATCTTAGCCTGCTAAGCAATCCCTTCTGGAATGCATATAGCGCCCTATAACAAATTTATGCTTAGTATAGTAGGGATGTATAATCTCATTTTTATTTGCGCTTTCCTCTGTATGAGTTTTCTTATGCACTTACAGTACCTACAAATAATTAATTAACTAAAATAAAAAAAATCTAATGCTATACGTTCTCAAAGTTATATGTTTCTATTGTGTCTGGGTGTGCCTCTTCTGGCTCTCTCGGTGATTGCACCCACTAATGTGCCTGGCCATATCTCAGCGGTGGAGATAAACGTGCGTTGATCCTGTTCAATAATGTTCTCGAAAACGTTCGCCACGAATTATTAGTGAACTGGTTTTTGGGAATTCCCGCGCGTCCGATACTAAACATTAATGGACGCATGAAGTGGAGCAAACTGCTCAGAAATTCAAAAAGATTTATGAATATTATTACAAATCACCAAGCGAATTGTTCGTTTTTTAAACTATAGCGCACCCATATCAAGCATACGAGACCGTCGTATATATTTATGATGTCTACAATTACAATGATTTATTTATATTACAGAGCATTTCGGTTAACATGCAATCCTTAGATACAGATTGGTTTACTTCTTTTATGGTATTAGTATCAACACAGTCGCTGCTCCTCTGAACTCTCAAATTTAATCCCTCCATTACGGGGAAAGATTCAAAACATCCTTGACCCATACAGTGTCTAAAATCCAGATTGAACCATCGAACTCAACAGTTGATCTCAACGCACTGTTGGTAAATACTCTCATAGTATCCCCATTCAAAACTAATTGCAAAATTTTACTCTTAATATTCTGTTTTAATTTCGCTTTTATTCCATTAAAATTAATCACCGTAACTGTGAGATTAAATTCGGTAACCTAATTTTCATATCCATGACCTTTATAAAATTTTGATTGCAACACTATTTTGTTGATTATATACGATTTAAAAATAATTTAATGATCATTTCCCGCCATTAACAACGTCTATAATTATTCCAATCTCTGCGGAATGCTTCATTTTTGACGCGTTCGATTTGAAAATCGATATTTTAAAACCACAATCTCACATTAATCTATGTTCTTACATTTGAAATAAATTCAGCAAAAAAGTTTGTTTTAATTAATAACCTTCAGTATAATCGATGTAACCATACTTTTAAGCATTCCATCTTCAATTATGAAACTTGGTACACAAATACTAAAACATCACTTAGTATGAATGTCACGTAGAATTCGATGATCTTGTGAAACGTTTCTACTAAAATAATTTTCTGATGTCTTCATCTTTATTAACAGTACTTCGGCCGACACTTCGTTTGCCGGTTCTTAGGCGCCATTGCAACATATTTCATCCCCTCATCTCTTCGGCAGATCCTTTTCCACTTTATTGTGCTGATTATTTAAGTAGCATCCATTAGTCGATTTCTTCTTCAGATGTTTCCATTTCGAACGACACTGAAAGTATACTTGGAGAATAATTAAAATTTATATACATATCCAATTTGAGTGACAAATAAAAATTCTGATAGATTTATTATCTTTTTACTGCATTGCCATGTTAAAAATGTGTTTAGTTTATAATTTTATAAATTCCTTAGATAGTTGACTATTCTCGTATTTA
The DNA here is from genome assembly GCA_022606575.1 of Glossosoma conforme. Taxonomy (NCBI): domain Eukaryota; kingdom Metazoa; phylum Arthropoda; class Insecta; order Trichoptera; family Glossosomatidae; genus Glossosoma; species Glossosoma conforme. The sequence continues at coordinate 922,693 of JAGTXR010000149.1, forward strand.
TTTTAAAGGTGTAAATCAAAATGAAATATGTAGGAAGATTTTAATCAGCGTGCATTATTTCTGAATCCGGCCTTAGGAAGACCATGCAACAATAATTGTCTCAAGGTGGTTTCTGTCTGTATTGAAGATTGATGACTTGTCTTGTAAGTTTGCATAGCTTTTTTATGTAAACGTACTCAATAGCATGAGTATACCGACAGATGGCGATGAAGAGATCATAGGATTATATGTCGCTTGCCATTTTAATGGGGAGAACTCATTTTGCATGTGTGAAGCTCTGTGAAGAAATGTCATTCACTTTTTTCTTTACTTTCATTGTTTGCAGCAATTTTCAATATATCGGTCTCCCCTTCTATGCTGTTATTTTTGGGTTGAACCGCCTCTTAGGAATAAATGGTCCATGCCTCGGGAGCATCGAGCTAATAATCCTATCTTGTTATAAACGTTATACGAGGATAGACTTTAGTTTGATTTATTGACCGCCATAGTTATAGGTGAGAAGTCATGCTCAAGCCAAACGAGTGCAAATAAATAAATTTGTAAATTTCGTTTAGTTTCAAGATTAATATAAATATTTAAATAGGCTGGTAAATGAACAATAAAACTTGCATATTTTCGGAAATATTTCATGCAATTATAGTTCACTTGCCTGTCTTTTACTCAATCAAGAATACGGGAAGAAAAAAAATCATATGTTCTTTAAGCTTTGTCGAGATTCGAACTCGCAACTGCTCGCGTGACAATGGTTCGGCGTCAAACCATCGGCCACGGTTCTGACCTTTGAGAGACTCTTCGCCTCCGAAACAGCCTAATTATTGAGACTTTCGCCGCCTTGCTGAACAAAGAAACTGTATCGAGATCGTGGCGAACGAAATCATTAACGTCTTGTGTGTATTCCACAACCGGTGTTCACGGTGGTTTCATCAATACTGTTCAATATATAAGAGAATGGATCTTGCATTATACATGCCATTTCTTAGCATTGCGACTATGAAAATAAAAGTATACCAAAATATCAAGAATGCCCATTAATTGCATGATATTCTTCGCTTACTCCATGTTCTTTGATATGTATTTTTATTGTTACTATTTATGATGACAATTTAGAAGCGTTTTTTTTTTAATAAAACTACTTTTATTTCTTCGTAGTATCAATCCGGTGGATTGGCTTGCAGCAACGGAATCTTGCATCTCGATCTCCATTCCTCTCGGTCCTCCGCAACCCTTTTCAGCTCAGCATAAGCGCTACAATTCATGTCCTCGAATACTTGCCGCAAATACTCCCGTCTAGGGCGCCCTCTACAGTTTCTACCCTCAGCCATCCCCTCCACAATATCGTGAAGAAGACCATCGTGGCGCATGATTTGACCAATCCATCGGGCTCGCCTCTCTGAGATGGTTCTTATTAGTTGCCTATCTTCCTTGATTATTCTGAGAACCTCATTGTTCGTGACGTGGTCTCTCCAGGAAATTCCGAGAATTCTTCTGTACGACCACATCTCAAAGGCCTCTAGTCTTTTTTTATCACTTTCAGATAAGCACCATGTCTCACAGCCGTACATTAAGGTGCTCCAAACAAGTGTTTTGGCAAGTTGCTTGCGGAGCCCTAAAGAAATATTCTTTGACTCAAGAATTTTGGCTTTTTTTATTGAAAGCTAGCCTTGCTTGATGTATTCGACTGTTGACTTCTCTTTTTGTTCTGCCATCCCAGGTGATCGTACTTCCAAGGTATACTTTTATAGCCCACTGAAATTTTAATCCTTCCATTGATCGCGGTGATCGATAGATCTATTCTTCACTTTGGGAATAATTTGATAAAATCAAATGTTTTTCTATGTTGTGTGGCGTAATTATATATTATTAGCAATCTGTCATGCCGCATCAGTTTTAATGAAAACCATCGAATGATTCTTTGCTTTTACTTGCGATCTATCTGATGCCATGTATCTCTAATCACTACGGATCAAAGGCGAGGTACTGCAGTGTGGAGGGATTTGAAAAGCCATTTTCAAATGAAAAACCACAAATAAAGAGGATTGGCGGAGAATATTATTCGTTGAAAAAATCTTCCCATTTCCGTTCCTTACCTGGAACATAAGGACACCACAAATTGCAGCGACTCAGTTCAGTTACCTTAATCCATGCTTCATCTCCAGACATCTCTGCACCCAAAAGTCCATCTGGCAATATATATGGTTCCAAGACAAAAATCTGCTGTATATTTTGTGTGATTTGTTTATCGTATTTTTTAACGAGGTCGGATGATTAGCCCGATGCTCCCGGAGCTGTACTAGTTGTACTATTTGATCGTAAGGAGCGGCTCAATCTCAATTATTCATCATAGTCTCTGCCTACTAATAATAATGTTCTTGCGAACTGTGAGTCGTTCACTTGACGTATATTACCAAAATCAATAAATAGATTTTCACAGGCATTTTACCGGTAAGGTATCAGGTTTATAAAAACCAGACGGTGTATAATATATTAAGAACGAATATTGATGTCAAAACGTATAAATTATTAATTTTGAGCTTCGTTGGGTGTCGCACCCGCGATTACTCGAATGGCAGGCGAGCGCTTTACTAGGATTTGAAGTACTTTCATTGTTATACACTTCGCTGGAGCCAATCACCTGTAACTGTTCCCGGGTGCATCGCACCTATCGGAGAATGCACTTGTCACAGTTATCACCTGCGAGCGCGCGCGGAAGAACGTTGTAAGCGCCTCGAGTCGATGATACCTGGCTGCACCGAATGCCGACGCGGTTGTTAACCCCTTGCAATACTATCTCAAATATAATATTAGGCAAATCGAAAGGAATTATTTTTTTATATATTAAAATACTGAAAAATCATCACATGATGTTCTTACATGTGGAAAAATGTCGTAATGTGAGAATTGGCGACTAAATATGTTCCCAGGTAGACCTTTTAAAGTGCACAGTGAATCCCCCGTCTTTAAAAATACGATAAGTCTCGGGTTCGTCACGTGGCCGCGTGGAGGAAGGATGCAGTAGCAGATTAACATCACAAAGAACTGGTTTTTGAAGCACGATTCGCGTTTATTTTTATTAAATACTTGATTTCCTCGTCTGACCGGTAAGGCATTTCGCCGGCCAGACGAGATGTTAACTGTCAACTGCCGGAATCACTGTGACATGCAGCGCCGCCAATGATCGCGACAAAAAAGCAAAGTAATGATGACAGTTGCACCAACATGAAATAGAGCAACTATCATAACAAATAAAATGGCGTATACAAACGCCGTGTAATATTATATAATTAAAACTAAAATTATTGCTGTGCATGTCAGGCGAGCGCACAAAAATAAGAGACAAAAGATCGTTTTTCGAGGCTTTACGGCATCAGCCTAAAAAAGCTATATCAAGCTGATATCAAGCTGATATCAATAGATATCTTGGAACTATATACTATATGGATAAAAGCAACTGACTGAACTGAATTGCGGTAATCTATAGTGGCAACATGTTCCAGATATGGAACGAATATTGGATGAAAAAAATACATCTTTAAGGTTTCGTTTTGAAAGTAATCTTAATCGTACCTGACTTCTTCTTCGTAGTATCAATCCGGTGGATTGGTTTGCAGCAACAGAATCTTGCATCTCGATCTACTTGAGATGCAATCATTTTTTTTTGCTGATACATGGGATGTCTTTAAGACCTTTAATGTGGTATTTTCCCCTTTATTTCCACATCCTAATGCCGTTGACCATAAAGGTTCATCCGCCTTAGGAGGGCATTTACTACCTCCAGGACAATAGAGTGCCCTAACCAGCTTGACCTGATGAGGTTAGCTGGGTGTTAGCTTATTCCGGCCAACATTCGGTCCCTGTCTATATTGGCCGACTGATGTCGCTCACCCCCCACCACGAGAAGGAGATAGATCAGGATTTTCCTTTCATCGAACCTGTGACCTTAAGGCATTTCGCAGAGTCCTCCAGTACTTTTAGGGGGCTAACGTACCTGACTAACAATCATTAATAACACTTGTATTATTGTTACGTCTGAAATCATTTTAAATAACAATGTTTTTGGGCAGCATGTTTTTTTTTCGCACTGCGTGATTCATACGAGTTGTAGAGCAACACACTCGTATAATGGCGCAATAAAGTTTAAGCGATCACGCCAACAGCTTAGCGCGAATTTGTAACTCCTCGTTATTCGGTGATTAATTGCCTTGTCATAACAAACGATTTGCCGAAAATGTGGACTTTAACTAAATGTTGTAAAAACACTGCAATTTTCTTTATTACACTAACAAGTTAATGTGCCGAGCATTGATGCTCAACCGACGGACCGCGAACCATTTTAATCACAAAAGAAGTGTTATTAAAAAGTTTTATTTCTTTTGTCATATCCGCCACCGATTTGAAGCACATGATCATCACTATCTGAAAACAAACAACTTATTGCTCTTCCATTGTCCTTCAGGATAGTGTAGTCTGATAAGATAATATCATCATCATCATCATAATTTCATAGCCGCTGCTTAGCTGGAGCATATAACCATCACAAACTACTTCTACAAAGTTAAGTCCGCCGATTATATTATATGTATAGTTCCCCACGGCATTCCAGCTCGGAGAGATTCCTGAAGCCAAAAGAAAGGGCAGCTGTATTTTAAACTATCCTGCGGTATCCGAATTATATGCCCCGTCAGTTACATTTTCGTCTCTTGATCGAGTATTGAGTGGAAGGCTTCCGTGTGCGCACCCTTGTCTCGTCATTTCTCAAAAGTCGAGCACCTATTCTCAAAACCAATTATACGGCTGCGTTGGCTTTCAGTGATTTTCCAAGGTTCGCAGCCATACAAAAAGATGGGTGTAACACAGGCGCTGTTAGGCGGCATCATTTTGAATCGATCTAGTATGACTGCGAGTCACAAATATTACACATGAACTTAAATGTTCGTTGTACCCTTATAATATGGAGTATTTTTTTTCTTTTTAATGATATTTTAATCTTATGTTGACGAGAGAAGGTTACTGACCACTGGCTCGGCGTATCTAATAAGCAATAATGTTAGTTCCGCTCTGGCTTACCGTAATGTCTCTATTTATACAAAACACAATAATTGATGATTTAATGATCGTTTTTTTATAATAAACGTTTTGTTATTAAAATTCTTGAGTCAACAATAATAATAAATTATCAACAAATGACGTTAAAAAATCGAGCTAAATCGGTGAAAAACGTAGATTTTTACAAATTAAGCGGGTAATTCATGATAACCAGACTGCTTCTTAAGTCCTACAGTGAACCCCAGGCCGGCTAGAAGCTTTGTGTGAGAAGGATGTGTAGTAGTTACGTGCTTGTAGGTATTGAATAATTAGCAACCGTTTATTAACCAGGTTTTTATTCATTATATTAACGGAACAAATGTTCCAATACAAAAGTATACAAAAAAATCAATCAGCGTATTTTGATAATAATTATAAATTAAAAGTGATAAGAAATAACAATTGTCAAAGATCCACGAAACGAATGCCAGATACAAAGGATGTGATTGGTGTGCTAGTATTACATTTAGAAACACAATCGCAGTTAAACTGACGGAGTACTCGAAACTCCACAGGTACCAACTGAAATGCATAATAATTGATGACTACGAGCACGAGTATACCCATCCGGTACATAAAAATAAAGCATATAAGGATCCCAGGTTGTGAATATCACTACGAAGTAGAAGAAATTTTGTTTATGACCAGTAATTTTTCTGTGAGACTTTTAACGAATGGAAAGAAAGCATCCCCAGAAAAAGAAAGACAATGTATGAACTTGACTGAATTTAATGGATAGTTATGATACATATACGAGTATCACTATATATTAAGATTGTACGAGTATGAGTAGCGTGTTCGTAGTTTAGTATATTTTACATGTATTTTTAAGTTTTCTCCACTCATTCTTGTACCAGTAAAACTCTCTTGACTGTAAATTACCACGGAGCTCTGAAAACAGTCATCATCATCATCATCAGCCTGTGTCCGTCCACTGTTGAACGCAGGCCTCCCGCATGAGTCACCATCCTCTTCGATCCTCCGCCTTCCGCATCCAGGTCACTCCCGCTATTCTTCTTATATCGTCAGTCCATCTTGTAGGGGGTCGGCCAATGCTTCGTTTGCCAGTTTTTGGGCGCCATTCCAATACTTTTCTTCCCCATCGACCTTCGTCTTTTCGACAGATATGTTCTGCCCATTGCCACTTGAGTGTGCCTATTCGTTGGGTAGCATCCACTACTTGAGTTCTTCTGCGTATTTCCTCGTTTAGGATTCTATCTTTTAGCGACACTCCGAGCATGGATCTCTCCATAGCACGCTGGGTGACTTTTATTTTATGTGTAAGACTGTCAGATTCCATGTCTCTGCGCCATAAGTTAATACAGGGACTGCATTATAAATGTATACTGTTTTCAGTATAAATTTATAATGCATTATTTTATTTCTTTGTAATTGCTTTATAATTTTAGAGTGTCGTTGGGGTGACCTAATTTGTTTACCTCCGCGATATCCTGCGTTCCCCTTAACAACGCACGTGCCAACGATCGTTGACCAACATATCAACATGACATACATGACATTCTCCCCTTGTTATGTGCAAAATCCGTTATATCGGCGCAGTCATTTCCGGTAGAATGTCACCAGCCCCGCCAGCTCGTGGTCAGGAGTCGCCATTTCCGCGAATGGGACACAAATATACCGAGCAAAAAAATTGCAACTTGCCATAAATATTGCATGTATCATAAATTCGTAAAATATAAGATGAGTAATCTGCCTGAGAACTTCCTGCAAAATTGTTTACTTTATACGTCTACATATAATATTTAATTTACGAGCAATTATATTTGCTTTAATTGAATCACGTTTTAAAATATTAAAGTCTAATCACTCGAGTGTATATAATAGAACGTATTTACCAATATTTTAAACTCACAACCGATTAATTTTTGTTACAGTTATTTATACATTGTATGAAACGTTCGTAGCCCTAATTTATTGAAATTATTTTGAATCCATATATTGACAAATGATTATTAACATCGATTTATAAAGAAAGATAGCAATATTCTGATTAATATATGACAACTAGCTCTCATATTTGGTTAGGCACATGGAAAATTTGTTCGAATGTCTCTTGCACCAGACGTCCAGTGCGCCCCACGTCGTTACCGATGAGTTGCCGAAAGAATTGTCTGGGGACGATAGGTGACACTATTGTTTAGAGATGATAGTATGGAGGCTTTATGTTCCCTTCCACACAGCAGTATTCCAGTATTGTTATGACAGATGATGACTCGTTATTTTTGCAAACCTTCTTCTGTCTGATTTATATTGCCTGAAGGTTAACTTTCCTTCTTACTCTGAAAATATTTTTTTTTGGCTGTTTTATTATGTAAACAAACTTTCGACTCGTATGACTTCCTGGCCTTACTCTTTCCTGTGCCGACATTGTTAAAACCATCCAAAAAAACAACCAACAACTAACACGTTCAACATAACCATCCTCTTAAACACGGCATGAATACTCGAGACGTGCCGGGACATTTCACTTTCATCCAGCGCGTCACGTGCGAGCCGTTTACCGCTTGACTCGGCATGCCGACGTGCAACATTAAAAAGGATCCGTCACAACAACAACAGTGGAGATCACCTTCAAGCGGTAGTTTGTCTGAATTCTGTGATGATTGGACGAGGAACACGTCTGCTCTTTATACCTGGAAAGCCACAATGGTTTGCTCTTCCTACGTGACGTGACGACACACAGGTATCAGGTTACGCGTGTCGCTAGGTGAGGGTTAGGTTGGGCTGTGACAATACTTACTGTACACACGTCGCATGTCTACATTGCGTGGCTTTTGAATTTTTTAAAAGTGTGAAATGGTTCATTTTGTACGCGATACTTTAGTTCCATGGATAGTGTACTGAATTTGTTGAAAAATAAGAATTTAATTGTAACTTTTGCTTTAGCTATGTCTTTAGCTGCCCAAATACTCGTATGTTATGTGCTACATACTTTTATCACTAATTTGAACATTTCAAAACGTAATGGTATTAAACCTTTGCTAGAAAAATGTTAAACTACTTCAGTATAATATTCTTCAGATCTCATATTTCTGTTGCAAAAGAGCGGAAGAATTAAATGCTCCTGAAAAAATGGGTTGTAATACCTTTTTCTTCTGCACACTTAATTAGTTATTTTACAAAGATAAATAAAAAAAACTGATTAACTGAACATACCTTGTCTGTATCGTATCTTCGATCTTTAAAGTTTCAACAGACATACAAGTACAGTAACAACAAGTAACAATTTCCACGATACATTTTAGAAACGAATGAGCTGTTTGCTTTTTTACTCTCGCTATAATTGTAATGATACGGTAATTATTTCTTATTAAATAATAGAAAAGTACTCTTCACAAACATAAGTATTGCACTTTCTCGAAGACCAACGCGATGTTCAATAAAAATACATGACTTTCGATAGTAATTACTCTTATCTTCTTTTTATTATTTTCCATATCCGCTCCCTAATAGAAGCACTAAGCGAGACATATTTTCTTAAAACACATTTAAACAGTTAATTTTTTTTGTGTGTCGCGTTACAAGGTGTCTCTGATTTCTGTGTGACTTTCAGCTTACACTTTCTAATACTTTTCTCTGTTGTCCATCACGGGCTATCTTCCTCCAATGTGTCTTTATCTTTCTTCCTTCCATCTTGTGTCCTGCCTACTTTGACTTCATTTTGCATCTCTACCCACTATTTTACTTATTTTTTCTCTATTATCGCATTGCATGTGGGAAAAATGCTTACGTGCATCATTTTTTCCATACGAGTTATCTACTAATATATCAATCGCGAAGAATTTCTCGATCTTTGGTTTTAAAAAAACGACTTTTTCAAATTGAATTAATTGTTTTTTAAGTGATGGATTCATCATGCCATCATCATATATGACGAGGCAGTTGATCATCGTTTTATTAATCGATTCCCGATCAGTCGTGATCAATGGACGGGGAAGTCGGTGATCTAGCTAGTTGCGATCACATTCAGATTAATCATCCACAGCTGTCATTGGGAAGCAACAACGATTAACTCCTCTTGACTCTACTGAAAAACAAGTTGAATCCACGCGCTTAAAAAACATCTCACGATTACTAATTAAAACATAAATACGTTTGTATATAATAAAATATCATTACAGCCGTATTAATATTAAATAACGGAGATTCGAAATTGAGGTTAAGTCTCTATTTAAATTATTTATTTTTGTTAATAATTTAAAACAAACGTGCTTTCCACGAGGAAAATTAAATTATAAATTCAGGCTTAATTGTGTCTGCCTAATTGCATCAAAAATTAATTCCTACAGGGCTCCCTCGCTGCTTCAATTTATCAAAATTATCATGCACACCCGTGCACTGAATACACAGATTAATTAGAAACTAGAAAGGGTAAACTTAATTTGTGGGCTTTACGATATAATTAAACTAATCAACATTAATTCTTACAAAAATTACCCCAATAATTATGTTACTTATTGTCTTAAGTTTATGAGATCCATTTTTCAAATTTTCGTTATTAAGTGACCGTATACGGAAACACCAAAAGTCTAGTCCCTAGATGGCTGAAGGGGGGATTCAATTTGATAGTTAAAAGCAGAAACACAGTAAACGTTGTAATAACGGTATAAATGACTAAGTAAACCAATGTAGTTGTTCCAAAGCTCGGAGTTAAGACGTTAGTACAAACACTAATATTTATAAGGCGAAATGCCATTATTTGAACTGTCATGTTTTCATCATCATCATCTTCATGTCCGCTCCCTTAATTGGACCATATGGTCATCACGAACTGCCGCCACAAACTTATGTCTTCTATTGTTCTCTCATGTCAGGTCTGATTCCCACAGCTCCGCCGAGTATAGGGTTTCCAGAACGTCGTGAAACCTGGGGCTTAAATAAAAAGCAGCTTTAGTTAACGTCACCCTAATGGTACTTTCTTTGATTGGGCAAAGGTACTAGTCCCAGATATTGCGCATGAAATTAAAAGAGTCATGTTATACAACGATATAATTATAAAAAAAATACTACAAGACAAATAAATGCATATCATCATTTACATATATATATATGTAAATGATGCTGAAATTGTCACTTCGATTATAAAAAATTTATAAATATGAATGATATTATTTTATATTCTTAAAAAAAAAAAAAATGTTATTATGTAAAAAATGTAAAAAAAATAATAATATAAATTAAACAACACTTAAATCAAAAGATGAATCCCACGCCACACACAAGATCTACCTTTAAGTGGCGTGGAAAGCGAATTCCAAAAAATAAAAAAATAAAAAAATAAAAAATGAATGTTATACTTTCAAAAAAAAATCTTAAATGTATCCTATTATATTTGATTAAATAAAAAAAAAAAAAAAATATCAAAATTGTATATGTGTTTGTTATGAGCATACTTTCTTTGTTGCACTCAGCAATTTGATCATCATAACGGTATAACGTATTACTAAATGACATCAACGACACGAAACACCGAAGGGTGTCTTGCTCCTGTGTGGATTATGATGATTTAAACAGTGTTCAGTTACAGGATGCTGTCAGACAGGGTAAAAACAAACAGAGAGGATGTTCGTCTTGAAGGACCATCGTCCAATTGCCGGCCTCTCGAGGTCTTTATTGAGGAAATGAACTGGCCACCGGCATGATGGCACTCGTAGATGTATTATATAATATAAAAGCTGTTCAATCAATCAGTTGGCGAAATGCGTTTGCCACATTGCTTCCGTTTATCTTCATTCGCGGAGAAAGAGTTTGCAAACAAGAGATTGTTATTGTTGATCGATCATGTTTTGGGCAATGATTATTTAATTTTAATACTCGTACATCCGTATTTGATGTTTCCCACAACAGTATCTTCTTTTGGCTCCCATATAATTTTCCTTGTCCCAGTTTTAACTGTTATTGCTTTTTTTCTTCTCATATCCGTTCCATATCTAGAACAAATGTTCACCACAAATTGCCGCCACCCAGTCAAATCAATTGCCATTATCCATAGCTCGTCCAAAGACATATCTGTACCTGAAAGTCCACCTGAGAACATATATGGTCCTCGACGACCTCCAGGGGTATGCTTTTGGGCGATTTCTTAAACGGATTTTTTTTTATAAGACATTTGATGATTATCGCGACGATCTCGTAGCCCGGAACATTTAATCATAAGAAGTGGCTCAACCCTACCAATAACGCGCAGTTAGTACATGCAGTGACTCTTCTAACTTTCGTCTGCGATCAATATTGCTTAATTTCTGTGATCTAACGAGAACCGCGCTAACGATGGGCTATTGCCGCAGGACTAATCAGCTACCAATTTCATTTAATAATTGACTTCTACGTATATTTTTACGGGTTCAAGATCAATCTCACACCAACCGTAAATATATATTTGCGCTCAAGTGAAGATTTAAAAAATGTAAATCGAACCCGTGATTGCTCACATAACAAGCAAAGCGCTTTAAATCTCAGCCATAACCCTCGACATATCTCGAAAAATTGATTATATCCGTATTCTATTTACTTGATTTTGACTTTACCCCATTAACAGTTAACGTCAGTACGCCTACACAATTTGTTCCTGATTGTATATCACAATGTACAGTAATTGTTTCTTGTTTACGTCCTTTGCTACAGTTTAGTCTGAACTGTTCCGGTGCCGAAACGGTAATGGCGACGCCTTTGTTCGAAAACCGGTTGCTTTATCCACTGCGCCAACAAGCTCAACACACTAATATGGATCCGGCACAAAACGGGATCTTTTAATTGAACCAGCTTTATATAAATTAATAACATTGTTTACCAAAAGGGAACGGAGATTAATAACCATTCATATTTACGCTAATTGCTTTAATTGCGTGTATTTTTTATTGTTATAAATATACATACATTTATTTTGTTTCATTATGTTCAATTTTTTTTTCAATTTTTAATTTCAATTTCAATTTATTTTCTTTTAGAAACATTACAAATAATAATAATTTTGATTTTAACGTGAGATTCGTTTAAATCATAATTTGTTTTTCGTATGTATAAAACATTTTTTTTCTGTTAAGTCAAAATATTAAATTTTTTGCGATCAAATATCGGTGTATAAAATGGACAAAAACAGTGTATTTGGCGTATTTTTTTTCTTTCATATCCATTCCATATCTAATGATAGTCAACTCAAATTGGCGCCACTGTCTGTCAGTTACCTGGGAACATACCCGTATATAGTTCCAGAAGACTTCAGAGCAGGAGTCTGGGGATTTGATGTGACAGCAGCTCTATTATTCGAAGCATGTTTTAGACGATTTGTTAATAGATATTTTTAAGAAGATCTATCTGATGGTTAACCCGAATCTCCCGAAACCTGCACTATTAAGTCCTAAGGGGCGGCTCAGCCCAAATAATACATTGTTTATTATGATCGGTTGAAGTGTTTCAATCATAAAGGAACATTCAGACAATTATGCATTTAAATGTCAATTATTTCAAGGCTAATGTTACAACTTCAACGCGATATAAAAGATCTATATAAAACGTGTATAAATTAAATTCACTAAATTTATAATACTGTCGATATTTTACATACTTATAGAATTAGACTGGTTTCCAATTATGTCACGGATATAACATGTGTTGACTGCGGCCTTATTTTATATTATGTTTTCTTTTACGTGATCTAAAATAATGTTCCGCCATTATTAAACTATGTACATTTGTCCAGTGTTCGTATTATGTATACAAAACTTGTGCAAACAAAAAATGGCGTGCCATGTATGAAAAATATCGATTTCAGCCTAATTATTATCTGTAATGCCCAAAACCTGATATAAACTAGTATTAGCACTGCCCTAAGCATTACGTTCTACTCCTCGATAGTAATACGAACTAGATAAAACCCAACAGATAATATTAATTGATATCTTAATTAAAATTTCGCATAATTCGTTCACTTGCTAAACCCTTTTTTATTGTTTAAAAAATGTATCTGAGAAAGTATGTACATATATTTTTTTGTTTATTCTAAACCAATTTATTTTTATTTTCCGTTGCCAAATAATCGATTCGTTTTGAGTTTAAATTTAAATTTATTAATGTTTCGAATGTTCGAAAACTGTAAAATCAAATAAAGAATGCCTCTTCGTTGATTGTTGCAACGTTCAACCACGTCTCAAATTTGGAGTTCTTTTGACAACTCTTTTAACGAGTAATGTTCTTTTATCTTTTACTCCGTATATACCTTCTTTGTGAATGAAGATCAATTTTGCTGGGAAAATGACACTCTGTGTTTGTTCATTGAAGCTAGTAATCATAATTCTCCGTCACATAAATTCTAATCACTTTATTTAGTATGTTTGCGACTTTATTTCAATGCGGTTAATGTTTAATTGATTGAAGTGATGAGCCGACAAATGGAAATAATGCGAGTGAGACTGGACCAATTATTTCAGAATCATTGTCGCTCGCAATTTTCGCCACTTCGCCCAGCACTCCAGCAAATCTAATAGGGTGATCAATTGTTGTGCATTTTATTATATCCTTAATTCTCTGAAAGAAATTATTGAGAGGCTTTGCTGAAGGCAGCAGAATCTACTGAGAAATACGACATTTACTGTTAAGCTTGACATTAAACAGTTCATTGAAAACATTGAAGTATGACAATTAGATATTATGTTGTAATCGCTAATGTTAGATAGTTTAATCGCAGTCTTAAATTTAATTACAAAGTTTTACATAAGTCATTAGAATGTTTTTAGTTAGTTTAAGGTTCATGTTCACCGTGTTCCAGTCATCCTGGCTTTGATTGAACCGCGGCTGAATCGTCAAGCGTTTGTTGACTCCGACTTAGAGGAACTCATTAAAGAGATCGCAAAATATCGGTGATATTTCGCCGCTTAGCACTTTAAGGGTTACGTTAGAACTCTACGTCACCACGACGATTTTTGTTTTCCCTTAATGTTTCATTTGTTCAAGATACGTGTGTCTCTTATTAGGTACTTAATATCTGGTATCTCATATTGCAAGGATACACATTTTTTTTAAACTTAACGTTAATACACATTTCTAGTTATTATCTATATTTATCCAATATTTTTATGTGATGTTAACAAAGGTGGGGCAAACATTCTTGCGTATTCTACTCAAATATATTGTTTTACGAGTAATCTCTAATATCTTGTGACTCGGAACCGAACCCTTATTGAAAATTTACGACAGACGTATTTTCGTTTTTTTTTCTTCATTATTAATTGTTTTCAAACAAGTGATAATATTTGACAAATAGCTACAATTCTTAGATTTTTATTAAGATATATATATTTTGTGGTATCTTTCGTTCTTTTAAAATTAGTAACTGTCCGAAATTGATAAGAATTTAGCTCTTTTTGTTATAACAACTTGAGTTCAAACTTAACTTGATCAGATCGACCTAAAATCCCGGTGCACAACTGGTTGGGGCATTGTTTTTTTATGCACGCAAATATATACGTAAAACCTATTATATTAAGCGGAGACAATTAGGGCTACAAACGCATAACAATTGTAGTTAATGTTAAGTTTAAGAAATGTATTTAAATGAAAACAATTTAGTATACTTTAAAAAAAAAAAATTAAAAGTTTTTGGCGAATATATTCGTCGAATTTCATTTATCACTCATTCTAATATCACTCACGGCTCGCGTGTATATACGTAATACCTAGTTAAGGGGTTAAAATGAATTTGTAAACGTGAAGTTAACGTTGTTGTTTGTTTTGCAGACATTCACCGCGTGGTGCAACAGCCACCTCCGCAAGGCCGGCACTGCTATCGAGAACATCGAGGACGACTTCCGCAATGGCCTCAAGCTCATGCTGCTGCTCGAGGTCATCAGCGGCGAGACCCTCCCCAAGCCCGACCGCGGCAAGATGCGCTTCCACAAGATCGCCAACGTCAACAAGGCGCTAGACTACATCGCGTCCAAAGGTAACTGGCCTGCCTTATCTGACCTGCCTTACCTGACCTGACCTAAGGTAACCTAACTTAACCTTACCTGGAATTATCCATGGACCATCTACTCCACTACACGAGCCAGCTGCTAACTGGACACGGATTCTTCCTGAGCTACCTCGACAGGTTTGGACAGTTGGAACCCACATCCCAGGCAGAGTGCACATGTGACGGCAGCTCTCCGCAGGACGCACCTCACGTTCTGTGGAACCCTCCGCTTCACCACTCCTCTGCTCGGATTGCACTCTTTGAAGTGGTCCGGCCGGCATCAGTTCCAGAGTATACCAGGACTTCGTTGCTAACAAACGTAATTACTCTGCTTTTGAGCGCTTCTGCGCGCCCGTCGGCAAGAGTGCAGACGCAAGTAATGACTCCTAACTGATGTCTGCTATCTGCAGAATCCATTTCCCAACCTCACCTTTTCCTTATCCATTCCCACGTATTTCGTGGTTAGCAACGTGTAACCAAAGAAGGCAATTCGAGACTCGCTGTAGTATACTAATTTCGCAGCCTTAGACTGAGGTCTATTTGATATCTAATATGCACCGAGAATCACGGGAAAGCCTTCAGCCACTCTCTAACAAGTAGCTTTTTGCGTGTCTCCAATAACGGATCCCATCTGGGTCTCTAAAAACAGGACGGGACAGGGAGGATTTTCATCAAACGAGGACCATCTACTCATGCACAACTATTATTATTATCAGTAAACAACTGATAAAAGTCCAGGGATGGGCCCTCTAAAAGTCTTAACAATTGTATCTACTGCACAAAAGTTCTATGGTGATTAAACAATTTGTATCTGTGTGTGGTAGACGAAAGTTGTTTCGTGAACACCATTCATTCATAATGAATTCCTGTTAAAAAATTATAATGCGTAAATATTGGGTTATATTTGATGACGTTAGCGGATCAACATTCCAATGCTTAGCCTGTAAAATTACAAAGCATCATTGAATCCACAGATGAGATTTCTTCAGCGCAAACTTTCAGCGTTCTGCTGTATACGTTAACATAAAAAATGGCGTATGCCTACCAATCAAACCCAGTAAAGTTCTTGAAATTAATTTTGTGAACACAAAATTTGTATGCTTAATAAGACCGGGGGAGTTTCCTAAAATTTCCTTGATAATGACTATACTTTGTGAACCTATTTGTCGGTCAAATGAAAAATATAAGACTATTTAGCAAAAACATAATAAACTTATGACTGTTCTATGGGTGAAGGACCATTAAGAATAAGAGATTTGTGTTAGTCTTCATGAACATTACAAATAAAGGACAACGATCTATGTAAAATTATCAAGTATCACAACATTACACAGTGATGATTTCAAATGTGAAGTTTTACTATTAGGCTACAGATTTTTTAATGTTTTAATGTAACATTAGTGAGGTCTCTTTAATGTTGTGTGTTTCTGCTTTCAGGAGTTAAGCTCGTCTCCATTGGAGCAGAAGAGATCGTGGATGGAAACCTGAAGATGACCCTCGGTATGATCTGGACCATCATTCTCAGGTTCGCCATCCAAGACATCTCCGTTGAAGAAATGACTGCTAAGGTAAACAAATCATTACAAGAATCCTACAATCAATAAATCAATCACCTGTATTTCTTTTATTTGAAAACAAATAAGTAAAGTGCTGACATCCCCTGTCTAATTAAAGCGACTCCAGATCACAGGATTGTCATTAGGATGTATGGTGGATGGATAAGGAGCAGGTCGGCAAAGCAAAGAACTCGTCGAGAAGCACGTTTGACATTTATTTTACGTTAAACAAAAAAGACTGTCAAAATTTCAAAAAGTCTTCAGCCAGGACAAAGAAATAGTGTTTACTTGACATCTCCTAGGTGGCGACTACCGCCGGTGCGCCTTGACAGTCACAGCGCCCGTAATCTACTTAGAAGCCATGTATAGAATTACCTGCTCCCGCATGGCATGGCTGGCTCTCAAAACAAAATAAACAAAATGGCGCACGTATATGCTGCGTCTTATAACTACTTAAATCTTAGGGCAGCATCGAGTTGGTATCAGTGTAATCACTCGTTTTAACGAATATGAATCAAAATAATTTCGAGTAAATTAAAATAAAGTATGAAAATATATAATAAAACTATTTATTATAGTAAGTACTAGTAGTATTATTGGCCTTTTGGACCTCATATTTTTTCTTATCAGAGAAAGAATTTGACAGTAAAGATGATAGAAGCATTAATAAATCTATTACTTTTCATTATCAGTTGGTCGGTTGTCATGTTTTACATAATATGTGACATGTTCCCATGATTATTCACGTTCAGTATCTTTTGTGTCATTGGGTCAACTCGACTCCTAATGCATTGTTACATTCTATCATAACAAATCTATTAAAGACGATGTCAATTAATGAAACATACGGCACAATGTGCTTCGCCATACACAATATCATAATATATCAACGTTGAGTTAATGGATGCTGTATTCAAATTGGCTTCACCATACTTTATATGCAAATTATGGTGTAAATTATAATAGGAATGATTGAATTTATATTGTTTGATTATTATCATAAAGGACAACTGGTTTGAATGCTGACTGTATTTTTTCCTAAATCTTCATTTATAATTTTAGTATTTTGAAAGTCATTTAGAATTTTCCGTTATGATTTGGATTTGTTGAGAATGTTTAGCATACAAATATACGAATTCTCGATAATTTATAAGGCGATATTAAATACCTAATTAATCATTCTTTTCTTCATCTTTACAACCCTATCTGTGTCCCTCTCTTATCATTCCCTGATAGACACACCCTTACCCCCTCTCTCCTACATAAAATGGTAAGTACTATACAGCTCAGTTGTCTCTTGACAAGTGATGGATTGAGGAAGGCTACGAATCAGTCGAAACTGCAGTCTCCTAAATAGAGATCATATCTTACGTGGTCCATGTAAAAACAAAGTAAATAAATAAATATTTATTATTTACAATGGATCTCAAAGTGAATGTTTTCAACATTCAAAAAAAACTTTATTTTTATTTGTCTGTACTTAATGGGTATTTATCTAATTCAATTTTGATCAGTAAATTATATAAATGGTCAAGTAACATGTTTAAATTACTAGTATTTAATAAAGTTAATATATAATTATTCAGTACTGTCAATAAATTACACTTTATATTCAATTGATTACTCACAATGTTTAACCAATCATTCTAATGGAATCATCCCTCGGATTGAAATTATTATTCGAATTTAGATGCATAATTTATACTGCATTATTATGGCATTCATTTATCATTAACCATCCAGTCTTGTGTCCAAGACTCACTCACTATGGCAATGATGAGGAGTTGCTGTCATATGAGCTATAAAACATGGGCGTAGAATTAGACGAAAGGAAGAATATAACTACTACTTAAGTTCTTCTTCGGATATCTTGGTTTCAAATTCTATCTTTTAGAGACACTCCGAGCTTGGATCTCTCCATGGTTGGGTGACCTTTAGAGTATAGGTAAGACTTGCTGTTTGATTTGACGTCTCTTCGCCATAATTTGATACTGGGAGGATACATTGTATCTTTATAACATATGTATTTTGTAATTGCAGGAGGGTCTTCTGCTGTGGTGCCAGCGCAAGACCGCCCCTTACAAGAACGTCAACGTTCAGAACTTCCACCTGTCCTTCAAGGACGGGCTGGCGTTCTGCGCGCTCATCCACCGCCACCGGCCGGACCTCATCGACTACTCCAAGCTGTCCAAGGACAACCCCCTGGAGAACCTCAACACAGCCTTCGACGTTGCCGAGAAGTACCTTGACATCCCCCGCATGTTGGACCCTGATGGTGAGTCAGTGCAAGCGAGGAAAAACACAAACAATAAACATGTTATGAAATCACTCCATTGTCTATTGCTTACATATTCTTCTTCCCATATTCGTTCCATATCTAAAACATATGGTCACCACAAGTTGCCACTACATAGTTCTGTCAGATAGAGAAATCAGATGATTAGTCCGAAGCTTCCAAAGCCTGGAACATTTCGTCCTAAGGGGCGGCTCAACCCACATCTATTATATTTATTTACTCTTGTAGTGAGTGGATAGTTCTATATATAATAGTTTTTAACTTTACTAACCTTTTTCTACCTGTGTAGTGAGGAGTGCGAATTTTGAAATATCGGTAGGACGGTGGGTACCATATATTTTTTCAAAGTGAATTTACAGTTGAACATTGGTCATAACTAATACATTTGAAAATATTTTTTAATTTATTCTTTGTTATTTTAAATTTAAAATTAATTATTTTAAAAACTTATTTCAATATATGAAAAATTTAATTTAAAAAATTGTCGCAATTGAATAGCAGTGTGTGTAGTCAAATTGGCCGGGTTGGTAACCTCTGTTCAAGCACAAAAAATGATGACATGGCACCCATTTTATGCTATTCAGTATTTCTGTAATGGAGTTGAGTAAATATGGATTGCTTGAGAATTGCAATATGCAAATTATTTAATAAATTAAATTATTGTGAAATTCAAAAAGTCTTTGTAGCAGAAAGCCAGTCAGTAAATAATTGCCAAGTGATTACTTAGAAAGCTCAAAGCCGATCATATACATCTCCTTGATTGTATGTTTGTACATAAGGTTATAATCATTACTCTAATTGCAGCTTATGCGCTGTAAATCATAAAACTTCTGGCATGAAAACATTTTCAAACGAAACGCATTTAAATCAAAATAAATGCTCGGATGCCAACATTCCTCCGAACCTTGCATCACTGCATTCAAGAATAGATGCCATCATTTTAATTTCATTCAATGTGTAGCGTTATGTCAGCTCAAAAATATTCAGCGAGCAAAAAACACCTGAACTAACACTTAAACTCACTGATAAACTATTTCAAAACTTTTGAGCATACTTGTTATGTGACTGATAAAATCAATATTTATTTTTTTAGGTATTTAGAGCAATAGATAATCATAACATATGATTCAATGTCAATATATGTAGAGGGACAGAAGAAACGTCAATTGAAAAATTATATATATCAAGGATTTTGCTGCCAATAACGTGGGAATGTATTTATAAGTTGTTAGTATTGCTGAAGCATTTCAGGCTAAATTTAGTTTTACACTCAGCGCTCTCTCAAAATATCAAGACTTGAAAGTATTTTCGGATTTTAATGAAACACTCGGTTTTCGTTCAGCAGACTTTATTCTTGAATGATTCATATCTTATAATCTGATGGCCAGAATAATTATTTATTCTTTACTTTTATTAATTTTTAAAATACACTTATATAATATATAATATCTGATACTATATTATATCATGTAATTATTTATTTCAGTTGTGAAATATGGCTGATATACTTATTCTTTTCAAGGTTTTTTTTGCAAAAAATATACTGTTATTCAATATCAACAAGAATTATTCTGTATAATTTAGCTGAATTTATTATTGGAGAAGTAATACATTAATTAATAGTATTTTAATCTAAATTTACTGACCTTTTTATCTATTTAAAGAGTAATAATGTTTCAATCAAAAATATAAACATTCAGATAAATAATATTTACTATTTTGAAAAATATTGCATTATTATTAGTCCCTTACAATTAAATTCAATATAATGTACACAGTATATTATCATCATAATGGTGTAGAGCTCCAATTCTAATTAAAATATTAATTATAGCTATTAGGTGCACTTAAATAATATGAAAACCCTGCATAAGAAATGAAGATATTTTGCTTTTGTATTAAATGGTTGTGGATAAATTTCTTATTATATTTATGATTATTTTGAATTGTTCCATTAGTGTAGCTAGTGTTGCCATGTTCTTACAGATCTCATCAACACACCCAAGCCTGATGAGAGGGCCATCATGACCTACGTGTCGTGCTACTACCACGCCTTCCAGGGCGCCCAGCAGGTGACTGAGTCCCACTGCCAAGAGTTGCCAGCGCATGACTTGTTTTTACCCCCGATCCGTATCGCCTTGAGTGTACAAAATACAAAGAAAAAATACTATTTAATTCTACATTTCATCTATGTCAAAACTGTGCAATAGTAACTCAATAATAACCTCTTAGCGAGGTTGAAACGTGTCGATACAAAAAATACAAGAAATCAATTTCAAATATTTATTTTACTTCCATAAAATTTTACAACATGATAATATTCAATGATGATGAATTCTTGACCATCAATTCATAGATGTACTGTAGGAGGTTTGAAAGGACTCACACGAAGACCTCGTTTATTTTGTCTCAGGATGCTGAGCCCTTTCTTAAATTAAGAATAAGTAATATTCTCTTTTCTAATAAGTATCTAACTGCAATTTCTGACGATGGTTCATCAGATGGATAAGAAAACATTATTCCGACTATGCTTTTACAGTTTCTTCTTTGTATTTTTGCACACTCAAAGGATATTAATAATGTTTGTCAATTCCCCCATGCAGTGCTGTTGTTTTATGACATTTGGTGGCTGACTATATGTATTGAAGTTTACACAAGTATATTGAATATTTAACAACTGTTCAGAGTTTACTAAAACGACCTTCCTCCGTGTCCCCTTAACGACGCCTCCGCTGCCAAACTGAACATTTCCCGGATGGTCATTAGCGTTATACGCTATCTTATGCAACGATGTTTTTCTCAACTGAATCTTTAAATAATCTTATTTAATGTCCCGTCACTTTTATTACCAGAGAAATGTATATTCGAGATTCTGTTTTATTTGAATATTTTATGTGTTCTTCCATATGACAGTTCTCTCAATTTGATTATTCTTTGAAAGACTTTTCTTTTACTGTTCTTAAATTATATATTTTGGATTTTTGTTGAACATTTTCATTCCTTTCAATTTTTTATTAAACCCATTACTTTTTTCAATAAAAAATACATAATTCTAAAAAATATTTATTTAATTTTTATTTAACAACTTTAATGTTATTTTTAGTTTTATTCTTTGAGGTGATTACAGTTTTCGTCACTTATTATTTCTCAGTATCCGGATAATTAATTAGTCAGTAAATGTTAAATTAACGTGAATTGAATTTATATTTACATTTTAAAAAGTAATAATAAATTACGTCCTAATGAAATAATCAAACAAGCATTTTTAAGTAATCATTTACCTACCATTTCAAAATATTACTGACCATTTACTTAATTTTTTGTCCAAAATTTAATTCTTTTTTGACCTCAGGCTTTCTCAGAAGAGATCTTCTTAATTAATCTTTGTTAATTTATTATTTCCTCTTCCTTCCTTATTATTATTTACAAATAATATTGTACATTAAAATAAAAATATTGCTTATTGTCTTCAAATTAATAAATTTGCTTTTACAAAAAGCTTTCTTTTATAGTTTTAATGTTTATATAAAAAAAATGTGATTATGTAATCACAACCATATAAAGAAGATACTATACATAGTATATATTATTTTATTGTAATATGCTTCGAATTAACACGTTTTTATAATACATTTCTAATTACAAAAATATATACATTGTTTTTATGTAATGTTTGATACCTTTCCAGGCAACCAACTTACAAAATATAAAGTCAAGGGTAATTGATGTGAAAAATACATACTGTTTTTAAAGTACAAATTAAACAGTTATTCATTTTAATAATGGAATTATTTTAATCATTGTATTTTTTGATCGATTTCCTAGTCTTGCAATCGACTAATATATTTTTTCCCCGCTGTCAGAATGCAGAGATTGCTGTTGCTGAAAAATAATATCCCCATAATAATTGAAGTGTCGATTTTTTTTGTATTTTACGATTGATTGTATTGTTAACCAGCATGCTTATCGAGTACCGCCTTGCTTTGTCCCCGACAGACTTACAAAACACTGCCATGCCGGACGAGAGAGCCGTAATGACTTATGTCTCCTCGTACTACCACTGCTTCTCCGGCGCACAAAAGGTTTGTGAACATCACCTGAACAGCAATAACAAGCATACAATAACAATCGCTATTATTTTATTATTTAGCAATAAAATGAAGCAATATTTAAATATATTGATGGCTTAAATTACAAATATTTAAAAATGTATGTTACGTTATGAATATTAACCACTTAACGGTATAACACATCAATAGGTGACAAATAAATCCGTGCATTGCTGTAATAACACACCTATGCGTGTGCAAATGCATACAAGAGGAAAAAAATGTGTTCCTAGACGATATCTGCTGTTTTTACACACACATGGGTGAAAATATTTTTGATAATTTTTTTACTCATTTTTTTTATTCCTTTTACGACCAAACTTTTTAGAGAACAATCAAGGATAATCAAGCAATTTTTCTGCAGCATTTATGTTTTAGGAAAAAAATAAAAATATATTGACTCGGTTTGATTGACACCGGTTTTTAACAAAATAGGAGAGTTAAGCAATATTAGAATGCTGTCAAAATATGAAACTAATTTTACTTTAAAGCCCTTGTAGGTATAATTTAGCATTAATTATTCAATCTGTTTTGTTACTTTTTAATTTACATGTAATATAGTTTTGGCAAATTGATTATATATTATAAATGATTTTAAAAATATATTGAATCATTATCAACAATGATTATTACTATTAGTTTATATTTAATATATTTTCACTTTAAAATGTGAAATGTAGATACGGTTTATAAATTTTATCGCAAAACATTTAACGTTCATGTGGGGCATTTGATGGAGTTACACGTAATTAAAGTCAACCTCAAGTGCCCAATAATTCCTGCCTTATGATCCCCCGCAAGAATAGAATGATGCTATCATTTATGACCACGGCGATATTAACAAATGACAATTTCAGGCCGAGACCGCTGCCAACCGCATCTGCAAGGTGCTGAAGGTCAACCAGGAGAACGAGCGCCTCATGGAGGAGTACGAGCGTCTCGCCAGCGATGTAAGTATACACGCACAATGTGATGAATCATCGGCAGCCAGAATATATATAATCGTGTCGGAAACAACAGGATCAGATCCTATCCCAGAAGTGGGCGATGTCGATGGCGTTACTCCCGGCCATCATCAGGTCTTTCTGGGTGCAGCTATTCAGGCACAGCGCTCACTCCAGAAGGTGTGACAGGGTCTGCTCCACGCCGCAGTTACATTCAGTCGGTCCGCT
This sequence comes from Glossosoma conforme, assembly GCA_022606575.1. NCBI lineage: Eukaryota > Metazoa > Arthropoda > Insecta > Trichoptera > Glossosomatidae > Glossosoma > Glossosoma conforme. Next base: position 946,878 of record JAGTXR010000149.1, read on the forward strand.
GTAGAACAGCCAGGCTTTCATTTTTGTCCTCGTCTTGCATACTCCGGTCCGAAGTCTGTTAAGGGATCTTCATATATTCCACCCTTGGTCATGTCCAGGGGCTAGGTCCTCTTTCGGGGCAATCCAAGTATTCCCCTCAGTTGCGCTTCTCCACATGTTCAGCCGCAGGGTGGCCTCAGGTATCACCAGGCAGCTAGTGAAACACATGAAATGCTACTTAGATATATTTTACTAGCCTTGGTGCAAGTCAATAATTTTATATCCATTCAATATTTGAAACATTTTGGTCAGTTTCCATTGCCCATGGCTCGTCCCAAGACTTCTTTACACCTGAAATTCCACCTAGGCAGAAATATAGTTCCTGACAACCTCCAGGGCACCTTAGGATTTGAAGAGTCCTAAGGTCCCTGACTAATCTAACTAACCTGCCAGAGACTCTGCCTCTTGAATGATCAGACTGTTCAACCATATCGCCTCGAATATTGATATATTCCACTTGAGAGAAGCCCAGTTTCGACATGAGCTCCACGAATTTATTTATCTAAGTAATTTTGTGGAGTCTTTTGTTTAGCAAGCTTCGAAACTTTTTAATAATTGTTGTTAATAATCATAAGTACCTATATTTATAAATTGTTTCTCTTGTTTTATATCTTATTTCAGGATCATATATCAAATATATCAAATAAAATTTGTAATGTTTCTGAAAGAAATAAAATTCAAATTGAGATTAAAATTGAAAATTTATAATTAAAAATTAAGAGAGAGTATTAGTATCCAAGACATATTTAGAGTGATATGTTTATCAGATCTTTTAAGGTTGGATGATTAGCCTGACACCCCTGAGGTCTCGACGATTTAATAAAAAAATAAAAGTCAGTGGTTTTACAAAATGTATTAATTCATATTTTTACATGATAAACCACAAAGTTACTGCAAAGTAAATATATCTTCTGTATAATGAGACCATCACAAGAAGAGTTTCTCAGCTGTTGAAACTCACATTAATGATATAAATTGTTGTTTTCGTCAGAAGAATGGGATTCTTTGTAAAACAAGATACTCAAATCATGTGTTTCAATATTACTCGAAAGAGAAGTGTAAAATCTTTGCCAATTTTTTTTTTGCTGTTCTATTATTACGGCGAGGGAGTTTTTTAAAACAAAACAAAAAGCTGAAAAAAAATGTTCTAAAGATAATAGAACCACTTGGCCGTGACAACTTGTCCTTTCTTTCCGCACCTTCTATTTTTAATTTCTCAACTTTCTTGCGAGTTTATTTATTTTTAAGAATATTTTATTTTTGAAAACTACACACTTCTGTTAACTTTCTTTCTTTCCTGTCTTCTTATTTATAATGTTATCTAAAAATAGTGATGTTGTAAAAGTAAATCTAGTTCATGATATATAATATTATTAAGGTTATCAACTGACAATACTTGGTGAAACTGCATAATTATAATTTTAGAATTAATTTTAATTAAAAAATTAATAAATATTATTGAAGATGGTCTTCAGGAAGGCCGAAACATGTAATCGTTAAAATAAATTTTGAATCAAAACTGAATATTTTTAATTTATTAATTTTTTAATTAAAATTAATTCTAAAATTGTATATAATATTATTTAATAAATATTATATAATGTAGATAATACAATAAATGAATAATGTAATTTAAAAAAAAAAATCAAAGACTTGTTATTTTTATTCAACTAGGTCTACTTTTGATTAGTGAAGTAGCCACCTTTAAAATATTTTGATTATATTTAAAGGAATATTTTTTTTACTTTAAAAATTACATTTTTAAAACAATGAAAAATCAAAATCAATAAAACATAAAATTCATTTTTTTTTTTTTTAAAGTACAGAAATATACAAGAAATATGATAGAAAGTCCCAATGCTCGCTAAACAGAAGACTCCCCAAATTTGTTTTCACAAAAAAATTATGAAGCTATTTAATGTCTTGTGAGAGGGCTTTGATAAAAGGCTATAGTGTAAGCTTTCCTGCATAATTTTGAGAACATGGGTTCGTCATGTTTGTCTAATGAATGGCTGCTGGATGCACTTTCATCCTCGTTACTTCTCACTACGTCAAAATAGTCTGGACTGGACTTAACCCGCTTCACACCCGCACAGTGCCGAAGCACTCTCCTCGAATTGCATCGAAAAGAACCCCTCTTTCTAACAAAATGGACAGACAGTTCTAGAAAATGTGCTCTGAGTTCTAAAAGGACACACCACTGGGACAACTAGCATTCGAAACTAAATTAAAAATGTCTGTAAATATATTTGTAATGTTTATTGAATGGATTGATAATGGATTTTCATATGTTTCAGCTGTTAGAATGGATCAGGCGCACCATGCCTTGGTTGGGAAGCCGCCAGACTGACAACTCCCTGGCCGGCTGCCAGAAGAAGCTTGAAGATTACCGCACCTACAGGTGGGGCACCAATTAACATTATTTCAATATGATTAATTGCTGTTGTGCAAGGGTCTTGTCATAAATCATAACTGTATTTGTCATTTCGGATAGGAAATGTTTATCATTAACACCCCTATGCATGATTATGCCTTGGCTTAAGGTAACAAACTTAAGACTCATATACAGAGACATTCCTTAAGGTAACAAACCTACAATGGTTATTTATCTTTAGAATGATTAAAGTGAGGAAGCCTCGACCGTCAAATCACATCATATCTTATGAGACATTGTACAAAACAAAAAAAAGGGTGCATGATAAAAGGCTTGACTGTTCTTCTGATAATAAGTTCATTACTTTAAAAAAAAACATAACTTATTATTTTTTACACGAAGAAGATATTTATTATATTTATTGAAGCCTAAAATTTAAAAATGGTTTAAAAGAGAACAACCTAAAACTTTTATAGGGTTTGATGTTTGTATCAACTTACAAACATAGTAATATTAATGCGTATTGCCAGGCGGCATATTCCAGTGGTAAAGCGTTAGTTTGTCATTCAGACGCCGTCATTTCAAAATCCGACCTAGCTTGATTTTTAAAAATTGATTTAATGAAATCTAAGCTCTATACATGCCCCCGGTGGAGTTGAGGACAAAAAAAATGTCTAGTCTTTAGGAGCGTAGGGTATCATAATCCGACCTTAAAAAACGCTGATTATTAAACACTTAAACATTTGTGTGGTACTACATAGTAACTATGCAAGTTCGTGGGTTCTTGCTCTGATGGCTCCCATGTAGACCTCCCGCTAAACAGATGTCCTGGGACAAGGCATAGATGAACTAAGTTTACTAATCTGTTAAACGGTGTTCATATGCTCCAAATATGGAGCTATATGGTTAAAAAAAAATTAAGGAAAAAAATATGTAAAAAAAATTCTTCTTAATGTGTAAAGCCGATGTATTGGTTTGCACATTTGTAGAATTGATGCGTATCCATGGAGACATAATTTATTTATTTATATAACAGAACACAAGCTCCAATAAAATATACATAAATTTATAAAATACACACTCAGAACTAGTGTCGGGATATTCAACGGAAATAGTTGGACTTGCAACAACAAAAACCATGTCATAAGTATATCATGGTTATTATAATGATGTGGATATTTGAATTTGCAGACGCAAGCACAAGCCCCCACGCGTGGAGCAGAAGGCCAAGCTGGAGACCAACTTCAACACTCTGCAGACCAAGCTGCGCCTCAGCAACCGCCCGGCCTACATGCCCACCGAGGGCAAGATGGTGTCCGACATCGCCGGCGCCTGGAAGGGGCTGGAAGTCTCGGAGAAGGCCTTCGAGGAGTGGCTGCTCAGCGAGATGATGCGCCTGGAGCGCCTCGAGCACCTGGCGCAGAAGTTCAAGCACAAGGCGGACATCCATGAAGACTGGACCCGCGGCAAGGAGGACATGCTGCAGTCGCAGGACTTCCGTCAGTGCCGCCTCAACGAGGTCAAAGCTCTCAAGAAGAAGCACGAAGCTTTTGAGTCTGACCTCGCAGCGCACCAGGACCGCGTCGAGCAGATCGCCGCCATCGCTCAGGAACTCAAGTAATGCAAAATATAAATCAATTGTGAATGATTAAAAACAAGATTTAAAAAATAAAACACGTAAAACTTTGTATGAAACTACTGTTACAGAACTCAGTGGTTTCATATAAAGTTTTACTTGTTTTACTCTTTAAATATGATAAACCGCAAAGTTACTGCGTTCTACGAGTATGTGATAACAAGATTGTTATAAATTATTCCGCATTTTATTTTATTAGAGGACAACATGGGGAGTCAAATCAGTGGTTCTATTATTATATTAGTATTTGTATAGCGCTCTTTATGACCGAATGATCATTCCAAAAGCGCTTCTTTGCCTCTCTGAGTAAAAAGATGGGTCTTGAGTCTGCTTCTGAAGGATGCCTCCGCTTTAAGCTCTCTTATGCTTTCCGGTAGCGAGTTCCAGGCCATTGGTGTCGCGTAGCTGAAAGCCCGATTGCCAAAGACCGTGCTAGGACTACCTCCCGTCAGCTGCCGGGTGCTTCTATTTGCTCTAGCCGATCTGAGTGTCTCTCCACGCGCGCTTATTTCTGAAGGCTAAACCTATCTATACCAGGGGTCGTCAACCTTTTTATGCCTAGCGCCCACTTTTGCTTATTTTTCATGGTAAAATTTCCCTACCGCCCACCAACCTCGCTAAATTTCAATTCAGTATATGGGTGGAAAAAATTGTAGAAGGAATGTAGGAGAGCCCACCGCCCACCACGGAAGCCCGTATCGCCCACTAGTGGGCGGTACGTTGACCAGGTTGACGACCCGTGATGTAAAATAATGAAATTGATAAATAATATTTTGTTTATATTTGATATAATGGGATTCCGCCAAGAATTATCCATCGAAATAATCAGAAAAAAAAATTATTATCACTCGATATGCAAATTACAGTTCTTAGATACTGCTACATACACAAAAAATATGCAGGGTCTCGTACAAAGTTCTCTCTTGTCTGTGAAATATAATTAGTTTCTTTTACATGTTATATTTCTACAAGATTATTTATTACGTAGAATCAGAGGTGATTTCAATCCTGGAGTCACTACATTTTCAAATGAAAAAAATAATGCAATCACAAAATAAATCACCAGACTCACTATACAAATTGGCTTGAAATCATAAAATGTTCAATTCAATTAATTTGTTTTTAATAATGGATACAAACAACAACAACAATAACAAAGTAGAAAATATTTTAGTATTGACATATTTAGTGCCAACGTCTTCACTTTCATCACAAGTGGAGACCCAATACCGAGCGCCTATAGTAAGGAATTGTAACATTAAAAACTATGTTGTATTGCAGCACCCTGGAGTACCACGACGCTGGCAGCGTGAACGCTCGCTGCCAGCGCATCTGCGAGCAGTGGGACCGCCTGGGCGCCCTGACCTAGCGCCGCCGCGCCGCACTGGACGAGGCGGAGCGCATCCTCGAGAAGATCGACATCCTTCATCTGGAATTCGCCAAGCGCGCCGCCCCCTTCAACAACTGGTAACTTATCTAGATCTCTTCAATAAATAAGTCTAATATCTTGACCCCAACTCTTAGGCAAACGTGCAATTTCCAGCCGCTCCAGTTGGATATATTACATCTTTGTTACACCCCTGAACAGGTTTACTTAAAAAAGCACCGAACTTCTCAGACTATAAGACACAAGATGCTAATGATGAACCTTTTGTGGTCTGAAACATGAACAATCACACACGTTATTATTAATCGTCTCGTTAATGTCAATGTTCATATTACTTTTAACTAAACTCTACAGATTTAAGCTTAATACTAAATATTGACGATCATACAAAGGTGTTCGTAAATCAGTGAGCCCTTGCTTGTCTTGAAATAACTTGTATCATACCTACTTTCAGTCGGCTTACCTCAAATTTAGAGACGATTTATTTAAAAATATATTTTAATGTTACCTTCGGACCAAAATTTTAGTCCATTTTGTGTCGGTCACAAGCTTCTTTTAGGAGGCGGCAGTCACTACAGGAAAACATAAAGAAAAGCAGAATTTTCTTAAAAGACAAGCCTTCGGGACCCTTCTCAAATTATAATAAATTCATAATGAAATATTAAAATATCCCACAATATATTAAAATATGTTGTGGAATAAATTCTAAAAATTATTTTATTTATATCTGAAAATAAGACCAATCGATTGTTAAATTTTGTCTGAGTACATCTAAGGAGATTATATTTGAATAAATAACAATTAAAAATGATTGTATGTTTGATTTGCAGGTTGGACGGCACCCGCGAGGACTTGGTGGACATGTTCATTGTTCACACCATGGAGGAAATCACCGGCCTCATGGACGCCCACTCTCGCTTCAAGGCCACCCTCGGAGAGGCCGACAAAGAATACCAGGTATTTATTATCAACACAAAAATTTACACAAAATATTAAATAGTAATGAAAAAAATAAACTTGAAATAAAATTAGATAAATGGTTAATGGGATAAACTGAAAATATCTTTAAAAATCGTTATTATAATCATCAGTAAATATGGTTGTATCATTATATATACTTACGTATTTTTATTTTTTTATTTCAGTCCATTGTCAACCTGGTTCGCGAGGTTGAGTCTATCGTCAAGCAGCACCAGATTCCTGGAGGACTGGAGAACCCCTACACCACCCTCACTGCTAATGTAAGAAAATAATTCCTTCCTCTCTTATATAGTGATGTCAAGGCGTAAATGGATTTTGATTACTCTCGTTTATTTGAAAATTCCATAAAAATACAAGAATTCGACATTAAAATATGGCATGCATTGATATAAAATACCAGATGCTGCGTTACAGTCAGGAGAATAGTCTAAAACCAGGATCGACTCAACCTTGACCCGCTCGCAAGCGCTGCAGGCAGCAGACTGGTAGGGCCACGTGAAGAGTGTAACCTCACTCGACCTCTGTCTCTATTAGTGATGCTACTGGGGATCAATGTTTCTTTCGTCTGCCACTGAGAATTAGTGGCGCTACTGAAGTACGATGCCGATCGATGCAACAAGATGGCGACGACCGGTATCAACAGCTAACAAATAAATTAAAATACCTATTGGTATACTTTAACTTCTTCTATTTCCATATTTAATTCTCAAGAAAAAACTAATTTCTGAATACATCACATTTTCTTGATACTGTCTTATAGAGTAATGCACATTTAATTTTAACATTGAAATTGTTGAATGTTTACTGAAGAAAATTTGATTATGAATACTCACTAACAAACTGAATGTATGAAACAATATTAAATATATTGCAAGTGTCAATATTGTCTCACGAGTAGAATCTTTATTGGCATTTCAAATTAAAAAACTTATTTATAGATCAGACTGCGAATGTTATATTTCAAGTGCATAGTTTGGCAATTATTCATTGTCATTATTTATTCGCTTTGAAGATTTTGATTTCCTGCTGCAGTCACTTACTGGTAACAATCCTTGTTTTAAACTGAAGGAATATGAATGTGGATAATGTTGGCATGGTGAGTCTTCTATTTTATGTGACTTGTTTAATTCAATATTGAATCAAAACTGTTTGTATTCGAGACATGATATTAAAAAAATAATGTTAGATGGAGTCAACAATTATCAATCGTCGTTTTGTAACATAATTTGAATTAAATTATAAAATTCGCATCATAGATATTTTAATGCTTTTTTTTTTAGGATCTGACAAAGAAGTGGTCTGACGTGAGGCAGCTGGTGCCCCAGCGCGACTCCACACTGGCTGCTGAGCTGAGGAAACAACAGAACAATGAGATGCTCCGTCGCCAGTTTGCCGAGAAAGCCAATGCTGTCGGACCATGGATCGAGAGGCAGATGGATGCCGTCACCGCCATCGGCATGGGACTGCAGGTGGGCAGACATTAGTAGCAATATCTCACTCGTGCTGTATCCTCTCCCCAAACGACTAATCTTATTGATGAAATACTTTTACAATCCTACAGCAAACTGTTCAGTATATTGGTTATATTTGTGATTGCAGGGATCCCTGGAAGACCAGCTGCACCGGCTGAAGGAGTACGAGCAGGGCGTGTACGCCTACAAGCCACACATTGAGGAACTGGAGAAGATCCACCAGGCCGTGCAAGAAGGCATGATCTTCGAAAACAGGTACACAGTTGTATAAACAAATGATACTTGTGAATAAATAAAAAATTATTGAATCTCAACCATTTTCCGGTTGTTCACGGGATAAAAAAATCTGAAGATAGTCTGTCAATATACTTAAATATATAACTATAAAAGAAACCTTTTTTTTACGATTCTTATTTAAAAAATCGATCGGGAAGTAGTTAAAAATATATATACACAATATTGACTAGAAAAATGTCATAGAAGATGATGTTTGCTGTGAATTTGTGTCCGTGTATCAGTTATTTTAAATATATTTTAAATATTAAAAATATATATATAAATGCTCAGTATGTCTACAATTATGGATGTAAAAAAATAATTTGTTTTATGTGAAGCTCATCACACGTGTTTGCTGTTATTGTTCAGGTATTCCCAGTACACAATGGAGACGCTGCGCGTGGGATGGGAGCAACTGCTGACTTCCATCAACAGGAACATCAACGAGGTGGAGAACCAGATCCTCACCCGGGACTCCAAGGGCATCACACAGGAACAGCTCACAGAGTTCCGTGGATCCTTCAACCACTTCGACAAGAACCGCACAGGTCATTACATATACATACTCACTTATACTAATAACATTCATTTTTTCCGACTTAAAAAACAAGTAATAAATTAAATCGTATTCTTTATTATTATATCAGTATTTGTATAGCGCTCTTTTATGACCGAATGATCATTCCAAAAGCGCTTCTTTGCCTCTCTGAGTAAAAAGGTGGGTCTTGAGTCTGCTTCTGAAGGATGCCTCTGCTTTAAGCTCTCTTATGCTTTCCGGTAGTGAGTTCCAGGCGTATATATGTTCGTAATTATGAAATTGGCACAAAAGGCATGTTTCTTTCGTTTTTGAGATATTTAAAGCTTTGCGTTTTGATGTTGGTTGAAAACCGATGAAAGTGACAACTTTGCATTGCATATAATTCTACATTTGAATTTTTTAAAGGTATGTTGGATGAAGATTGTATAAATTTACAACAATGTGAACTGAAATTCATAAATAAGTTTTTTTTTTAATTTCTTGACTTACACCACATTCATAATTATGGGCACATATACTCGTAATTTAACAAAAATTGTAATATAAGAAGTTATAAAAGGTCATTAATAAAAGTTATAGTTAGTTTTTTTTTTGTAGATTCTAAATTGGAAATTAACAATCAACATTCTTATAATATTTTCATGACATTGAATGACTTACCCAATGCTTCCCAGGCCTGGACCGTTTAGTCCTAAGATTCAGTTCAACACAAAATAATATAAATAACACTAACAATATAGGAAAAAATACCATCTTAATTACTAAAAGTGTGCATTATAGGAGGTAGACTTGTATTATACTTACTCTCAAACTTTCAAGACAAATTATTGGTTACTTGCTTAAAATGAATTCCCTTCCTTAATTAATGAATTGATAACTTTTATGAGTAAAAGAAATACCATTATATAAATTAATCATATAGAAACTTAAAATATTCATAATATGGCAATAATCAAGTATCGGATTTAAGATTATTTAATATTTCAGGTCGTCTTGCTCCCGATGAGTTCAAGTCGTGCCTCGTGTCTCTTGGCTACAGCATCGGCAAGGACCGCCAGGGAGAGCTTGACTTCCAGCGCATCCTCGCGGTCGTCGACCCCAACTCCACAGGTGAGACTCTCACAAAAAACAGAACATACAATAACAAATTTAAAAATATACACTTCTGCCGTATGCAAATGTTATAAATGCCTTACAAAAGATACACCAAATCAATGGTGTTTTCAGGACATTATTTCCTAAGATAACAAAGCCCTTCATGTTAAAACATTACACAGTCAGCGGTGCCTTAAGGATAACTGCTGCACTACACGTATTTGTGAACGGTGTTTATTTATTTGAAATCTAAACTAGAGATACACTTACAATCAGACACACTCATATGCCCTAAGCCTTCTAGTATAGCTCTGTGTAATGTAACTTTTTGCCTATTCAGTGGTCTTTGTACATTTTAACAGTATTGTAGCTTTTGGGTTTTTGCACCAATATTTCGACCGTCTTTGCAGGAGTCATTTTTAGGGTTGATAATTTTGTGAATCAAGAAATGAGAAGAAATTAGCCACACACGGCTAAACCCAAACGCCACAATTCCAAATCTGGCCATGAAAACCTACTAAATCATTTAATAAACCAGTAAATTGGAGACATCTTTTTAATAAACTCTTAGTCATTGCAACATATTCTTGTATTATTTTATGGTTGAAAAAGCTTTTTTTTTTAATTAGTCTTACTTTTTTCTATCTTTATGAAATGATGATTAAATTGAGTATTGGTATGGTTCCAGGATTCGTTCACTTTGATGCCTTCCTGGACTTCATGACTCATGAGTCCACCGACACCGACACAGCCGAGCAGGTCATCGACAGCTTCAGGATCCTGGCCGGAGACAAGGTGAGCTCTTCTGGACACTTCTTAAAGTCAGCAATGATAGTTATAGACACTATTTCATATTGATTCATTGTAAAGCTTAAAAAAATGTTTCATTCACTATTTATGATAATGATATGAATTACCATCTTGAAGTTCATTTTGTGTAAATGGTGTTGTTCTAACCTGTCAATCTTGTAGTTATCATACCAAATTCATATGAATTCACAGTGAAGGTAGCAATGTCGGAAAATAGATTTACCGTTTACACCAAGTAAAGTTGAAGGGATATGTGTAAATCCTCTTTGGTTCAAATGAATCACGCAGTAATTACTTATAATATCAATAATATTTTTACATTTCATTATATTAGTTAACAATTAAATATCACCATACAATCAATCCTCCTATAACATTTTATAAGATTAGATCATTAGCCCAATGTTCCTGAGGCATGGACTATTTAGTCCCAAAAGGCGGTCCAACCTAAAATAACAACATAGAAGGGAATTTAGAAGAAAATATTTGTTATAACCGTTATGTTGTATCTGTTCCAGCCGTACATCCTAGCCGAAGAGTTGAGGCGCGAGCTGCCTCCCGACCAGGCGGAGTACTGCGTGCAGCGCATGCCGCCCTTCAGGGGCGCTGGCGCCGTGCCCGGGGCCCTCGACTACATGTCCTTCAGCACCGCCCTCTACGGCGAGAGCGACCTCTAGGTACGCCATTACTGCTTATATCCATGACACAGTAATACTCTGACATGAACCTTCCATCAAATATAACTGGACTTTTTAAAAAAAAATTACCATATCCGTTCCATATTCAGAGCACAATTCTGTAAGTTCAGATGGTCTATGTCCAAGAACACATATACTCAGAGGTGCACATGGGAACATAGATGTTTCCCAAGAGCCTCTAAAGAAAGATCCCGTAAACTTGCTGAAGTACCAGAGAAATATTTGATTGTTCAATAATCATTATTTTTTAAATATATCGGATGATGACCCGTACACTCCCGGGACCTGGACATTTTTTTTGTCTTTAAGGGATGGCTCAACCCTACTGGCGGCATGTATAAAAGTTTTTAGATTTGATTAAATCAATTTTTAAAAATCTAATTTGGTCAGGTTTTGAACCTATGGTGTTTGTCATTCAAACGCTTTACCGCTCGGCTAAATAAAAATTTGGCTAGAAATCAAATTGTTGTACTTTTTTAATCTAACTAACAAATGGTATTAAATTGTTGTATTATTAAATTAAATAATAAAGAGAATACAAATAAAGAATATGTATTGTAAAGTGGTTAATGAAGTTATATTCTAACGGTTCGCTGTGATGTTTTTTGTGATTTCAGATGCCAAGTCGCCATTAGATGAAGATGGAACATCCCCATTTGCAGGAATTGCATCAGCTGCTGCATTACCTCGACAAGGAGGACCCACTCCGGGTGTGAATGGAGTATCAGTCATTTCTCTCATATAAAAACAAGCATACATTGTTTGCAACAATAGTTTAAAATCGTGCAATCGACAAGCCAAAAAAAAACAATTATATTAAAGGAAACACCTGTCCGGGTGTTTCAAGTTGAAATGGATCAACTCACCTTCACAACTTCTCAGCAGCGACTTCTGAATACTTCTTATTTATTTTATATTATATATTAATTTTATTTTTACTTACGAGAATTTATTTGTTACGAATCGAAGGTGTCTCGCGGCATCACACAATTTTAATGTTGAACGACATTTACTTTGAATTTTATTGTGAACTTAAAATATACGAATGCCAACTCAAGCAAAATCTTTTATTGACAATTTCTTTTGTCCGATTTGAGATCTTGTCCAAAAGTTTTTATTTTATAATTTTATTCTTTTTTAAATGTATTATTTATGATTTATTAAATGTACAGCTTATAATATGATGTTACGTCACAAATCTGATTCGATAAGTTTGTAACTTTGCGCTAGTTTAAGTGTAATTGTTTTGACACTAAACACGGAGCAGCCGTTTATCAGCCGGCTTGTGGTTTTTATACGAATCAGAATGATCATGGGAACTGTCATACTGTATACTGTCATACTGTATACTGTCATACTGAATGTATGACCGACCGACTTGGGGACATTTATTGATGTTTGCCCGGCAACACCTACGTCTGTAATTTGAATATTATTACAATGTAATTATTTATGAACATCTACTAATTAGGAGTAAGGATAATCTATGTGCCCAAAACGTATACTAACTCGTATGTACAGTGAAGAAATAAAGTTATGTTAAAAACTATCCTGTCATTTTATTTTACTAAAAAAAACTTTTCTCACCAAATTTTCTTTTTGCACAAATGACATAATTCAATGATTTTTTCTTTCTAGCTTATAATTGGTTGGAACAGATATTTTTGAAAAATACTCAAGAAAATATAGCTTGATCCTTAAGTATTTACCTAAATAATTTATATTTATTAGATTTTTTTAAGATTCACATGTTTGCCTCAAATAACTAAAAGATTTTACCTACATTTGGTGATTTTAACGTTCATATAAGCCCGGATTTTAGTAAATATAATTTATTTAGTTAAATTTTCAGGGATCATACTAAATTTTCTTGAGTACAGGAGACATATCTACTGCGTCGAAAAATGGCATACTTCTTTTATTGAATCGAATTCAAATTTTGTTCCAAAGAATAAAAATATTTTATGTATAGCAACACTGGTAAAAAAATTGACAAAAAATAAAATGGCGACTTTTCAAAATCTGTCCTCTTTTTTTGAGATGTTAAATGGTAATTTTAAAATAGATATCTTTAAAATACATGCAGAGAAAACATTAAATGTCCATTTAAATGGTAAGTTGTTAAATCGGTCTAATAAATCTACAATATATGTGCTACCAAGTTTTATTAATTAGGTACCTAGTTAAAACGTTTAAATCTTTTAGAAGTAATTTATCTTTTGTTACAGCTTCAGTTGAAGGAAAATTTATTGAGGAAATTGAAGTTGAAGAATTTATTAATAAGTTGGCACCAAATCATTTGGAATTAATAATAATTGATGACATTTCTAAAACAATAATATCAATTGACAAAAATGCCATTATAAGTCACAATGCCAGCAAATATTGTCAAACAGCTCACATAACACATTCAGTAAACATTATATTTTCAACTTTAGACAATATGCAAACTGTCATAGAAGATATTTTGAAGTTTGAAACGAAATATCCGCAAATGAAAGATAAACTGATAAAAAATATTACAAGCGATAATATCGCCAATAAAGAAAATATTGAAAATAATGCAAATCGTCAAAATTTTACAAAGGATTCACTTACCAAATATAAGAGACATTGTCAAAGTGTATCGGAGTCCATTGCTAGTACTGTATCATACAGCATCGGCTACAAATTCAGGCGTGAATGTCACGCAATACTTAATAATCCAGATCTTGCAACACTTAATCTATCAGTTCAAGAAATAATTTGTGCCAAATTGGAAGAATTAAATCAAAGATTTCAAAATGATGTACACAATGTTGAAGAATAAGATTTTTGAATGCCAATAACAATTCCATATTAAAAGTTATACTATTTTTAGATAAATTACTTACAAGATATGTAACTAAATAGGTCATATTCCATGCACTTAAGTTTAAGCATACTTTTGTTGTACAATTTTTGTCTGGTTGAGTTTTTCTCTCTGAGAACATTCTCAACCATTTTTTAATCTGGTACATATTGCTTTTCCACAATATAATACAATTTCGTATATATATTATTATTACCCAGAAAGAGAAATATCACATTGGTATTATTAATATAATTTGGTTTAAGTTTAATAAATATTAATAAAAAAATGTGTTCTTTATTTATTTTTATCTAATATTATATTTTTTATTGATTTACCATTTTTAACTATTTAGTTTCAGTTTAGTTATAATTTTAAATTGATTTTAATTAAAAAAGTAACAAATTTAAAAATATTTACTTTTGATTCACATTTATTTTAAGCGATTACATGTTTCGGTCTCCCTAGAGACCATCTTCAATAAATGATTGAGTTGATAACCTTCAAGTTATTTCAGTATAGTTGTAGTATCATTTATGCATTTTATTTATTGTTTTGATTGTTTTTGATAGTTGAGAAAAATTGAGATATACCGGATAAATTAATAAAAAAACATTATGATAACTTTATAATTTATTGCTTTATATAAAAAGTATATTAATTTTAACTTAAAAACACAGTAACTGAAAATAAGATAAACATGAAAAAATAACAAAACACAAAGTTACATCGCTTTCCAGAGGGAATAATAACTCATTGCATTCAAAAGGTAATCATCGTATGAGAGTGTATTGCACATTGCATATTTTTACATAAACTAACTTAAAACTAACATTGAGTCAAGTTATTGGCTAAAATTTCCAACAATAATCATCAAATTATTGATATATAAATACTAATTAACATCAGAATATTTAAGATATTGGTATAAATTGAACTGCACATTGAAAAGTGCAGCTTTTACTAGCCTCTCCGTTCCAACATTTTATTTGTACTGCATTCTACTTCTTGGTTTCTTCTTTGGCTAGCAATGAGCTGGTGATGCCCGCCTTCTGCAGTTCTTCCACCAAGTCCCCCGACTGGTGCATCTGCAGCATGATGTCGCAACCGCCTACAAACTCTCCGTTGATAAAGACCTGCGGGATCGTCGGCCAGTTGGAATAGTCCTTGATGCCTGGTAATAATTAAATAAATCTTTAATTAGAATAATGTTATTTAATATTTAGATATTCATTTTCAGTCTTGTTAAAATCAGGGACATTGATTGTAGTTAAGTGATATGGAAAGATTAAGCCACACATGAATAAGAGTTGTAGTCAATAGTTATATATAGACGTTTTGTTGACAGTTAATTTTGAGGTTATGTGTGATTAAACTTGCCTTGTCGAATTGCCTCATCTTGGAGAACGTCATGACTTTCATACTGAACTCCGTGCATCCTCAAGATCTGTGTCACCGCATTGCTGAACCCGCACTTGGGGGCATCAGGAACCCCCTTCATGAAAACTACGACTTTGGTGTTCTTCACCAGCTTGTCGATCGCTTCCTTGGTCGCCGGCTGCGTAGCAAAAAGTCTTGCTGAGCTCAACAAACTTGTCCTGGCGCCCCACAGACATGACACTTTAGCAACAATGCTCATTTTAAATTTTCTTTAATTATTTTTAGGTTATAATTACATAAATACAAGTAAAGGTTTTATAAGTATTGCCAGCAAAATTATTACAAAATCCTCTCAGATTGCATACAAAAAAATATATTGTTAATTTCTTGTTCTTTTTTTTTAACCCTTTCGCATCGGTTGTCGGCATATACCAATTGACAACGATGCGAAAGGGTTGAAAATAAATTGTTATTTCGTATGATATACCACATGAGAATTAAAATGTTCAAAAGAACAAAAAAAATATTTTCTTAAGTAACAGAAGATTGGAATAGAAACACAACATTTTCATGTTTAAAGTTGCAAAGACACCTGTAAAATGTTACATTGAAATTCTGCATACTTCAAAATGAGTATATGTATCCAAAAAACAACTTGAATAGTAGATTCTACTAAAAGAATTATAGTTAATCTCAGGAGGCTGCTGAATACGGAGGGTGATGAGCCGCAAGATGTGAAAACTCATATGGGAGGCCCGTATTTAACAATGGATGAACAGAGGCTAGTGATTATAATTTTGATGATAATTTATTTTTGAAATACAAATATATATTTAAAAATACTCCAAAGGACGTAGATTTTATGTTACGTATTTATAACAACCCACATTTCTCCTTCACACTGACTTATATTTTAGAAATAACTTAATTATTGTTAATATACACAATAAAAATAAAATTGTATTTTTAATTTGGCCATTATTTAATTAAATTATAAATGAAGTAGGTATAAATTTATTTATATAGAAAACATAATTCGCCCAATCATTTGTAAAATCGTACATCTGGCAACATCAATGACGTTTGATGATAACAATTTTGACAATCGGCACGCCATCAGAACTTCCATTAATGATTATACAAAATATATGATCATAACACAATGTTGATGGCTACAAAAACATCCTCTGATTACAGTTTCTAAATGATAACAATTTAATTATTCTTATTGATTCATATTTCGCGTGGAAAATGGTCTAGATGAGAGCCACCGGTTGATGTGTCAAGTGGTTTTCCAAAGGCCATGTTTCCCCGTGTGCGCGGCGTGTTTACTCTTTATTGATAAGGCGAGGCGCTGGGCGGGCGGGCTCATTAGCGACGCGGCACGCGCAGCGAGCATATCTCCCTTGTCCTCACACGACACGCAGGCAATCCTCAATCATGGCTGAGCAACAGCGTAAAGTCGCTCTCATCACTGGCATTACCGGACAGGTAAACAAATAACAACCCTTCTATTTCATCAAGTACACGCCATCGATAAACATTACATAAATATCTGAATGGCGATTATTATTACTTAAATCCTATTAAAAAGTACTACAATGAAATAGGGGATATTCATACAATGAAAATAAAAAATATCTCCACTTGAAAAGTATCACATCATTTTTTGATATAAATCATTTAATTGAGTAAGATTTTTTTTGCACTAAAAATCTGAAAGGAATCTGAATCTTTTAACTTCACTATCTAATGCTTATAAAAAGAAAAAATAAAATAGAAATTATAGAAATTTATTTTAAAAATAATATTTACTTGAAAGTAAACTGGCCAACATATGATTCGAACTTTTGATAATGGGTATCCAAGTAGCAACTCTACTGTATTTTTTATTATTATTTTAGTCTATAACTTATACTGCATCAAAAAAGGAGTAATATTTTAATGATTTTATTTAAATAAGAGGAATATTATACTTCAATAATATTCATTTATTGAACTGTGAAGATGTATATTCATAATATCAAATTGATAATCAGTACATGATATACAATAAATAGCATCATATTTAATGACTATTCTTATTCATAAATTAATAGAAAAGAGGAATTGATCAAACACTGAAAATAAGATTATCTTTTTTAATATTTAAAATTAATCTCAAAATGAATGACAAAAATATAATTAACAAGTTTATTTCTGTTTTAAAATTGGAAAAATCAAGCAATAAAAAAACTGTTATCGAGAACTGGTTTGATAGTTATTATGAGCTGTGAATATGAGCTACAAACAATACATTTGTATTATTTTCACACCTGGTAATGTTTCCTTCAGAAACAAAAGGTAATGTACTTTTAATGCAAATCACATCACTTATGATATGAATTTGATCCTTCGCCTGTAAAATTCCTATCATAGCCTATTTAACAAAAATGATAATAGTAGAATGTCACTCGGTGAATAACACCCAATTGAGAGTTTTTAAAAAAAATGGAGAATGCATGAATGCCAGGTTGTTATCTAAGAACCTGCAGGTTAACAATCATTCAGTGCTTAACCATTATCAAATATGGCAAGTGTTCTCCATGACTGTCTGTCAGTAATCTCCAGTGTTTGCATAAAACAAAAATTCTAATTCAGATTCTTATTTTGCGCAATCTTAAATATATGTACGCTTAGTAAACATATTTATTTTATTACCTGATGAAATATTATCATTTCCTAAACATACTAAATGTCACAAATAATGATTTTATGTGTCTTCATTGCTTATGACATCTTGCCTTATTCTTGTCTATTTCTCCCGGTTCTGAGACATGTTTATCGCTGTATGAAAAAAGGAGATTTAGTAATCTTCATTATTTAGTATGAAAATGTTCTTGCAAGTTGTCCTCTTGCTTATGTTCCGTCATTCGACCCTGTGATCACTTTTTAGGTAACAATTCCCATTAATTTATGAGTTTGATATTGCTTACACACATCTATAGATGCTCCTGGCCGCTAAATGAATGTCATCTGGTGTATAAAGCTCATCCATAATGTGTCCTCCTAAAGTTTGAGGTTGCGTAAATGCACTTCTATAGTCTTATATCATTGACGGATCAATACTATACATACAGTATTTAGACATCTTTAAAATGTTAAGCGTAATAGAAACGACAGATTTCTTCATCACCTTATGTCAGTATTCTTCTGTTTGTGTTTAACGAATATAAGATATAAAACAACATTTTAAGATAAGAATATTTGTTATAAATTGAGTTTTCATTAATATAACTGTTCATCATGCCAATGTCCTTTAATTTTTTTATTCTTTGTTAAATTGTAAATTTATGCAAAAGCCGTTGAACTATAAATGTAAATAATCCTGTCATCCATGTTTTGGGCAAATTCAGTTAAAACCTGATTTAACTAATTACAATATATTACCCTAAAACAGGATTATATTTTAATAGGACAACTCTAACGTTACATAATATTTTGAAATAGAAGAAAAAACGTTTAATAAAAAAACTGGTAATTTTACAATGTGACACACAGGTTATTGAACTCTTTAAAAAAATGTCTTGTATTTTTATCTTACCCTATAAAAAATAATGCACAAAGCCTACCAAGCTAAATATATTTTCTTTAGTAAGTTAAATATTTGCAATAAAAAAACAGTTAAATTATTTATTATGTCAACACTTAAATTAGCAAAAAATATTAGTGATCTTCTGTTAAAGGAAGTCAGCACACTTTTTTACATTTTTTTGTAAATGCGCACAGTTAATATTGTATTCACAATTGTGCAAACATATATATTAAGTCTGAAAAATAACTCGTATTACATGATTGTAATTTGATTATTTTAACCTAGCTTTAACTAGTAAAAATAGTAATAGATAACACCTAAATTCACACAACAATCATTCGAAAAAAGAATGAATATGTGATGACAATGAAAGCGTAACATAACTAGGTTAAGTTATAATAAAAACATTATTATTATAATTCTATTTATTTAGATTTTGTCTTGTTGATTGTACAAGCTTAAATTTGCATACTTATGTTTGTAATCCTGCATCTGTGCGCATACACACATGTGTGGGTCTGTAAGAGGACTTCTAGCAAAAAGGTTGCAAAGCAAATTATATAGTAGTAGACAAAACTGATTAGCTTACAAGGTACTAACAATTGTATTTATGTTTCGATTCATCTTAAATACTTATCTCTAATATAATTCATAGAACTACTTCAAATTACAAACAAATGAATGCAGGTGTTTAAAAATGTAATACTTATTTGATAAAAAAACTACAAGACATTGAAGCTAATGTTTTATTATCTGATAACGTTTTATTGCAGCCATGTTTTATATTTTATGTCTGTTAAAAAAGACTTCTATTACTTTTAATATTTCACAGAAGATTACCTTCTTATTTTAAAAAAATGTCTATAGTGTTTGTTGTAATTATTTTCTAATGAAATTTACAGTTAACGAGTCCTGTAAATGGTTTTCTGTTGCAATTATTTCTGCACTAGTGTGACTAATCAGATAAGATAAATTAAAAAGTACACAATTAATAAATTCCATTTATTTATTTATTTATATACAGAATCGAAATTCCAATTTTTTACAAATATTTAGAAACAGAGTATACAATAAATATAAATATACAATAAATAGAGAAAATAATAAAAAATAAAAATAACACAAAAGAATAAGAAGATGACACGTGTCAAAGATCACAGAGATCAAGGAGAACAATACCATCGACAAAAGAGGAAAAGGATGTAAGAAAAGGATCGAGGTGTGCTGGTAGGCCATTTAGGAGCGACATTGCCGTTGTACCAAATTGAGTGCTTGAAGCTCCACAAGCATCGACTGGGATCAAAAACAATGGATGGCTACAAGCACGGGTGTACCTATCTGGAACATAGAAGTTAAAACATTCAAGAATCCCAGGGTTGTGAATTGAACCGCGAAGAAGAAGGAATGAATGTTTGAGTGCAGCAATTTTCCTCCGGGACTCTAGCGAATGGAAAGAAAGCATCCCTAGAAGAAAAAGAGTTGGGTAATGTTCGGAATTAAATGAATTGAATGAATAGTTACCGTAAATATAAAAATAAAGACGTCGGATAATTTTTTTATGAATTTTTTCGAGCATAAAAATGTATTTGGATTTATTGGGATTCCAAACTAAACTCCCATATTCCAGAACAGATAGAACGAGTGAAGAATAGAGAGTACGAAAAATTAGAGGGTTATGAAATTGACTAGCCTGGCGGGTGATGAATCCGAGAAGTTTGTTGGCGCGTGAAGTTAAATTGATTATGTGAGTATGGAAAGTGAATAATGAATCGTAGGTTATACCTAGATCCTTGACAACTGCTACTCTGTCGAGCAATGTTCCAGATAAGTAGTATTTGGACAGAATAGGATTTTTAGAACGGGAGAAAGAGATAACGCTACATTTGTTGATACTAGCTTATTTATGGCAACCCAGTTTGATACTCTATTAAGATCAGATTGCAGATTGTGCATATCTTCGATGGAGGAAATGGAAGAGAAGATTTTAAGATCATCAGCGAATAATAGGCATGAGGAGTGGGTAATACAATTTACAATATCATTGAAGAACACAAGAAATAGAAGGGGACCAAAGACAGAGCCTTGAGGCACTCCAGAATATGCAGAAAATGGGAAAGATTCATATCCACCGTAGTCTACAAATTGTTTACGGTGGGAAAAGTAAGAAGAGAAGAATTTAATAAGCATAGAAGAGGCACCGAAAGCGCTCAGTTTACTAAGAAGTAAGTCATGATTAACACGATCGAATGCTTTTGAAATGTCGGTATAAATTGAGTCGACCTGGCAGCTAGGCTTGGAGATAAGTGAATGTGCGATAAATTTATTGTATGCTAACAGGTTAGTAACTGTAGATTTACCACAACGAAATCCATGTTGTCTATCTATTATATTTAATCTGTAACACTCGTGATAATAACATGTCTGTTTCACCTCATAAAAAAATGTTATTCTCTTTCGCCCTCTTTCCTTTGCCTTCTGCATCACTTTCTTGATGGTATCAAAAGTATTAGACTCTTAAACAAAACTCATCACTACTTTATTTGGATTTGAAAAACTAAGAAAAAATAAATCATGTTCCTGATGCTTTAAAAAATAATTTAGTTAATCTATATTAACACTTTGTTTTCGGCCATATTCCCATGTAATCTCAAAGTAAGGCGAGGCCTTTTTGACATTTTTTCACCAAAATTAGACTTTCCGTAAAATATTTCTTTCTTTCGATCTATGTAATATCTTTCTATCTTAATTTTAACCACTTCCCGGGCACACCGGAGTATACTCGGGCAAACTTCAAACATAAAAAACAATTTATTATTTTAGTTATTTTATTTTATTATTAAATATAAATTTATATTTATAAATGTTACACATGTGTTTGGCGTTCGAGTATAATATTCTTTGCTCTTAACCAGTGCGGCTCTTGAAAAATATATCACATATCATGTCAATAAAAATGATCAGAATATTTGCGTTGATTTTCATTGATTTCTTCCCAAACAAAGAAGAAAAAAAGTTTGTTTAAATCAATTGGACCGGCAAGTGGTTAAAAGATGTCTCTTAAAAAAATATTTACCAGAAAAATTATGATTTTGTAGCAATCACTGTTTATTGAAGTCCTCGTCCTCGTCCTCGTCCTCGTCTGCCGCGCTTTGGCATAAAAAGCGATAAGACGAATTTATTTGTTTCCTGCAAAAGATGTTAAAAAGAAGTAACAATATTTCATAAATCTTATTTACATCTTCTCCAACTCTGTGTTTGTTGCAGGATGGCTCGTATTTAGCCGAGTTCTTGCTGCAGAAGGGTTACCAGGTGCATGGCGTCATCCGCCGCTCCAGCTCCTTCAACACGGGACGCATTCAACATCTGTACGCAGACGCAGCCACGCACCGGCAAGATCGCATGATCCTTCACTACGGAGATATGACAGATGGAGGGTGCCTCGTTGCCATCATTGCTCAGGTAATAATTCTTCTTCCAAATCAGCTCCCTGAGTTCTTGTCGTCGCCATCTTGCTTAACGATCGGCATCATGCTCCATGATCTTGGTCACAAAAGGTGTGGCTCCCGTATGGTTCTCTATCTCGCCGCTTGTGACAGAACGAACGACCTAGCACCCAATCTGATGGTGATGAAAAGATGCTGCTCACCATATGGTCCTAAGTTTGCCGCATACTGTGCTTACGAGCGGGTTAAGGTTGAGTCTTTTCCTAATTAGATCCTCATGAGCTTTTACCATAGCCCCCTGCATGAGTCTTCATCCTTCTCGTTCCTCCACATCAAGGCTACTCCCGTTATTCTTCTGATTTTGTCAGTGCATCTTACAGAGGGTTGGCTAACGCTATGTTTGCCAGTTCTTGGACGCCACTCAAACACTTGTTTTCCTAGATCTCTGTGATCTCTGACACATATTTATTTAGTACATTTATATATGCTTTATTTGCTTTTATGATTATATTCTTTATTATTCGTAGGTTATTTTTTTGGATATTATGGAATTATGGTTCTGTTATATAAATAAATATAATAACCTGTTTGATCTGTGTTTTTTACAACTCAGGTGCGCCCCACGGAGGTGTACAACCTCGCTGCCCAGAGTCACGTGAAGGTCAGCTTTGAGTTGAGTGAATACACGGCGCAGGTGGATGCCCTGGGAACCTTACGGCTGCTGGACGCTCTCCGCGCCACCGGCCTCATGAGCACTCGCTTCTACCAGGCGTCCACGTCGGAGCTCTACGGCAGCGCCCCCGCGCCACAGACAGAGGCCACGCCCTTCTATCCCAGATCACCGTACGGTAAGACTTTGTGAACAGATTACGCTTTACCCAATTGTGTTCCGTAGTTATGTCCGAATAAGGCACATCACCAAGACGCTCGTAAAAAAGAAAATATTTTGAAAGTGACTGAAGGCCTTGTGCATCGCACAGCGCACCATCCAAAGCCATACCCTTTGACTGGTATCGCACCACCAAACATAAGTTTACTACTCAACTACTAGCAAACTACCCCTAAAATTAAGTCACGAAGCAACTTTGTGAGATGCACAACCTCTTACATCCAGCCTTGAAACTGAGACTCCAGCTCTATCATCAAATCGCATCAGAAGATTTCATAGTAAGAGTCACTGCTGTGTCACTGTGGAAACCTGCAGCCTGTCTAACACCTAAGATTCTGCCTCGTGTGCCCGTCTAACTGCACACCAAGATGTAATGCTGGGCAACACACGATCCATCGATGTTGCCAGTACCCCCAGTATTTTATGCAGTCATCTGATTTCGAAACACATTTACCTAAACCCACTTGCTTATAATGAAGAAAATACTTAAATGAATTTTATATTGCCTTCATTTCTCTCTTGTGTGAACGAATGAAATGTGTCTTCAACAGAAGACTACTCGATGGGGTTTTGTATTTGTCTGTGTCGGTTAATATAGCAGCATTACTATAATTATGATCAATTCTCTTCTTCATACAGCAAAATAATTGTTTCAGCGTGTGCGAAGATGTTTGGCTACTGGATCGTGGTGAACTACCGGCGAGGGCGTACGGCATGTTCGCTTCCAACGGCATTCTGTTCAACCACGAGTCCCCCCGGCGGGGTGAGAGCTTCGTTACTCGGAAGATCACCCGCGGCGTGGCGAAGATCAGCCTCGGGCTCATGGAGCACATAGAGCTGGGCAACCTCGACAGTAGGAGAGACTGGGGGCACGCCAAAGACTATGTAGAGGTAAGGACCGTAGCTTATTTCACTGAGTCATTTTTACTTTTAAGATGAAAATAACGTTCAAGGAATGTATCAATTTCCCACAGAAAATTTGGATAATATGATAGATTGAATACAACCTAAGAGAACTATGCCTAGATAATTTTTATTATTATTATATCAGTATTTGTGTAGTATTGAGACTGCCTCTGAAGGCTGCCTCTGAAGGCTGCCTCTCTTATATCATCCACTCGCGCCTGCGTCAACATGCCTGAGGCACTGCAGTATTGAGACTGCCTCTGAAGGCTGCCTCTCTTATATCATCCACTCGCGCCTGCGTCAACATGCCTGAGGCACTGCAGTATTGAGACTGCCTCTGAAGGCTGCCTCTCTTATATCATCCACTCGCGCCTGCGTCAGCATGCCTGGGGCACTGCAGTATTGAGACTGCCTCTGAAGGCTGCCTCTCTTATATCATCCACTCGCGCCTGCGTCAACATGCCTGAGGCACTGCAGTATTGAGACTGCCTCTGAAGGCTGCCTCTCTTATATCATCCACTCGCGCCTGCGTCAACATGCCTGAGGCACTGCAGTATCGCACAAGACCCAACTTATATGAAAGATTATTTGTTTACATGCCAGTTTCTGGAATCAATGTATTGGGTAAAAAAAGTATGGTGTGTCCGTAACTTTCAACAAATACACTGAACAATTTTCTTGTTCTTAATAGAGTTAATTGAAATATTTATTCATAAACAAAATTTACAATGTTTACAACCAATTATATATAGTTTAAAGTACAATTGTAAAGGTAAGGATACTTCTTTTTTTACTTTCAATCCATACACCAACCTCGCCAATTAACCCTTTCGCATCGGCTGTCGGCATATGCTGTCATAAGATTCCCCGACCATTGACATTGGTTTACGTCAACCAATATCAATGGTCGGGTAAAGTAGCAAAACGATATATTACGTCATATATCGTTTTGCTACTTTCTTAGAATTGTTTTTAATGCATCATCTGATAGCTAAAAGATACAAGAACCAATGTGACATATGAAAGTAGACCAGATAAGTACATTTATGCTTCAAATACTAGTTTTATAAGTGACAGTATAATTTGTATTCAAACTGAGCCATAATGAAAAGGTTAAGAACTAAGTTCTCGAGTGCGTCATATGAAATGACATAATTTAAAAGTCAAAACTTTTTTATGGAGATATTTAATAGAGATTGTTATTTATAATACTTGCATAAAAGGTATATTGACGATTTATAAATCTTCTTATATCATCTTTGATTAGTAAACTTGTGGCTCGACTCTCTTGACAAATACGACGACGGATTGTTCGCTTTTGTGAGAACATAGAGACACTCACAAGTCTGAGATCACGAGTGACGTTGTGATGATCTGTTGCAGGCCATGTGGATGATGATGCAGCAGGACAAGCCCGGTGACTACGTTGTGGCGACCGGAGAAACTCGTTCCGTTCGGGAGTTTGTGGAAGCGGCGTTCCAGCATGTTGGCCGCACTGTGCGGTGGGAGGGGAAGGGGGAGCAGGAGGAGGGGCGCGACGCCAAGACGGGGCAGCTCCTCGTCAAGATCAACTCCAAGTACTTCCGGCCCACTGAAGTGGTGAGTCACATTACTTTTTTTTCCGTGGATCCTGGAAAGGTGAAACACTTAAGTTTTACTGTGAAGAGATTCGGTGAGTTACAGTTATTTCATAAATGTTTTTCTTTTCTTTCATCTCTAAACACATATGTACTATATATTAAATAAATGTTGAGGAATTTCTATAAGGTTATGCAAAATGATGAATGGCAATACTTTAAAAAACAGAAATTGACTTTCTTAAACAAAAAACCAAACAAAACTCTAAATATTTCAAAACAAGATATAAATAAAAAAAAAATTGAATTTACCCCACAATATATTTGTAGACGACATGTTTCAGCCAGGTCGAATGGCTATTTTTAAGTGAGTTAGTAAAGTGAGTATTGGCTCTATATAAAGCAATGAGTGAGTGAAAAGTGGATATGAATTGTATGATGGGTATATGTGTTTTGGAAATCATTAATGTATTCATTGATGAAAACAACAAAATAATATGTATAATTACAAAGGCCATTAAAAAACAATAAACATGGCTATTCGACGTGGCTGAAACATGTCGTCTACAAATATATTGTGGGATGAATTCTAAAAATTATTTTATTTATATCTGATATTACGGAATTCCATCAAGAATTATCAATCGAAAAAATCTATATAAACTCAAAACAAAATATTTTATCGGCCTGTTAATCAGGATAAATATTCGCCTTTAGTTTCGTTCTAATCTGAGGCTTTCCGGGGTTAGGATCCATTACTTCATCGTCAAGTAATGTTGACAGAATTGTTATACATTTATTTTTCCGTGCTACATAGAAAAGCATCCTTTTTTTTCCTTTTGGAAACCAAAGAGTGGATCCCACAGTTCTGTTCATCATCATCAGCCTGTGTCCGTCCACTGTTGAACGTAGGCCTCCCGCATGAGTCTCCATCCTCTTCGATCCTCCGCCTTCCGCATCCAGGTCACTCCCGCTATTCTTCTTATATCGTCAGTCCATCTTGTAGGGGGTCGGCCAATGCTTCGTTTGCCAGTTCTTGTGCGCCATTCCAATACTTTTCTTCCCCATCGACCGTCGTCTCTTCGACAGATATGTCCTGCCCATTGCCACTTGAGTGTGCCTATTCAGTTCTGTTCAAATAAGTAATAACTAGACATGTGAGCAGATTTGTCAATGTCATCAAAAACTATAAAAGAGTTAGCAAACAGTCTGCATATGTTTGTGTGTGTTATTAACATTATCAGACATGTGCAAGAGCAAGTCTAGTCTTTGACATTGCAAATATTTACCGACAGCTTTTACACATTATTTTTAAATCGTGCAATTAAAAAAGTGTGCAAACAAAAGACTTGATCTATTTGTTGTTTTGAAAATGAGTTGTAAAAAAATTGAGTGCGGCTCTTTATTTTATTATTGTTGTATATTTGTTTAATTTAGTCCAAAAAAAAAAAATAGAGAAGCAAAGTTAAAGAAAATAATTTTTCTCTCTGTTTCCTTGAAACAAAACCATGGAACTATCAGAGGATCATGCTAATTTTTCCCAAATTGAATTAAAAGTAATGATCATATAATTATTTATCTTCTTATAGTAGTCAACCCTCCATTGATAGTACACTTTAAAAATAAACCCATAGAATTTCTGCCAGTTTTTCAAACGGTTCATTCTTTAGTGTACATTTTAGATTATTATTATTATTATATTAGTATTTGTATAGCGCTCTTTTATGACCGAATGATCATTCCAAAAGCGCTTCTTTGCCTCTCTGAGTAAAAAGGTGGGTCTTGAGTCTGCTTCTGAAGGATGCCTCCGCTTTAAGCTCTCTTATGCTTTCCGGTAGTGAGTTCCAGGCCATTGGTGCAGCGTAGCTGAAAGCCCGATTGCCAAAGAACGTGCTAGGACTACCTCCCGTCAGCTGCAGGGTGCTTCTATTTGCTCTAGCCGATCTGAGTGTCTCTCCACGCGCGCTTATTTCTGAAGGCTTGATAAGTTCTGTCAGATAGCCCGGTGCAGTTCCGTTGAGTGCCTTGTAAGCTAAGAGGCATAATTTATACTGGATTCTAGCCGAAACTCTCAACCAGTGCAGTCGGTGTAGTATTGAAGTAACGTGACAGAATTTGGGCGCGTTGTAGACTAGTCGTGCCGCTGCGTTTTGTAACGACTGCAATCAATTTAATTGTTTGGCTGGCTGGCCTGCGTGCAGTGCGTTGCAGTAGTCCATTTTGGAGACTATAAACGCATTTACCAAACTCTTTGTAGCGTGTCTGGGTAAGCATCTTTTTACCGACCGTATCTGCCGCAGGTTAAAAAATCTAGATTTCACCACCGCCTCTTAGGACCAAATGGTCCCCAGGCCTTAAGAGTGTCAGACAAGCCATCTGATCTTTATAAATGATATATGAGGGTAGGAGAGTTGCCCTTACTAAGTTGGAGAGGAATCGACAATGGCATAAGTAAATGACAATAATTATTAACATAGATGAAACAAGTCGGCACCCAATAAAAAAATTGTGGATTAAATTCTAAAAATCTTTTATTACTATTTGATATTATGATTTTTTTTTAAATCTTATTTCACATTTATTTTTAAGTGCTTTGTACATGTAATGGTTTGATGACATTGCCGTGTGAAACATGTACAATAATTTAAAAATAATTATGAAAAAAAACTAAACATTTTTAATTGTTTTTTTTTAAATTGAAATACCCAGTATTGACAGTAAATAACCTTAATGTTATTATGGAACTCCACCAAGAATTATAAGTAAAAAAAAAAAAACATCTGGATATATGTCTACTTCTAAAAATTCCTGGATATACGTCTACTTCTAAACATATCTGGATAAACGTCTACTTCTAAACATACCAGGATATGTCTACTTCTAAACATATCTGGATATACATCCACATCATAACATATTTAGATATACGTCTACTTCTAAACATTTTTTTATCATTATATTTTTTATGAATGTCTCAATTATATAGATAAAGTGTTTTTTAGTGATTTTTACTATTTTAATAAGTATTTTTGTATTTTTTTGATATTAACAATAGTGGTTTTACAGGATCTGCTCCACGGAGACGCAAGCAAAGCGAAACGCGAACTGGGCTGGACCCCCAAGGTGACCTTTGACGAGCTGGTCAAAGACATGATGGACTCCGACATTGAACTGATGAAGAAAAACCCCCAGGCGTAACGACTGACACAGTCGGCTCGCGCTCGGGCGGCCTGAACAATTTTCCGCGCTCTACATACAATGTTTCAGTGAAGGAAATCATATATTCGTGATGCAATGACAATCTTATTTTACTCATAAAGAAATTCAAGATTCACCAACTCATTGACTGACATCTGTGATCACAAAACGAAAACTTTTACTTAAACGATTACCGTGAATATGTATTTATAAATTGATGCGTTTTCAGGACATAAGATTTAATGCATTTTGGTTTTTAATTGTTTTATGAAATACTATAATTATTTCGATCACGCATGAATTTTATGTTCTTATTTTGCCTGTCGATTTGTAAATATAAGTAATGATATTGCTGCAAAGAAAAAATAAGTACTGTGGAACCTCTCATAACAAGTAATTCGCATAACGAGCAAAAAAAATGTGAAAAAATTGCTCCCCGGGACTTCTGCGTCATTGCGTCAGTCTGTGTTTAGCACGCGTACCCTTAGCTCGTTAGTGTTGCATGTGAACACAAATTTTATGTGCAGGCATTATTTGTATTTTTTTTTGTTGAGTTTGGAGGTGTCACATTTTCACCAAATTTTATCAAGCAGGCTAAAACAAATGTCTCTTGACAGCTTTCTAGTAAAAAATAATTAATTCTTTGTCATAAATTTATAAATAATAAGCTAGTTTCGATGTTTAAAAATGTTTTATCCAGGTTGTTACGATCTTTAACAATTTATAAGCATGTAGTTTTATTAGAATAAACGTTGAAATTTTTTTTTCCGCATGGAACGTATTATCGTATTTTACATTGATTTGTATGGGAAAATTAGTTTCGCTTAATGAGTGTTTCACATAACGAGCAAAATTCTGGAACGAATTATGCTCGTTATGAGAGGTTTCACTGTATTCTGTAATCAAATATATAGAATAACTTATAGAAGAATAATCAAAAAGGAGAAATAATAGTATTTTCTTTTTCGAAACTTCAATATAGTTTTGTATAAATAGTACTACACATATGAAGGCACAAATAACTAAACAAAACATTATATTTTCCCGAGTCCTGACCTGTAAACTGTAAAGCTTCTAAAAACTCAGTGCTATGGACAGCCACAGGCAGCCACATTCCATTGAACAGTGCGTCATTTCTCACGACACGGTCTAGTGAAATGGAAAACTTAGGTTAAAACCAGTATTTGAAATAGAGAAAAAGTATTTTTTTTATTATTTGTAAGAAATGATTTGTATATATTTGTGATGGCACAATGTATAAGCCGTATATTTAAATTAAATAAATTTATAAAAACATATTTTTTAACCATGTAAGGTATTTTGTTTTTTTTTTAATATAATGTGTATAAATTTTAATAAAAGATGTAAAGGAACTATCTAATGGATTGACCATATACTGTATAGCTCAGTGGTTAAAGCGTTTGTTTGGTAAGCCAAAGGTTCGATCCCCGATGGAGATCAAAAAAATAAATTCTGAGCTATAAAATACCCCCGGTTGGTGTGAATTTGATCCCTAACCCGTAAAATGCCAGTCATAACCTATTAATCAAAATTGGTGGTAGACGAAAGTCGTCCCATGAAGGACTATCCATTCATAATGAATTACTGTAATAATAAGGGTGATGTGTGAATGTCGGGCTCTTCTCTTCTTCTTCGTGTCAGCGACGTCAAATTATTTTTTTCCCAATATCTGGCAACATCGATAGCTCGTGTGTTGCCCAGCATTAGGTTCTGAGATGTGCAGTTTGTTGGGCACCCTAGCAACAACAAATTTTCAACACAGCGACAGCAAAAGTCGGGCTGTAGTTTATGTCATTGGCGGATCAACACTCAACATGCAGCGTTTAACCATATACAGCATGGTAAGCGTTATAGAATTCCACAGATGAGACTTCAGAATCACTATCACCATTTGTCAGAATTTTCCTGTATGTGTACATAAAAAATACCTCTAAAAAGCTTGATGGGTAGACACCGCAGTCTTGGATCATACTAAGGACTGCAATCGTCTTTATCTAACTGATACTCATGGGAAATTTATGATGGGCGACAAAAGATGGGACATGTATGTTCTCTATGTTCTCCAATCCTGACAAGAATAGGCTGATGTAAGAATGTAGATGATACGAGGTCAAATAAATGATGTCCACAATGGAAAGGAATGAGAATAAATACAAAAAATACAGATTTTATTAAAAATTATTTATTTTCTAGGATTATACAGGAAATTCACAGATTAGTTAAATAATAAATTATAGAAAATTAACTCCTCCAACAACACAAAGTACGATCAGGTATATTCCCAACAATGTTGAATTTGAATGACCTGGGTGTGGTCGATTCATCTGTAAAATAATAAGTCAACTGTAAAATAATAAGTCCAATAATAAAATGAGATTTAAAACTAGGTTTCCTGAAAATAACAATTTAGTAACATAAACAAATTTTCATTAATTAACAGTACAATTTACAGAACATAAACTATGTGGTTTACACAACAGGACTATACTACATATAGAATATTGTAATTGGTGTTATATATTGTTAAACTGTTTAATTTTAAGTATAAAAGATACTTTAATATTTTTCAGTTAGAAATTAATTTATTATAATGTCACCTCATTTTGTATATAAAATTATAACAAATAAAATATAAAACGCTTTGTAAATATTACGTGACACAATTGTAACAAAACATTAAATTGAATTATTCCGTTTTATAAGGTCATTGTCCTTGAAAAGAAATTAAAAATACTTGTGTAATATATTCCTAGGTTTTCATGGTCAATGTTACAATTTATGGCACCCATTATTGATGACCGCTCACATCGCACAACCGAAAACCAATGAAATTAATTAATATTAGTAAATAAAAAATATTTTAGTATTAATAGGTAACTAATTAATAAAATGACCTATTTTAACATTATCATTAAAGTAATGAGGTAAATTTTATCATGATTGTATATTTTTAGCGAGCAAGACCCAAGTAATGCACTGACCGCTCTTTTAATTATCTTTTCCTTCCCATATTTGAAGTATATAGTCACCACAAATTGCCTCCACTCAGTTCCGTCATTCGCCACTGTCCTTGCGTCATCCCCAGACATGTCTTCACCCGGAAGTCTACCTGGGAACATATATGGATTCCGACGAGGCACGTTTTGGGTAAACCTAGCTTGATTTTTTTTTAATTTAATTAAACAAATTTAAACTCTATACATGAACCAGGGTAGTGTTGAGCCCCTAAAAGACAAAAATCCAAGCCTCGGGAGTCTCGGGAGTATCGGGAGTCTCGGGAGTCTCGGCTGATCATCCAATCTTTTTGAAAAAACGCTTACTTATAAACACCCAAATATTTGTCTGTATACATCTATGCAAGTTTGCAGGATTTTTCCCAGGAGGCTCCCGGCAACAACTTATATTTCTATATAGATCTTCAAGT
The DNA here is from genome assembly GCA_022606575.1 of Glossosoma conforme. Classification (NCBI taxonomy): domain Eukaryota; kingdom Metazoa; phylum Arthropoda; class Insecta; order Trichoptera; family Glossosomatidae; genus Glossosoma; species Glossosoma conforme. The sequence continues at coordinate 979,426 of JAGTXR010000149.1, forward strand.
ATGCAAGCGTTCGGGGACAAGGGATAAACAATCCGAGCTTACAGAACTGTGAAACGGCAATTTGTGGTGTTCATATGCTCTAAATATGCGGATGCAGTAGAAACAAAGGCCACTACTAGATAAGTGACTCTAGGGCAGTTCCGAGTACACTGTGGCTTAATACTAAATCAATATCTAAGAGCTTTATTTGATACGTCAGACAATGGATTATTGCAGCCGGTGTGCTCTGAGGTCTAGATTCTTGGAGAATACAGCGTTAAGGAGAGCTTCGCAAGCAACAACGGGCTTCAGCAGCGCCGGCCACAGCAGCCGGTCTGCCTCACAGCTGATGCTGAAGCACTGCTTCTGATGGCTGAGCTTCGGGAGGGTTGCCAACTCTTTTACCGCCACGCCCTCTCCACCGCATTCTTTAATTAATTCTAAAATCATACAAAATCCTTAGTACATTATTCATGTCTTCAACTTGATCAATGATTCTGGAGGTGTCCGGTTATCCATCCAACCATTTAAATCCACTTCCTAAACCCATTATGTACTGAATTAGTACACTAAATAAAACAGATTGTCAGTAAAAAAATAACAATACTTGTGAATAAATAAAAATTGATTGAATCTTAATAATACAACAATATATAATCCACACACAAGATCTATCTTAAAGTGGTGTGGTAAGCGAATTAAAAATAAATTTAAAAATAAATATGTATATACATGCAATTTACAACAAAGTCCCATCTGTAGTAGTAACTCAGTAGGTGGCAGCAATGGTCCTGGCGGGCCGCACTGTATACAGCTTCTATACATAGAATAGAACTAAGATGCAAAGCTTGCGGTTTAAATCCCAGCGTCTGCCGTTTCTTTTTCTCCGATAATGACGAGAGAAATGTCATTATGATGAAATTTGCTGTAGGTTTTGACATCCCCCATCTTTAAAAAGGCGTCAACAGGTTGCGGAGTCTTCATCGGGATAAATGTAGGTCGCGAAGCAAAGTACTTGTTTAGAAGCACAATTCGCATTTAGTTCCAATATAAGACTTTGGTTTCCCTGCCCGACAGTAATATGTTGTTGTATCGCGGGCATCAGTCGGCCGGGGACTTCGGCCACGGGCTGACAGACTGGCACGGTAACAGTCAGCGTCCCAAAGATTATCGCGGCTAAATCATAAACTAAAGTTGACAGTTGAACCGACACGATTTGGAGCAACTGTCAAAACAAATAAAATGGTGTATGCAAACACCGTGTATTTTTATATAAAATGAAGAGTTACATTATTAGATGTGTATGTCAGGCGAGCAAACAAAAATAAGAGACAAAAGATCGTTTATCAAGGCTTTACGGCATCAGCTTAAAAGAGCCTTATCAAGCTGATATCAGTTTGTATTGATACCAGTCATGTACCACCGGCCATCTTTTTATGACGACCGGTATTGTAAGCCGGTAACGTCACTACTTGTCGGTGGTAGATGAAATTATCATTGTTCCCCAGTAGCGCCACCAGCAGATAGTGCGGCCAAAACAAGTAACTACTACCACATGGCCTGTCAGTTAGTCAGGTACTTACCACGGCATGGAGCGCGTCATGGTTGTTATGCTGTTAGATCGCTCTCCTGATATAGAGCTGTGACTCAACTTAAGGCATAGTTTTTAAGTCAACTTTGTATTTTTAGAGAGTAATCTCAAGCCGTGGCGTTAGACAACGAACCTCTGGATAAGTATGCATCTTCTTAATTCAAAATGATTTATATTTTAATCTTTTCCGGGGATGGAATCGGTGACCTCGAGCGTGTCGACCTCTCGGTTGATGGAATGTAAGAAAGCAAGTACTGACCTATGATAGCATGGGCGGGAGGCTCCACGGCGGTCGTCACCTGCACGTGGAAGTTTGCCAGGAAGGGACGGGCGCCACGCAGGATGGCAACTAGATCCATTTTGTAGCGTTCCTCAAAGGCTTTATCCTTCATCAAGTACTCCCAAGGGTCTGCGACAAAGCGATTGAATACATTCTAGGTCACAATTGTTGGTAAAACCACATCTTGAGTTCATTTTATTTACCATATCCGCTCCATATTTGGAGCGTACGGACACCGTAAATAGCCATTTCACAGTTCTGTAATAATCATACTCAATGTATCGCAATGTTAATATTAAATAGAAATATGTTTTATTTTATCAGTGGCATGTATAGGAGCTTAGATTTGGTCAAGATGTTTAACGCCACGTAATGTGTTTAATGCATTCGACTCGGAGGCGCCATATAGGTCACATTCAATGTTAAAATCACATTGATATGTAGGCATACCGGAATAGACTGCTAGGCATTCAGTAATCAGCACTAGAGATTGCTTTATCAATAAAACTCTAGGGTTTCAAGGTTCGCGTGTGGAGTTAGTTTACAGTGCTCACCGAGGAAGGTGTCGTGGCGACTACTGGCGTGCAGCCAGCCAGGGGTCACCACTGGACTGCCTGTAGCGGCAGCCATCAGCATCTTCACCGTTCTCCTCAGCTTGCCGGAGACCAGAACTGAGCCACCGCTCTGCACCACAACACCGCCTGCAAGGCAAAACATCATCCATTACTTGCCTCACCCGGAAAATACCACCACCTATTAAGCAATAATGGTGGTAGACGAAAGTCATCACGTGAACACCACCCATGCACAGTGAATTCCTGTAATGATTGGATAATGATGTTAGCGGATCAACACTCCACAGACAGCGCTTAGCCATTTGTAGCATGGCAAGAGTCGTAGCATCCACAGATGAGACTTTAGCGTCACTATCACCGTGTCGGTATTCTCCCGTATGTGTTTAAATACAAGAAAGATTTGAACCCATTCACTGTGCATGACGACTATAGCGGTCATGAGCTTTACATACTATGTTTCTTATTCTTTGTAACTTGGAACTGCGGTTCTGTTGAATAAATAATAATTAAATTGATATTGTGGCTTAAGGGATTAGCCGTGTGTGGCGAATTTCTTTTAACCAATATTACGACCGCCATTGCAGGGGTCTTCTTTAAATCATCAATCCTTTAATACAATATCAAATCTGACAGTGAAAACCCTAGATGTTATTTAATAATTAAATTGTTATAAGCTCCTATTATAATAATAGCCAACATGTGAAGACTCTGGAAAAGCCAAATTATGCTTTATTATATGTTGTGTACACGTGGGGAATACCCTCATATGCTGATGACGTCTATCTGGAAAACATATTATGCTGAAGATACACTTACTTCAATTTCATTCAAATTTAATTGTACCCTTAGAAATTATGTTCTTTATAAATAACAATTCAGGTCTGTTTTTTTGTTTGTATATTACTTATGGATGCCTTTACTGCTTATCCAATCACGATAAATAAAAAAAAAACATGTTTAATGTACTGTCAATCGCATGCAGGAGAGTATAGCCGGTCAAGACCAGTGCACTCTATGACGCTCACCCAGGAAGGCTGGACGCTGTATGCGGGAAACATGTGTTTCTGTGTTCCTGTTTGCGTGTGGGTTGGGGAGATTGCAAGTGTAAATTTATCTGTCTCTTGAAGTGATCCAGATTGTAGGAATGAGGAAACACAGACGCTGGAAGAGAATTCTAAAGCTTACCAATGGCAATAAGGAAAGAACTTTGGAAATTGCCAGTTCTTCGTCCACACACATTAATCGTGTATGGATGTTCGGCAAGTGTAAGAGGAGTTTGTCGGTTGTGGGTGGGTCGAGGAGGAATTAGATCTTTAAGTTCCTCATATTATACTTTTATTCTACTGTTGTAATGTTTAGTATTGTTATATTTGTGTTCGATCAGAAGAGGGAGCCTGTTACAACCTGTTTGCCGGCAGGTATAGCTCAATGGTCAAAGCGTTTGCTTTGCAAGACAAAGGTCGGGGGGTTTGATCCTTGACGGAGATTAAAAAAAAAGGATTTTTAATAGATTTCTGAGATCTAAAATACCCCGGTTTGTGTGAATTTGATCCCTCACCCGTAAAATGCCAGTCAAAGCCTATTAATTAAAATTGGTGGTAGACGAAAGTCGTCCTGTGAGGACCACCCATTCACAGTAAATTCCTGTAAATAATAAGGATGATACGTGAATCTCGGACTGTAGTCTATGACGCCGGCGGATCAACACTCCACATGCATCGCTTAGCCATATGCACAATGGTAAGCGTCATAGAATTCTACAGATGAGACTTCAAAATCACTATCACCATTTGTCAGAATTCTCCAGTATGTGTTAACATAAAAAAAAACCTCTAAAAAGCTTGATCGGTAGACATCGCAGTCTTGGATTAAACTAAGGACTGCAATCGTAAAAACACCAGATGCTAGTACAGTTGTTTTCTGAGAGTTTTTAACTAACTGATCCTCATGGGAACTTTATGATGGGCGACAAACGATGGGCGACATGTATGTTCTCTATGTTCTCTATGTTCTCCAATACTGGCAAGAACAGGCTGATGTAAGAATATAGATGATACGAGGTCAAATAAATGATGTCCACAATGGAAAGGAATGAGAATAAATACAAAAAATACAGATTATATTACAAATCATTTATTTTCTAGGATTATACAGGAAATTTACAGATTAACCTTTCGCGGAGTATGGTCGCATATGCGCGACCGCGCGATTTTTCTTTAAAGGAGTATGGACGCACGTATGCGTCAGTGCATTTGTGTGGAAGACTGGTGTGTTAATGCTTCAATTATGAATTATAATGCCTTCTGTGGACAATATAGAGTATTATTTTACCATTTCAAAACAGAATCCATATTTAAAAACCGCGAAAATCTACTTTATCAAATGTCACGTGATATTTACATGACGTCCCACCATCAAGTGAGCACATGTCATATTTAGCAAACTTGACATTTTGGCGTGTTTTACTGTTTTTTATCGTGTTTTAGTGTGATTTTGTTGTTATGTAATGTGTTTCTACAAAATTCTCGCAAGGTTTGTAGGTTTATTAATGTTTTATGTAGTTAAATATGAATTACAGTTTTATACAGTGTTTTATCATACTTTTCTTGCAATTTATAAAAGTTTTACAGTGACATACTATATTTAAACGTGATTTAGTGTGATTTAGTTGTTTTATATTGTGTTTCTACAAAATTCTCGTAAGGTTCGGAGGTTTATTAGTGTTTTACATAGTTAAATGTGAGTTACAGTTTTATGCAGTGTTTTATCATACTTTTCTTGCAATTTATAAAAGTTTTACAGTGACATACTATATTTTAATGTGATTTGAAGTTTTTTATTGTATCGCCTTCTGTACTTAGTTTTTAATTTTTACTGCCGTGATTTTTTTTTTCGATTTATATTGCTAAAATGGAAAGAGACTTAGGAATTGAGGACATATTAATGAATAGTGACAATGAGGAAGAAAACATCGAAGATATTGATGATATATCAATGGAGTTTAATGATTCTTCTTCTGATGATGATGAGGAACCAGATATTCAACCTAGTGCAAAACGTAAGCGAGAAGAATCAAGAATGTGGAACAACTCTAAATTTATGTTTTTATACCTGTATTTTATTTATTTTTTATAACTGCTATAATAGTGAAGAGTGGAGTGTTTGTAGTGTGTATCGATGGTTTGCGATTCCTGAAATCTGCAATCGATTTTTTGATAATAAAACTTTAAAAACGTGAGTAATATTTTTTTTACTATTTTTTATCTTCTTTCATATTCTTGTATCATGATTTGATAAAAAAAAATGTTTGTATTTTCCATGTCAAAAAAACTCACTCCCCATAGCTTTGACCATATAAATTATTCTACTCCCGGAAAGGTTAATAATAAATTATGAAAAATTCCTACATCAACAGAGTAAGATCAGGTTTATTGTCAACACAATGTTGAACTTGGATGAGCTGGGTTTGGCCGATTCATCAAAAACGATCTGCAAGTGTAAAACTTACTATATAACTGAACATAAAATATATTATATTCCAGTCAAAAACTATAAGCAATATATAATGTATTTGTTTACTACAAAATATATAAGTAAATATAATTTGCCTGATAAAACTATTAAAAAATCTACCAAAAAGGCGTTTAAAAGACTAATCGGTGAAAGAAAAGAAAAATAATTTTGAAATAATTATAACTCACCGAGTCTGCTCACAGTAGAGGTTAATTGCATCACCTTTTCTTCTTCCAGGCCAGTGAACATCACGGCTGTGCGCGGGGCGACACTGGCCCTCCGCGGGCGCTTCTGCGGCGGGACGGGCACCACCACATGGGAGCGCTTTCTTCCATGGCAAGTGGGCACCTCACTAGATGTTAAATCCTTATTCATTCTCCCTGAAGATGAAGAGTCTCTATTGAGCCGGGAATCAGTTTCCTTGTTCTTTCTGCCATCATTCCTAACTTGCGGAGACTTGCTGGGGCCTCTCAAAGTCGACGATCTCCTTCCTCGTGACCGCGGATCTTTTGCTTCAGAATCATTATCTTCTTTACTCTTACGAACAGACGTGTTGCTGATTTCTCTAAGGCTGTTTCGGCGATCGCTCAAAGTGACGACATTTCTGTTGGCCTTCGCACGGCGACTTTTTTGCTCTTCTTGGGAAATTCTCGTCGACACTCGGCGATTCCTGATTCCGGATTCCCGTTTCGAATCTAAAGATTTTTCAGATTCGTTTCCGGACGAGACACGCGCCAATGATTTTTCGCACGATTTCGGAACGGAAGACTTCTTCGTTTCTTTTTCAATGTTATCCTTTTGGACTGCGTTCTCACTGAGCCGCTGTTTGGGAGGTCGACCCCTCTTCCGAGGCTCCACTTCCGGTAGTTTCTTTTCCTTCTCTTTTTTAACGCTACGGTTCGTATCGTTTCTTGATATCGTTTTCTCTGCAGTCTCGGAAGGACGTCTGACAGTATTTTTGCTTTTAGGGACTGAAGGAATTTTCGGCGTATCGGGAGAAGCCTTCCTCTGTAGAGGTGCTCTCTTTGCTCTCTTTGCTCCCTTTACGGGCACGGGTTTCGTGAATGCGCAAGACACCGTATTCGTCTTTGAAATCTTCCAATCAGTATCATCTTCCGCTTCAGAACTCGATGACGATTCGACGTTCGCTTTAACGGAATTCTCTTTAAAGTATTGTTTGATCTCCGGAGTATTCGGCAGTTCCGTGTCGAGGATACTGGCAGTGTGCGCCTTGGCCGGCTTCTTGGGAGTCTCGGCTTCGAGGTCGGCCATGACGTCTTGTGTACAATCGTAATAGTTGTCCTCGACCTGGAGGCCGGGAAGGTTATCAGATGACTCGTCGCATGCCGTCGGCATCACGATCTCTTTTAACCTCTTCATAATTTTCATCTGCGACAGTGGAATCTGCGAGTCTTGCGATGAATCGAGATCTCGAATCACTTCCTGCGTGCTCTGATAGAACTGTCCGGTCGCGTTCAGTCCGGTCGCGTTCAGGGCGGTCTCGTCGGCGTGATGCACGACTCCCATAATGTGCTGACTCAGAGTATTATCCTGCAGCAGAAGAACTTTCGGAGACTTCCGATTGCTCTTCAGTACTTTGTCCGTTTTCGGTGGCGAGAAAATAGAAGATCTGGAGGAACAAGCCGAGCGAGCGTTTATAATGTCGGCCATTAATATTTTAGGAGCAACCGTTTTTGAGGTCACATCTGGTCGGTCCTTCCTGTCACTTTTAGTAGAACTGTTAGTCGCAAGCCCTCTGGGCAGCTCTTCTATTGAAACGAGGTCACAAAACACTTCCTGGGTGTTCTGGTAAAAGCATTCATCGATAATGAGAATGCCACTGATTGTCTGAGTGAGAGTCGGTTCCGCAGATAAAGCCGCTTCACAGGCAGACTTCGAGGCGTTTGTCAAAACAGATTTTGTCCGAGAGTGATGGCTTTTTTGGTTTACCGGATTAGATGCAGAGGGTTCTGTTTCTCGAGAACAAGGGGGTCCTTGTTCTCGAGCGACCTTGGCGGACTCCGGAATCAGCTTAGGAAACGGTTCTTTAGATGTGCCTTTAGAATTGCTGATATTATTAGGTACGTTTATTGTTCGTCCGCTCATGTCTTTTGACACTTTTTTCATTCTGTTTTCCTTTCCTTCTGTTGAGATTTTTGTCGAGACAGATGAATCTTGCTTTCCGCTTTTATCTGCAATAGAAGAAGATACCGTTTTATTTATTTTTGGTTTGTCCGCAACCGTGGCGAGTGCATCTGAGACAGCCCCAGCATTACCGTTATTTCTCGGCACGTGATAGGCTTCCTCGGCGCCCCGATCCTCATTAGGAGTATCTCTACGATCGGCGTTCACAATACAAAACGATTTCATCCGTTTCGATTTAGTTTTCAATTCTTCCGGGAGAACGATAATTTGAGTCGGAGCGTCGTAGATATCTTCCGTTTCGATTTTAATTTTCACATCGACATTGTCGGACAAGAGAATATCATCCGGTGAAGGAGTAATGTAAGGAACTTCCGGAATCCGAGTTTTCGCATCGATATCGTCATTTGGAATATCTGATATTTGCGTAGCGCGATCGTAGATGCTAATCTGTGAAGCGTTGTCAGTGATGTCAACTGTTCTGGCCGCAGTATTGGGATGTTCTACAATCTGTGTCAACTCTTCAAAGATGTTGTTGCCAGTTGATGCGAGGCCCGAGTCGCCGCTTGGCTCGGGAAGCTCCATGAGCTGTGTGAGATCATCGAATGCGTCTTGACAATTATCGAGTGATGTTATATTTGTATTGATTACAGATTTTACAGATTTTGCAGATTTTGTCTTCGAGATAGATTCGTTCATGGCGATTCCGGAATGGCGCTTAGCGGTTTTAGAATATGCGATCGGACCGGATTTGTCAGTCAGAGTGTACTGAGTGTTTTCCTTGTGGATATTCTTGTCACCGTTTTGCAGACAGGTGTTATTGCTGGTGGAGTGGGGACCGGTGGCGTTCAAGGTGTTCTCTGCTACGGAATTCTCCAAGATGAGTTTCATTCCGGGGGAAGAATGTGTGGCATTCCATGAGTCCAGCTCGCCTTCACTCTGCAACAGCAGATTAACGGTAGATCAACACAAACACAAGAATTTAATCCACAAGTTAATTAGCCTATTCTTAAAATCTTTCCATTAAATAATTAACCGTTTAATAATAAATATAATAGTGTGTGGAGTGATGTATTATGGAATCATTAACTTATATCATCAATAACTTATATTCAAAAATTGTATTACAACATTATATAAGTATTTTTTAAATACAGTCGATTCCGCTTAATTGGGACACCGCTTAATTGGGACAGCCGCTTATTTGGGACAAATCTCAAAGAACAGAAACCAAATCAAGAAACCAATAGTAAATTTATATGTTTAATTGGGACAACATTCCGCTTAATTGGGACAGGAAATTTTAAGCAATGAAGAAAATCAGGATATGTTGAACGTTCCTATTATTAACTATGAAGAATTTTCAAGAATAGATAACAATTTACCATGTTACGATGATAATGAAGACTGAGGATTCAATTGTAGTGTTATTTTATGCAGGAAGGAAATGAAGGGAGCCCTACATCCGCACTGAATATCTGTGCTAATTTTGTAGAAGTGAAATGAACAAAAGACAGACTACACTTGACTCATTTTTGAATTGAATTAAATTGTATGTACCTAACCATTTATTATTTTAATTAAGTTTTTTTTCTTAAAAGTTTTCTTATATGTAATATACAGTTTCCAAGACTTTATAAAATTAAATTATTGAAAGAAAATATGCATTGTTTAATTTTATGTGTGTATTACTGGTTAATGGCCTTGTTGCCAAAACCAAATAAATGAATTAAAAAAAAAAAACGCTTAATTAGGACAGCCGCTTAATTGGGACAAAATACCCAAGTCCCGATGTGTCCCAATTAAGCGGAATCGACTGTATATCATTTATATGCTTCATAGGCCTAAGCTCCTCCCTAAGCTCCCACTCCTAAGCTCCGCCCATCCCCCTGCCTACTCTCTGGTGAAGCTCTTTCTGTCTTTTTTAGTAAATATTTATTTTTACATCAGTACGCTTACGTTGGAACTGATGAAGCCTTCATTGATGGCGAAACTGCAGTCTTCCAGCAAGTGAAACAGTGCTTAGTATGATTCATGTTAAAACAAGGTATAAAATACTTATTTATTTAATATTGAAATGGATATCAAAAATTTTAGTACAAACTTAATATCAGTTCATCCCGTAAGGAATTTTTATATTTTATATTTGAATATTAGACAAATTCATTTCTACAAGGCAAGGAGAAAAACAACACTTTAAACTAATAAAATAATTAATGATCGGTATAGCACGCCATGTCAAAAATATGACTTACTATATGCCGATTCATATGTTATAGTTCCATATATGGCCGCTGTGTAGTTTTCGTGCACAGTGGTTGCCATTGGGCGCCGGCCTTCAGTCACCGTCTGGGTGCTGTGAAGTAAGCAGCACTGTCTGTATCCTGGTCGGAAGACAGAATTTTCTCAGTCTTTTTTGTTTAACGTAAAATAAATGCCACATCACAAACAATGAGGTTCTCAGGATGATCAAGGAAGATAGGCACCTAATAAGAACCATCTCAGAGAGGCGAGCCCGATGGATCGGTCACATCATGCGCCACGATGGTCTTCTTTATGACATTGTGGAGGGGATGGTTAAGGGTAGAAACTGTAGAGGGCGCCCTAGGCGGGAGTATTTGCAGCAAGTGTTCGAGGAGATGAGTTGTAGCTCTTATGCTGAGCTGAATAGGGTTACCGAGGACCAAGAGGAGTGGAGATCGAGATGCAAGATTCCGTTGCTGCATACCAATCCACCGGATATCAATTCGGTGGATTGGTTTGCAGCAACTACGAAGAATAAAATAAATGTAAAATGTGCTTCTCAACGAGTTCTTTGTTTTGGCAACCTTTCTCATTCATCCACCAAGCATTCCGATGATGATCCTGGCGAGCTTTATTTAGACGGGGGATGTCAACGCAATTAAACAGTTGATGAGGATTAGAATGTGACATGTGAGAGGATGCGGATGGGTGTGTGTTACCTCGCTTGACTCCAATACCACGGATGGCGCCCCGCTGCGTGCAGTACGCATGGAACATAGGGGAGTCATTGGGATTTCTTCATCGTCGTCATCATCGCCAATCTGCTTACAGATACAATTTATCATTAGAACATACGATACCATATTTTTGACATGGCGTGCTATGTTACATTACAGTTCTCCTTGCCTCGTAGAAATAAGTTTGTGTAATATTCAAATATAATATATGAAAACTTGGCAGAAATAATTTGACATCGCTGATACGAAGAAGAATTAGAACATAACCTTAATTGGTGTGAAAGCTTACAATTTGAACACAGGAATGGACAGTGGCAGCTGACAGAACTAAGTGGCAACAATTTATAGTGGCCATATGATTCAGATATGTGAAGAAGTTCATATGTGTTTTGGGTTGTTGTTGTTGTTCTTCTTCTTCGTGTCAGCGATGTCAAATTACTTTTGCCCAGTTTTTATATATTTTATTTCAATATTACACAAACTTATTTCTACAAGGCAAGGAGAACTGTAATGTAACATAATTTCATTATTGTTGGGCACATGAAGCAGGATCTTAGGTGTGAGGCGGTCTGCAGGTCTCCACAGTTGCACAATATTGACTCTCCCTGCCGAAGCATTCTCCAGCGCTCGAGGTTGTCCTTTGTTCTACCAACTCCGTTTCTTAATCTGTTCAGGGATTTCCAGGTCCGCCAGTCAAGGTTCTTGCCAGTTAGGAGGCCTTCCTTTGGAGTAATGAAATCTTGCCAGAGCTGGAGTCTTTCAATCTGATGCGACTTCTTGCCAGAGCTGGAGTGTCTCATTTTCAGGGCCAGATGTGAGAGGTTGTGTGGATCTCAGAAAGCTGCTTTGCGACTTCAGTCTGGGTGTTGGGGGTATCTGATTATACAAGCAGTGGGACGGTTGGTTTATTGCCTTACGCATTTCTTCGGCGCAAATGACTTTGCGTCTTATATTTGGTGGTGCGATACCAGCCAAGGGGTATAGTTTAGAAATGGGTGTTGGTTTGAGGCAGCCTGTGACGACTCTGCATGCATCATTCATGGTAGTATTTACTTGATTACAATGGACTGATGTAGTGGCTTTGGGTAGTTGATTGGAAATTAAACTAAAATGCAACATAACTTTGATCTTAACTGTTTTTTTTATAAAACTGACATAAATATCGCTAAATCACCTATGTATCATGAAATTTTTCATTTTTCTCAATTTTTCTGCCTAAATAAATCACTTTAAGTGGTTTTATCATTGAAATTTTGTGTATTTAAAAAAATATATATTTGGTAGATCTAAAAGATTAATATTTTGATAGAAAAAAACTAAATGTTTACTTTCTATCAAAAAAAATCATCTCTCGATGATTAAAGGAACAGATGAGAAATGTTACAAAATAAATAGCATGCGGGAGTCACCTGCAACACATGAATGGTGGCTTTGATGCTTCCAAGCTCAAACTTGTCTCCATGAGATAACCTTTTGTTGACTAGTGGCTCCAGCAATTCCTGTGACACAAAAAAAGATTTTCAACATTAAAAAAAAAAAACAATTAAACCCCAATAAGAATGTGATTGGTCAATTCAAAAATTGTTCTGTTAAGTCAACCAATAAGAGATTCTCATTTATTTATTGCCATAATCGCGGCGGTCATAGCTCAATGGTAAAGCGTTTGCTTTGCAAACCAAAGGTCGTGGGTTCGATCCCCGACGGAGATTAAAAATAAAATGGATTTTTAATCGATTTATGAGCTCTAAAATACCTCCGGTTGGTGTGAATTTGATCCATCACCCGTAAAATGCCAGTATAGCCTATCAATTAAAATTGGTGGTAGACGAAAGTCGTCCCGTGAAGACCACCCACTCATAGTAGATTCCTGTAATAATAAAGGATGATGCGTGAATCTCGGGCTGTAGTCTATGAGGTTGGCAGATCAACACTCCATATGCAGCGTTTAGCCATATACACCATGGTAAGCGTCGTAGAATTCCACAGATGAAACTTCAGAATTACTACCACCATCTGTCGGTATTCTCCTGTATGTGTTTACATAAAAAATAAAAAAATAATAATAGGATGCCAAATTCCCTTGTGATTGGGGGAGGTATTAATATTTTGAAAAAATAATTTACTATTTAATATATAAATGATTTTACCATCAAAGTTACCTATATTTAAATTATTGGACATGAATAACAATAAATTAAATTATATAAATATTATTTTTACCATCAAAGCTGCCTGTCTAAATTATTGGACATGAATAACAATAAATTAAATTAATAAATAATATTTTTATAAGATAAAAATATCTATCAACTTACAAGGAAATTGATTATGCATTAGGTGATAATAAAATTAGTGTCTGTGATTGGTTGACTTACAAAAATATTTAAGAGACCAATAAAAAAATATACCTTAAATCTAAGATTTTATAATTTTTAGTGATAATTATAGGTTTCTTCAATTTTCTATAAGCAAAGCAAAGGAGGCAATCGGACTTCAAAGTTATATTATCAGAAAAGCAAATATTTTAATTATTTATAAATACTAATAAGTTTTGATTTATAATAAAATAATTCATAAATAGACACGAAGAAAATAAGCCGAGGTGTTCTGGGACAAGGCATAGTCAATCTAAGCTTACAGAACTGTTAAACGGCAATTTGTAGTGTTCATATACACCAAATATGGTAAAACAAACAAATAAGATAGGCAACTAACACTGCTACTATCAATTCTCTTTTAACGCACATTTTTTTTATTTATAAAGCCGACTCTTTCTATACCGTCTCTTCTATGTTGTTACTTTTGGCAAAACTGCCTCTTGGGAATAAATAGTCCAGGCCTCGGGAGCATCAGGCTAATCTTCCGATCTTATGAAAATGTCATAGGAGGATTGACTGTACTTCAAATGGAATAAAGACAATGCATGATCTTACGTTGTTGAGACGAACCCTGTGCAAGTAGCTGAGGCCTATGAGCGTTATTGTTTCCGTGTCCAGGACACACAGCACAGCGTGAAGGTCAGCAATGCCCCGCTGCATAACCAACAAACAATAAATGTAACATAACTGTACGTGTTGATAGACAAATTAAGTTTTTATCCATGAAAGCAAAGCCTGACTAGTATCTCATTTACGGCATGTAATATACGAATATAATAAGATAAACAAATATCACAAATAATGTGCCTCGATCCAACATTTTAGCACATCAGAACAAGATATCATAATGTAAAATGGTTCAGGGGGAGAGGTACGAAGCCTACCAAAAAAAAGGCAACTCAAGTGTTTTTTATGCATTCGCCAGATGAACTGGTCAAAACCATGACACTCGGCCAGAATGGCTGAACGCTGCATGCGGGGAACATGTGTTGTTTTTGTGTGTGGGGAGATTGCAAGTGTATATTTAGCTGTTTCTTGAAGAGGCCCAGTTTTTATGAGGGAAACTCAAATACTGGAAGTGCATTGCAGAGCTTACCGATGACATTTAGAAATGAATTATGGAAACTGACAGTTCTCGGCTGATATACATTAACAGTGTATGATAAAGGTTAGACGAGTTTGTTGGTTGTGGGTGGGTGCAGGGGGATTTGTTATTTAAGTTCAGAGGAGCAGCAGCCGTGGCAATAACGGTAAAAAGGACTAAGATTGTTATGTTGTCCTTTACCATCTGCACACACTCTCTCTTTCAAGTCACTTTATTAAAAAATTAACAATAAAAATAAAGCAAATAGAAAAAAAACAACAAAATACATACAATATTTATAAGAGTTACTAATACATCTGCCAAAAATAAATGATAATAATGGTTTGATGGGCTCTAGAAGATTACTCAAATTGAACAATATCACGCAATGTTACTAATAGTAGGGTTGGTATTGAAGTATTGAATATGATGGAAAGATGAAAGCTGACCCAAATCATTTTTTTATTATTTTGAGCCCCAAGGTCATGCCAGGAATTTGAGTGTACATATGTATTTGAAACAATAATTAATTCAGCTGAATGGCAAAAGGAGAGATTAATTTAAAATGCCAGCCGCTCTACAGAGCATTAGCTTCTCTGTGAAAAGAAAAACAAGGAATATGATGATCTGTTTAAATAGTATATAGTATAGTATGTCACATATGAATTATAAGTAGCAAATTTGGTATTTTGTTTTGTGTAAATTTTAATATTTATCAATATGCATAATTGAACATTCAGGTTTAAGGTGTGATTTAATATTATTTCGTCGTTTCAAAAGTCTTGGTCAATATAACATACATCTAGGGTTCATATTACACAAAATATAATATTAAATTTTTTTTTTTTAAAAAGGAATAAAATATGAAACAAAATAGAAGCCAAAAAAAACAAAAGAATCCCTAAAATGAGTCATGTTAAGCCATTTCCATCACCAGTTCCTCAGCTCAGTGATTTTTAGTTACCTGTGCCGGCAACTTGATGTCGCAGGCTGCCAAACTGCCTAAGACCAGGACTCCTCGCACCAACTCGTGCTTGTCTTCACCCAGCATCAGATCGCCCAACTTCAAAGCCTAAAGTTACGACAAAAAAATCAAATTCAAGACAATCATTTCAATAAATCGTTACTGAGAAGTGCGGACTTTTTATACTTTAGTCTCTAGCGGACTCTATGACACGCAGCTGGGTCGGCTGGACCGGAACTGAAGATATGTGCAGTGGTTGTGCGAGTACAGGGATTGAAGAGGTTGCAAGTAATTTTTCATCTATATCTTCTAAAGATGGTGAGCATTGTTTATTAATGTCTAGATTTGTAGCGTATAATCACCACAAGCAACAGTTCCTTATAATTTTGACCATAGATGTTTTGTTTTATAATCGAGAATTTTCCAGAATCATGATTCAAAGAGTTACGTCTGTTACAATTAATCCGGTTAAGATATTTACTTCAGATTACAACATTAAATACTTTTCAGCCCAAATTATGTGTAATTAGCAAAGTTAATAGTCAAATAGCTAATATTAACTCTTTACAATGATGACCGTATGCTCCTAATTAAGAGAAGACATGGCCTAACAACATCGATGTCACCAAGGATCTGCCATGACGACTTTTTACTATGGGATTTTGTCATTGTCAAGAGATCTCCCATGACATAAAGTTATATTGAGTGGAATATGGTTTAAAATAATGTCACACTCCTCGCATTTAAAGGTGCTTGGATAACAGCAAGCAGCCTCCATTGAAGTAATCACAGTATAAAGCCTTCCCTAAACAAATTTTAACATGAAAATGACGTTTCTCAAGGCGCCAAAATGGCTCATTTTATGTTTGTTTCAAATATAAATAATCGTGTATGCTAATGGAATAAATTATTAAAGTATCTTCGTTAGTATCAAATTGACAAAACGGAAAGGCAAGTATTATATTTAGTAGAACTAAAATACGCATAAACAATCATTTAAAAAAGTGTTATTTCTCCTCAAGCGTATTTTTACTTTCACTATGCGAATAGATTGAATGTGAAATTAATTTACCGGCATGATATCTAGCGATTTACTGATATTCAACATTTGATCACAACACTTTAAAACATAATATGTTACAAAGATGGTCCGTTCGTAGACAACACGCTTCAAATTGTGATCTACATGGTCTCGGTGTTGCTATTTAGTGCTGTTACTTATTATTACCGAATGGGTCAACAAACCGATCATTCGATTGGCTGAAAACCTAATATTTCTTTGGTATATGTATTAGGAATCTAATTATGTAACAATATTACAGGAGGTATTATTGGTAAATCTGTAATTAAAATATTCATATAAACATTTTCTATGCCTAGATTCAAGATAAATATTATGAAAATAACTAATAAACTTTATTTATAATATTAAGATATAAGATTAAAAAATGAATGATGAAAAAGAGTTAAGTGTTAAAATAAATGTGATCAAGAGAATAGTTTTTTAAATTTAAAATTATTTATTCTTATAATTCCTATCTACGGGGGATATCATGGGTTTTCATTTATTATTTTTTGTTGTAAATTCGAATTAATATTTTTATTTTTTGTACTTAGTATAAATTTGTGGACAATTTTGCAAAAAAATTCAAACTTTGAATGAAATTATTTCAACTTTATAAAAGTTTAAAAATTATTAGTATTTTGATAATTGTGCACGATTATCGATTTATATAAGATCTAATAATTTATCTTATATAAGAAATCTAATAAGCGTGTTTTCAAAAAATTTGTATCGAGGAACGTTAACTTTGCGATTTATTGTATTAATGTTATTTTATAGTTCGTTATTAAATATTTCGCATCGGTTGTTGGCATATGCCATCATAAGATTCCCCAACCGTTGACATCGGTTGACGTGATATATCGTTTTGCTACTTTCTTAGAATAGTTTTGTATGCATCATCTGATAGCTAAAGGATTCAAAAACTAATGTGATAGATGAAAATAGACCAGATAAATACATTTATGCTTCAAATACTAGTTTTATAATTGATAATATAATTTGTATTCAAACGGAGCTGTAATAAAAGGGTTAATAAATATTTGTATGAAAAATTTATAAATACATATACACAAAAGGGCTTTGATCTTCCACGAATGTAAGACATGACTGTTTTTAATAAGTTTATCAGGAAGAATGTTAACTAAGTGTGTTTTTATTGAGATACAATTGTATTTTCGTCAATTTGTTTTTATGTTTGTTTTTTACTTCTTCCAGTATTTGAACCGGCCTCGTTTCATATAAGCAGCATTCTGTCAGTGCGTTTTTATTTTATTGACGAACTTATACAGCCCTGAAAGTGAGTGCTATATAGGTACAAATAGTGAGTGACTTGAGATATGATCCGTATATCGTTCTTCATTGATTCTTATCCATGATATTGAAGTTCCATGGCTTAACCCGTAAGCCATAAAATTTAATTTTGGCGTTGGAAGTCTGCAAAAATGAACTTGTCACGTATGTGGTCTATGATTTTCCGCGAAAGTTCCTGCGGTGATGTTTTGATCGCATCGCGCCCCGTGCACTGCGTGACTTGAGTGTGTCAGCCGCCTGTTTGAAGAGTCCTGTATCATCACAATAACCGTCTCCCTGCCCGGGAGGAAACACAAACCTGGTGAGATTCAATCGACCGACGTTCTTCATTTTACCGGGTTCGCTTTGCTCCACGCGGCCGCCTACATGTCACGCTCTTTGTTGACATTCCTATCATTTCATTGCCAACCATGTCTCTCTCTTTATGTGCGTTTTGTTGTTTACTTGAGGCTTAATACAAAGACACATGTCAACGATAAGATTACGAAATACATTAATCTACTTATATGAAATTCTGACGTACGTGTTTATCTGCGCTTCAGAGCCCAATGGTCCTATGCTCATTCCACCAAAATTATTTATTGTTACATATTCTCATTATCAACGTAATATCGGCTCCAGCTTAGAGCATATAGCCACCACATATTGCAGCCTTGTCTAGTGTCATATCATTAAAAAAAAATCTACATAAACATTTGATTAGATTAACCTAATCTGTATCTTATCAACATTTTATTCTTAACACTTTATTGTAGTTTTTAAAATTTAATTAAATCAAAACTATAATATACATGACAGCTGATGTTCTTTATTAGCTTTCCTTATTATCAAAGTTTTCTATTAAAAATGCTGTTTTTTTCACACTTTATTATTTAATATAAAAAAATTCTCCTGCGACAACCACCTAAAAATATACAAAAAAATATCATAATCAAGAGATCATCAGAGAGAGAGGGATATTGTAGAGACAATATTAAAGCTATTTTTGAAGAGGCCGGGTGACTTTCCCAACGCTCCATATACAGTTGATATCACACAATATTTTATCAAAATTAATTTTAAAAAGGCTCACATGGATAAGGTTGCTTTGTTGACCAACCTAAATATTATTCAAGTGTCTCCATTCAATGAAAATTCTAAAAAAATGGCCATAGGACCACTACTCTCAGGTGCATGTTTATTAAATTTATCGCCTTGAATATATTTATTCGCAAGGTCAAAGACCTGCCAAAAAGTGCTTTCTATTTATAATATTATATTTCATTTAAATGTCAAAGTTCGAAAATAGTGGGGCTTTACAATATTGCGCAAACAACAAATTGTGAATTGATTAAGGAGATATCGGTTCGTAAAAATACATTTTCATCTTTTAAATCATACTATCATCAGAATTATCATTAGGAAAGTTATACTCTGCCAACTGTAAGAATTTCTAGGTTAGTTTTGATAGAATTAATTTTGGCTGTGAATCAATTTTACATGTACGTGTTTTGTTGGTCTGAATTTAATTTGTTTATCTACAACTAGGTATTCAGGCATCGTTCACCATGCACGGAAAAGAACCTGTGAATGAAGGTGTTTGGTGTGATGTCAGTGCTTAGCTTCTACTAAACAATTGTTAGAGGGCCTTAGACGATCAGTTATATTGTGCAATATTAGGCATTGAGCACTGTTGTTGGCTGTGTAGGGCTAGTGTTGAATATTAAGTTATAGGTACCTTTAAAATTATGTGAATACTAGCTGACTAACGAATTTCGTACTGCTTCAGAACCAATAAATGCTGTGTTCACTTATTTTATATGAATTAAATGAAGTTTTTTATTACCTTTAAATTGATTTGATTAGAGATGGCGTTGTGTGCAAGATTATAATGCATACAACACCATCTACTGGAACCAGCATCAATTTAAAAAGTCATTACGTACAAAATGTATAATGAAAATTGTTCTTTAATTTTTTTACATGATTTTTTTTACAATGTTTTAATAGTTCTATCCGAGATGAAGACAAATCTACCAAATCAAAAATCATGAAATCGGTCCAGCCATTCTTGAATTATAAATGGTGTAACTAACATAACTTTTTTTTTTAAATATGTAGATTGTAGCAAATAAACAGCTTTCTATGTTTCTTAAATATAATGAGACCTTACTTTTGGGACTACTTTATAGATGAAATTTCTTCATGTCAGGTGATGGCATGCGTTTACGTAAAAAGTTACTTTATTTTACATTATGTTCAACCACATCGCCTTGGATGTTGATATATTCCACGCAAGGAAGGCCCACTTCAGGCACGAAATCCACGAATCTGTTTGGATAAATAATTTTTTAGTCATCTGTTTGATGAGCATTGGGACTTTCTGTTGCTTGTCTTTATTGCTTTGTTTTTCTTTAGTACTTAATCATAAGTACCTTTATTTATATATTATTTCTTTTAGTATTATCTTGTTTCAGGATCATATTAAATATAATTTGTAACGTTTCTGAAATAAATAAATAAAATTAAAAATTACATTGATTTTGTTTACAGATGCTCTGTTGATATGAAGCCTCCCAAGGAGTGCCCCGGGGGCCCTCGCTCTGCTGCCGAGCCCGGCTCGTCCTCCATCATGCAGGAGATCGACCATTCCTCGTCCATCATGCAAGAGATCAATCACTCGATGCTGCTCCGCATGGAGGACGATGACATAGTTGACTCTCTGCAAGTTCTGCAGCCGCGAATCGCCGAACCTAAAGAGGCGCCTTCCAAGGTAGGTCACTGATCCTCAATTAAGTAAATATCAAACATTCGCTGTTGTCACATTTTTTTTTTGTTATTACACAGTAAAACACCGACAGATGATGATAGTGATTCTGAAGTTTCATCTGTGGATTCTATAACACTTACCATATTACATATGGCTATGCTAACGTCATAGACTACAGCCCGTCATTCACGCATTATTTAATTATTACAGAAATTCTACTACGAATGGGTGGTCTTCACGGGAGGACTTTTGTCTACCACCAATTTTGATGAATAGGCTATGACTGTCATTTTTCAGGCGAGGGATAAAATTCATACCAACTGGGGTATTTATATAGTAACATTAAGGTTAACAACTGACAATACTTGGTGAAACTGCATAATTATATTTTTAAATTAATTATAATTAAAATATTAATAAATTTAAAATATCTAGTTTTGATTTACATTTATTTTAAATGATTACGTGTTTCGGCCTCCCTGGAGACTATCTTCAATAATTCTTCAATAATTGTTTGAAGTTTTTGTAAAAGCTTATAAATCGATTATTTTTTAATTTTTTAAATCTTTGTCAGGGATCGAAGTCACAACCTTCGGTTTGGTAAGCAAACGCTTAATGACGATGTTTATTGTTGCAGACGCAAGCGTTCGAGTCCCTGCCCTTGGTGTCGGGCATCGAGAGCTTCCAACTTCTGGACGCCGAGGAGGAGCTGACTGTGAGTTCAGCGGAGCAGCTGGCGCAGGGACTGTCCTGCGCCCCCGACACGCCCATGAAGGTCATCTCCATGCTGGGCAACTCCGGCGATGGCAAATCGCACACCTTAAATCACGTAAGTTCAAAAAACAAACATACGAAAATGTTCCCTGTGTATTTAACAAGATTTTATTTTATACATATTTTTATCAATTGTACAAACTTTTTAGTTATTCTATATAAACTTTTAGTTCTGTGAAATAAATTAAAATAAGCAGAACAAAATATCACACAGAAGACTAAACAAATGAGCGGACACAAAAGATGACAATGATAATAAAGGAGCTAACTAAATCAAGAGGGTCGAGGATCTCTGTTTTCCGGATGATAAATAAAATATTTAAATTTTACGTCTTTAATGGATTTTTAGGTCTTGTTTCGAGGATTGGAAGTCTTCAAGACCAGCAACACGGCTGCTGGAGGAACGGCCGGTGTCTGGGCGGCGTGGCAGCCGGCGTATCGTCTGCTGTGTCTGGACACCCCTGCACCGCGAGCTTCCTCAGTTCTGTTACTCAAGGTATGACTGTGGGCCCATAGCTTACCCAGTATAATTCCTCTCCCTCTATTATAATGATGTTGACTGCTATTATCCCTTAAACTATATGGCCATTTATCTACATTGAAGACTCATCTTGAACACTATTATTTATTAGGAGATATTTTGCCCTGATAGACCTGTTACGGACGTCTCACGCTGAAAACGACAGCTGTTGATAGTTATGTGTTATGATATAGGAATTCGATGGTTTATTACACTTTGCATCCCACGAGTATTATCGGGCGGACCTTCAATAAAGAAACAGTCCGTGAGCCCCGACCGATTGTTAGAAAGGGGGCCATAAATATTCAATAAGCCAAAAACGTCGCCCTTTGTTGGCCAGCGTGAGATGCGTCTATTCTCGGGAAGATGTCATAAATATTAAATATTCAGAAAGTGTTCCTTTGTTTAGTAAAGCGTGCGAACGGGCCTAGGATGCGTTTCAGTTTTAGTAATAAAACCCTAAGAAAGGAATACAGACTCGTGCGACCGTAACTATTCTCACGGCCGCAAAAGTAGGTACCAGAAAATTAATGTATAAAAGCACCGACTTGAACGTTAAATAAATCAGTTTAGACTTGAATCTCTTGCGTTTCATTTCTATCTCCCACCCTCCTGTGAAGCCGCGCCGGCTGCCTGAAATCTGGAGAAATGAGGCTGTCCGCCCACTTCAGATTGATGGCGTAACTAGTTACCTTACAAGTAACTGGGAGAAGATGGTCTAGTGAAGAGCGGAAAACCGATACACGCCCGTAGAGCGGATCGTCAGCGGAACTGGAAGCTGTCGTCTACATTTGGTCCTTCGAACCGGATTCTGCCTTCGTGAAGAAGATCATCTCCTGACCTGATCATGCCTGCCAATCGATCACCGATTGCAACGCGATCAGGAAGCAACCGTGGAACTAACATGGAGGAGGACGACGCCCGATCAGAATCGGGGGAGTCAATGAGGTCCGTGGACTCCAGAGAGGCGCGCCGCAAGGCTGACCAGTCGCTGAACTCTCACCGACATGATGGCCCAGCTCGTCGCAGCCGTGACGACAAGCAGCGCGCAAACCAACGCAGCCGTGACGACAACCAACGCAGCCATCGCAAGCTTGGCCGCCAGCCTACAAGTTCAGCGGACCACGGAGCTCCCGCCCGCACATGAAGCGGACGCCGTGCGGCCCGCAGTACGGGCGAAGCAACTCACGCCCCGATGCAGCAGCCCGCCACGCCGAGGTCTGTGCAAGTCATACGGGAGCCTGAGGAGGACCACTACCGTGCAGCCTGCAGCGCCGGTGAGTCAGTCCCGCCCGCACATGAAGCGGACCGCCGTCCGGCCCGCAGTACGGGCGAAGCAACTCACGCCCGATGCAGCAGCCCGCTTACGAGTGGGTGAGGCAGGAGCCAGCCGCGCAAGAACAGCTGAGCTCCATGACTGGTCGTGAAGAGCGCGCGGGGCAAGTGGCTGCCGCGGTTCGAGAGCGCCCAGCGCCGTGTCGGTCGGGCGCGGAAGCCGAGGCCAGACGGCACACAAATGAGTGGGTGAAACAATCGTGTCCCCCAGTGGACCACCAGAAACCCCCTCAGCGACGACGGACCAAGCCGCAATGCTTGCAGCCGTTTTAAAGGTGTTAAACAGAGAAGGCGAGTCAGCAGGGACCTCCGGTACGCGGCACTACGGGAACGACCCTAAGCTGGCCACACTTATTGCCAAGACCAACCTGAAGGACCTACCCCAATTCGGTGGTGACCCCATGGACTGGCTGATATTTAAAAGCGCCTTCGAGGACACCACGACCGCATACGACCTCTCTCACCGAGAAAACCTCGGCCGTATACGGAGCGCGTTGACAGGGAAAGCCAGGCGAGCGGTGGAAAGCCTGCTAATAAACCCGAAAAACGTACCGGAGATTATGACGGCACTCGAAAAGAACTTCGGAAACCCAGAGCTCGTAGTGAACAGGCTGATGGAGCAGATCAAGAGGTTACCGAAGCTTCATGACTCTATTGCCCCGAATGCACTCATAGTGACCGAGTTTGCGACGCAGGTATCAAACATCGTCACGACCATGGAGCACTACGACTGTGACCTGCACCCTGCTGCTCCGAAACTCCTGTCCGAGATGGTGCTGAAGCTACCCCCAGCCTTGATGTGGCATTGGGTGATTATGCGGGACAACCATACGAGGAGCACCCCGAGAGACTTCGCGCGATTCCTGCAGGATATCACCGACGGATTGCCCCTGAAGGGGTGCACCCCGGTGCAAATCGAGCCAACATCTCGAACCGAGAAGAGGAACGCTCCGAAACAAGTGTTCATGACGGAAAAGTTCCAGAGAGAGTGAACTGCGTGATGTGCGACGGGCCACACCAGATTGGCTCTTGCGCAAGTTTCATGAATCTGGAGCAGCCGGAAAAGTGGAACATTGTGCGCCGACGGAAGCTGTGTCAGTCGTGCCTGAACGAGCGCTGCCACAGCACGGTATGCCACGCAAAATGCGGCAAGGATGGCTGCCAAGGCAGACATCACCGGACATTGCATCAACCGCGGGCACCACATACTCCGACAGCAGCCCCTGAACGTAAGGTACTTCATGCGTCGAATCGAGAAGACGCAGTGACCCTTAAGGTCCTGCCGGTGAAGTTGAGTGGGCCCAAAGGGTCAGTGAACACGTACGCCCTCCTGGACGAAGGCTCGACTGTGACACTTGTCGAACAGGAAGTGGCCGCCGCCATCGGAGCATATGGCCCGCGTGCTGGACTACGCATAGCGGGCGCGGCAGGCATTAGTGTAAACGAAAGTGGTTCGAGACGAGTGAGGCTGACGATAGCCGGGGACGCGAGCACGTTCGAAGCGGTCGCGTACACCATTAAGAGACTTAATCTAGAGACCCACGTGTGCGCTGACGAGTGAAAGCAGTACAAAATACAGAACGATCAATGTGCGACCTCAACTGCTGATCGGCCTGGACAATGCGCAGTTGATCGTACCGCCCGGAGGCGCGAACGGAAAGTGGTCCGCGGACGGAATGATCGTGAGCGACACGCCGCTAGGTCGCGTCACGTTCGGAGGCAGCCCGGCCATTACGCAAGCTAGCGAAAGCTCGAAGCCTCAAGAAGCCGATGGACGGAGAAGCGACCACGGTGAGCCGAAGACGGTCATGGTGAGCCTCAAGAAGCCGTGCCGAGACGACGCGCTGGAGGCCCTCGTAAAAACCAATTTCGCGCTTGAGACAGTAGGAGTCTCGGCGACGCCACGAGTCAATGCAGCCGACAAACGGGCACTCGAGATCATGGACGCCACGACGAAGCAGCTTTCTACCGGGAGGTGGGAAACGGGACTACTATGGAGAGAGGATGCCTCAACGCTCCCGGACAACAGGAAAGCCGCCGAGAAACGTTTCAACTCGCTGATGCGAAAATTGATTAAAGACCGCAACAGGGACTTATACGCGGCCAGCGGCGAAGCTGGCGGTTTTCAACACAGAACGAGTCGAGACGTCCGAGGCAGAGTACAGCAGAGACTGCACGGTGGGAGTGTTACGTCACGTCTCACGCTGAAAACGACAGCTGTTGATAGTTATGTGTTATGATATAGGAATTCGATGGTTTATTACACTTTGCATCCCACGAGTATTATCGGGCGGACCTTCAATAAAGAAACAGTCCGTGAGCCCCGACCGATTGTTAGAAAGGGGCCATAAATATTCAATAAGCCAAAAACGTCGCCCTTTGTTGGCCAGCGTGAGATGCGTCTATTCTCGGGAAGATGTCATAAATATTAAATATTCAGAAAGTGTTCCTTTGTTTAGTAAAGCGTGCGAACGGGCCTAGGATGCGTTTCAGTTTTAGTAATAAAACCCTAAGAAAGGAATACAGACTCGTGCGACCGTAACTATTCTCACGGCCGCAAAAGTAGGTACCAGAAAATTAATGTATAAAAGCACCGACTTGAACGTTAAATAAATCAGTTTAGACTTGAATCTCTTGCGTTTCATTTCTATCTCCCACCCTCCTGTGAAGCCGCGCCGGCTGCCTGAAATCTGGAGAAATGAGGCTGTCCGCCCACTTCAGATTGATGGCGTAACTAGTTACCTTACAAGTAACTGGGAGAAGATGGTCTAGTGAAGAGCGGAAAACCGATACACGCCCGTAGAGCGGATCGTCAGCGGAACTGGAAGCTGTCGTCTACAAGACCTTTGATGCTTAACACGTTGACCGCCAGCACTGTTTTTTGTAAAGTGACCAAAAATGTTTTGTGTCTTTAGATGTTGGATAGTCATAAAAATCACGCCGGATGGGATCTTCTGAAGAGCACTTTGCACGGAGCGTGCAGCCGACAACGAAAATTGTATTCTTAAGTCAAACGGCGCGATTTTTATGACTCAGTGTCTGCCGCCAATGGCCACCATGGCGGTTAACTTGTTAAAAATATTTTTTATTTTTATTCAAATATTAAAAAGATACATTTTTTTAGACAGTAATTTACATTCCAATGTTTTTTTTTTTTTTTTTAGATTTGCTTACCACACCACTTAAAGATAAGATCTTGTGTTTGGCGTGGGATTCATCTGTTATTTTTCAATTTTATATATTTATACAGAAATTTACATATACACATTTATACATTTACATGATTTTGATATAATACTAATATTAGACGTGGCTTCTCTGCGGAGGTCGGGGGCACTTGTCTCAATCCTCCGCAGGGTAAGATCACGAAAGAAACCGAAAAAGAAGTAAGACTGGCGGCGCTCGCAGCATGGCAGAGCAGATGGTCGACCTCGCTCAAGGGTAGACACACATATTCCTTCTTTCCTTCTGTCCTCGATAGAATGGAGATGCCGTGGCTTATTCCAAACCACTGGACTAGTCAATTCATGACTGGGCACGGCAATTTTAAGGCTAAACTCTTCAAGTTTAGCCTCGTTGATAGTCCAGACTGCCCATGCGGCAGCCCCTTGCAGGACGCTGAACACGTTCTGTGGCATTGTCCAATATTAGATTTAGCGAGGCAAAGGCTCCTTAGCATAATCCAACAGAAGTCTGGACCGGTTGGATATATCGATCTCATATCTACGGAGCCCAACTACCATGCATTTTCTGTATTCGCGGCGACCTTCGGCGAAGAAGTCTAAAAGTGCAAATTTTAACGTCTCAACTACTAACTTTTACACCCATGTGTGGTGTTGCTCACCAAAACCAGTTACTTGTATAATGAGAATGTACTCTGAAAACAATGCCTTGGTAAGTGCTCCCAAGGAGCGCAGGTACAAGACGACCGGCCCGGGGGCCTAAGGCCCCAAAAAAAAATAATAATAATAATAATACTAATATTATATAAATAAAAAATTTAAGACACTATATATAGAATTAAATATATAGAATTAAATATATTTGGTAGTTTTTACATTTAGTCACCTGGATTGTAGACATATTAAAGATTAACTTTATTGTCAGCATTCTAAAAGGTCACACACATGTTTTGGTTTCCCAGGTGTTAGCTGCTTCCGATCTGGTGATCTACCGCACGAGGTCAGAGCGCCTTTCTACCGATTTCTTCAACTTCCTCGGCCAGGCTTCCAAGGCGTACACCGATCACTTCCAGGTACCTAAATATGAACCTCTGCTATCACCATCTATTCCCTCCTATGGTCTCCCGATTCCTTTTACTCACCAAACATACAGCGAGAAGTCACTACCAAGAAGGAGCCCTCCAAAGCAACCCACGACACACTCCACCCTATATTTGGGTATCAAAAGATAACCAGACGGCCCAAATGAAGAAGAAGTTTCCTACAGTCGACAACGGAACTGGTGATACCTGAGGCCACCCTGCGGCTGAACATGTGGAGAAGCACAACTGAGGGAAATGCTTGGATTGCCCTAAAAGAGGACCTAGCCCCTGGACACGACCAGGGGTGGAATATATGGAGGTCCCTTAACAGACTTCGGACCGGAGTATGCAAAACGAGAACACATATGAAAGTCTGACAGTTTGACAACGGCGTGGAGCAGACCCTGTCACACCTTCTGGAGTGTGCGCTGTGTCCAAGTAGCTGCATCCAAGAAGACCTGATGATGGCCGAGTGTAGCGCCATCGACGTCGCCCACTTCTGGGCAGATAGGATCTGACCCTGTTGTTTCCGACACGATTATATAATCGATCAAGCTAGATAATTTGTATAGTGAATGAGTGATGTGCTTACAGAGGGTGATGGAGGCTGCCGGGCATCCGACTTCCCGAGGTCCCGCCATCATCGTCAGCCACGAACCTCGCCACACTGCACCCCTCACCACAGGTTAACCTTACATCTCTACTATCTTTTTTCTTTATTTCTGAAGACCCGGTACAATTATAACCTACATTTTACATACGGTACATTGGTTATGTTTGGTGGGGTTGATGCAACAAAATAATATCTAATTTTAAATAAATAAGGATTTCATACCTTGTTATAGAATAGTATGGTTCACATTGAGTACTGTTTCACTTGATGGAAGACTGCAGTTTCGCGATCTATGAAAGCTTCATCAGTTTCAATGTGCACATACATGGAATTAATGAATCTTGTGTCAATGTGATCTATATTAAAACAATGTGTGAAATTCTTATCTATTTGATATTAAAACGAATCTCAAAGTGAATGGTACAAATATAAATAAGTGACAAATATATTTAAACACAAGAAGTTGCACTGCAGGCACTGGAAAGGCAGCCAACCTAATAAGCCTGTAAAACATTGCACACTTATTCACCTTTGGATACAAATACTTTCAAACCTGAAAACTGACGAAAATCACCTCGGGATTACAAAGTCCTTGACTTACTGATTGAATAAGCTTCCTGAGGCTTAGGTTTGTGAATGCTGCTTCAGTAAGGGAGCAGACATGGTAATAATGAAGTAACCACAATATTTTAAAGGATATTATGTTATATATTGGCAGGAAGCCTGGGTGAGACTCCGGTGGAACAGATGTTGGCGAGAGTGCGGGAGTTAGGCTTCAGCACAGAGGGTCTGGGGCCGCTTTATTACCTGGCGGGGGCGCCCGGACCCGCGCTCAGCCGCCTGCTGGTGCAGCACCTCAGCGAGCGCTCCAACAGGTGAGTGACATATTTTTATCATCGGTATTTATTTGTGGTCCATAATAGGCTGATATGTATCGGCTCGGAGGACAAATGACTTGACACCGAAAAAAGCAGCATCAGCTTGTGACAGGGAAGCAACAAGATGTCTACTTCAAAGGAAGCGTCCAGAGACCAGAGTTGAATTAATACTTTCTAGGGATTTCGCTTCAAGATAAAGATACTATGATTTATATGCTTTTTTATGCAATTGCATGCAGGAAAGCACAATCAGTCGAAACGTTCAGCCAGGGCGGCTGGACTAGATTACAAGTGTTCTTGCAGAGATCCAAATTGTATGAAGGAGGAAACACAGATGCCGAAAGAGCATTCTAAATATTTACGGTGGCATTTAAGTAGGAACTATGGAAACTGCCAGTATGGTCAGGAAGGGGACCTGACTCGAACCTTGACCAGCTATCAAGCAAGGTTGGCATCAGACTGCTGAGGCCACGTGGGGAAGCGTGGTACCTTCTTTGACAACTATATTGTTGAGTGGAAGTGCAGTTCCAGATATGCACACTGGCATTGTTTGGTTGGCTTATCGTTGGGTCATTGTATGTCACATGTATAATGTCTATTTAAGCACATTGGACGACCAGTATCGATGCATATATGTTGAATCAATGGGGAGTATTAATCAACAGTTCCCGTTGTTGATGTGTAGTTTATGTTTCAGAACCCCCCGAACCCCGGAGTCTGTGTTGGCCGGGTTGAGGAGCCTCAGCCGGCGCTTCCGCGGCCGTCTCACCTGCGACCTTGGCTGCCAAGCTTGTCCTGCCAGGTAACCACCTCCGCCTTCATTCTTAACACGTTAACCGCCATGTCAGCCAGTGGCGGCTAATGGGACATGCATACATTTGATTTCCGTTTTGCTCTGTCGGCTGTGCGCTCCCTACAACCGGCTATTCAGAATATTCGATGTATTAACTTCTACTAAGAGTGGTTAATGTGTTAACTTCCAAGAACAAGATATTTCCAAAAAAAATTAGAGGATTTTACAATTCTTTCAATATTTTGTATATATACCCGTAAAATACATTTTTTGTAATTATAATCAATCAAATCAGAAATATTATAAATATATTATAAAATGTCAAATGAAAAATATTTTTATTTAATTTCTATAAAGATTGTTGTGTATTATACAACAAGTGCAATATCATTTGATTATGCATCGCTTTAAGTATTATGAAGGTGTGTTCAGAGTCATCAAAATAATATTACATATAAATAATACTTGATGATGCCTAAAATATAATATTTAAAAGTATTAGCTGCATTATCAATGTAAAACCCCTTTCAATTGATTAAAAATGATCATTAAACATGTTTTGCTATTAGGCATCATGTTCATTATCACAATAAATATATGTATTAACATCCTCCTCTCTTTAAAAGGTGTTACTCCGTCGAGAAGATAGAAATAAGAGACGAAAGATTGTATATCTAGGTTTTCGGTACCAGTCAGCAAGGGCTATATCATGCTGATGTCAGTATCATAAAAAACTGTCAAAAAAATTAAGGTTTTCAATTATACTTTTTTTAAATTTGTAGATTCTAAAAATATAAGTAAATCAAGGATGTAATTACTCAATCTCCCTATATTTGAAGGAACTGGTTAAAGAACTATTATGTATGTTTCTATGAACTATTTTATGTTTCAGATGCATAATGTCTATGGGTCACCATATAGATCACTTGCCGCATAGTACAGAAGAAAAATGCAGGTAAGCATTCTACTTGATAAATACATCATATCAAATTATATTAAGCTATTATGCAATGTGTTTAATATACAATATTAAATCATAACAAGTTAATTGAGACCAATCATATTGGCACCAATGATTTTATACCTGTGTCTTCCTCTTCATTGGTTCCAAAAACGAAAGAGAGAGTTATGTGAATGTTTTTTTTCTAGTGCCTTCCAAAGTAAATATTAAAAGAGTATTTTTACTGTAACTTTTAATTAAACCGAAGTGAAAAATACATTAAAATAATATCATACAATAGCCAGGAGGAAGAAAACAAAGAAGTCGTGTGTCTAACGAATTGAATTTGAGTTGTAATCAAAAACGCGGGAATTCTTATCATCAATTGAATCACACATTTATCTATTTTTTCTGTGCTTATTTATAGTTAAATTGTCATGACAATGACAGGATTGCAAGTAATATTTATTTATGATGAAATTTCAATTTATACATCATTTCTTGTTTTAGATATCAACAGCAGTATGAAAACAAGATCTTGGTCTGCCAAAAGTGCCAGGAAAAGGTATGGAATATCACAACCATCAACATTTACTATAGTCATTTGATAAGTTTAGTATAAGACCCTGTGAAAAATTGTGGCCACTGTAAAGAAGTGATGAGAAGAAAGAAAAAGAAATCGTCTGTCTGTCTGAAGAATGTGAAATGAATATGGATGGAGGAGAAGGTAAAACTTATCTAACTTCTTTGGTTTTCATGACCAGATTTGGTATTGTGGCTTTTGGGTCACACAGTCATCAACCCTGACGAAGACCCCTGCAATGGCGGTCGAAATATTGGAGAAGAGTAATTTGTCACACACGACGACTAAACCCAAAAGCCATAATACCGTAAAACTTATCATAAATGAAAGGTTTATTAACCCTTTCATTACGTCTCGGTGGAATACAAATAATACTGTCAATTATAAAACTAGTATTTGAAGCATAAATGTACTTATCTGGTCTATTTTATACATCACATTGGTTCTTGTATCTTTTAGCTATCAGATGATGCATAAAAAACTATTCTAAGAAAGTAGCAAAACTATATATCACGGCTACCAATGTCAACGCTAGGGGAATCTTACATGCCGTATATCGGGTACCAATGCCAACAGGTTAATAATGAATAAAAAGAATCGCAGCTGAAAAAAATACAAATGTTGTCTTTGAGTTGAAAGTGTCTTTAAAAGAACTGCAACTGATTATTTGTAAATTATTCAACAATTTTTACAACTGATTTAATTGTTGTCTAAATCTTAAAAGCCATAAAGAAGATATATTTTAAAACATTATTTTTGTTGAAAGATATCAAGAGTTAAAGCGCTTGACTGTCACATCATCCACAGAGTCCATCATCACCAGTCTGTGTCCATCCACTGATGAATAGGCGTCCCGCATGATGTTTCCACCCTCTTCCATCCTCCGCCTTCCACATCCAGAGTGCATACTGGGTGGTAATTGCTAGTGTTTGTTTTCAGGTGAAGACCTCCTGGGCGGCCGGCCCCCAGGAGAGCTGGGTAGGTGTGGCACGCTCCGCATGGAACGGCTACGAGCTCATCTGCCAGCGCTGTGGACCCGTCTACAGGTAGTACACGTTCTACTAAAACACTATGAAAGTCAACTCTTTATACCACAATTATTCAGAAGGGGACTCCCACTAGAATTGAACAGTTGCTAATTGATCATAATCTGAATGACCGCATCATCAAGGAGATTTCCTCCGGTGTGACGCAGGAAAGTCTAGTCACTCTTTATTATACCCTTCTTTGTTTGAAAAATGTCTACTGTTATCACTTCTATATAGCCCTTGCAGGCTGGTACCGAAAAGCCTCTCGTCGGACACACATATATAAAAATGTTATTAACATAAAAGATGGCGCTTGCAGGCGCCATTAGTTTCATATATGGCTGATATGTGATCTACGGGCTCTGCGAGTGTTCAAGCGCAGTCCGAGTGACTTTCTGCCCAGGTCTTGTCAGGTACAGATTATTCATTGTTTGTGGCCTGGGCAAAATACTGAAGTTTTTCATTAATTTATTTTAAATAAATTACAATGTGCTTCATAGTTCATAGCTTTGTGACCTGCTCCTCATCGAGTTGCCACGCGTTCTGATGACAATCCCAGCGAAGCAGAGTCCTTTTTAATATGAAGGATGTCACTACATTTTATAGAATAAATGTGCCCATAATTATGAAGGTGGTCCAAGATATTTAAAAAAAATCATTTATTTCAGTTCACAATGTTGTAAATTGATATAATCTCCATCCAAATTGAATTTAAAAATTCTAAATATGATATTTTTTGCAATATGAAAAGATCTCTTTTGTCTCGTGTGATGGTCAGCTAAGAAATATTAAAAGTAGATGGTTAGAAAGATTTATTTTAAAGAATATTTTAAATTGTAAATTCAAATAAATTGGAATGGTTGCTTGTTAGCCTCACACTGAGTGTAGATGTTATTCAACCCAGTTATGATTGTACGACCTTGTTCTGTGGCAGAAGCAGACAGTACTGGTTTGGGAACCGCGACCCAGAGGAGTCCGCCGTCAACACGGAGACAGTCCACGTCTGGCCAGAGGTAAACTAATATAAATATTAATACATTTTTATGTAAACACATGCAGGAGAATAATGAAAGACGGTATTGTAGAAATCTCATCTGTGGATTATATGACGCTTGCCTTGTTTGAGTTTGGCTAAGATTTGCATGTTGATTGTTGATCTGCCAACATCATAGACTACAACCCGGCATTCACGCATTCATTCATTTTTACAGAGATTCACTATGAACGGGTGGTGTTGATGAGACGATTTTCATTTATTACCAATTTTAATTAATAGGCCATGACTGGCATCTTACAGATCGATGGATCACACCAACGGGGTATATTTATAGACCTTAGAAATTGATTAAATATATATTTTATTTTAATCTCTTTTGGGGATCGAAACCATGACCTTCGGTATGGTAAGCAAACATTTTACCACTAAGCCATACCCGCTGGCAGCATTTGCAGTAATATAGAGAAATTTGGGTCTATGTCTACAAATCAAAAAAATGTATTTCATCTTTCTTGGGAGACCATCGTCAAAGTTGGCAAAAGCTATTTACTTTTTATAGAATTACATCTGAGTTAACTACATTTAAATACAAGCTAATTTCTCAATTTTAATAGATACCACGGGGAAGAAAGGTGTTGCAGTGAACCTGCAAATCGAAACGGTTTTAATCCATAATAAAAAAAATGACACACCTAAAAAATCTGACTGATAAAAAGTTACTTGACCAGCAAAACAAAAAATGCCTGAGTATTAAAGTTGATATTTTAAAATATTTTAGCCTCCGAAAAATTCCACGGATCGGCAAGACAGCTGCAGGGCCGCCACATGCTGGAGGGCGCGGGCAGCCTGGCGCGCGCCATCACCTCCTACTGGATCGCAGACAAGATGGCGCCCTCGTACTGGCAACCCACATCACAAATAACGGTAACACCCTCTTTTTTTTCATTACATTTTTATCTGCTTTTACCATTCAGTTTGGTGTAGTTCACAAAAATTGATTTGATTTGATTTGATTGAAATTTACATTTAATGAGCTTTGTAAAACGCAAGGACATTAGGCAGTTCAAAATGGTTTTATAGCTTCGATCTCTCTCTCTCTCTCTCTCTCTCTCTCTCTTTAGCCTCGCCATTTCCCATCATCTGGGGTTGGCTCTCCTTGTGCACATTCACCATGTCTGTCTGTCCTGCGCTGCATTCTCGGTCAAGCCCAGAGTTTTCAGAACCTTGTCTACAGTTACAGTCCAGGTTACCTGTGGTCTTCCAGGTTTTCTTCTCAGCGTGGGTATGTTGAGGGCTTTCTTTACCATGTGGTCCTCATCTCTCTGTGTCACATGCCCATACCATCTTAGGCGGTTTTCCCTTATCTTTTAAGGTATGGGGGCCACCCGAAATGAATCCCGAATATGCTCATAGGCGGTTTTATTGCTTAGATCAATAGTGTATATATTCAAAAATATATTTTTAAAAAATTAAGGTTATATTTCAAGTCCTTCGTACATTACGGATGTCAATCGGAGCAAAAAAGAAAAGAAATAAAATCCACAAAAGATGTGATTTTAAAACTCAATCAGGCGTATGAGGAAGATTAACCACTTCATGCTCGCGCTCGTATCGGTGCGGGAAAATTGTCCACGTCGTTACGCTCGCGCTCGCACCGGTACGAGCGTTCACATTCCGTTTTTGCCGCTCTTGCATATGTTCGATGTTTACGCAAATACAAAAAAAAGGGATACACCACACGTCTAAAAAAAAAAATCTCTCAACTAGGGCACAATTTCTGAAGAAAACTCCTTAAAATATTCAATTAGGTTCTCAATATAAAAAAAAACTTCCTTGTCCCAATCACTTCTTATAATTTCATTCCATTAATAAAAAATAACAAAAAAGCATAATAATCAGCCTGTTTAAGTATTTGCCCCCCTTAAATTACTACAATGGCGGCAGTTATATATATAATAATCAAGCTGCAAATAATCAACTAAAATATATTTATCATTGATTTCCATACAAAATCGTCTTTCAATTACTGTTAGGAATGGGCCACTTTATTAATCTTTTGGGCAAATATACACACTATAATATATCAGATATTGCTTATAGTTTTGTATTCTTATATATAGTAAGTTAATTTTAAATATTACAACAGTAGATGAAGCTGTAGTGTGAAGCTACAAATTCCATGTAAAGCTCATGACCGCAATAGATGTCATACGCAGTGAATGGGTTGATAAAAATAATTGTCTACGTTAACCTGCATTATAGATATAAAGGTGTATATCTACTTTTCAGAACTGTGCTGTGTGTAACTGCTCGCTGGAGGCCGGGCCGGACCTGCACCACTGCCGGGAGTGCGGCCAGGGCGTCTGTGGCGCTTGCTCGGCCACGCGGCGCCGCGTGCCGCACCGCTGCTGGCCGGAACCTGTCAGGGTTTGCGATAACTGCCGTGGCCTGACAAACCCCCAAGGTACGACATACCAAATTTATTGAAATTATTTGATTATTATTGTGAATTATAAAAAAATAAAAAACTTCTGAGAAGGAAGACTTTTTTTGATAAAAAATTCCATTCGACATATTTTTTTTTTCATTTTTTTATTCTTTTGATATTTTGTCAGGTGACCATGACGAAGGTGACGTGATGGTGAGGAAGGCCGGCGAGTACATGGTGGACGTGCTCAGTCCCATAGCCGCTGCCCTCAAATATCCTAAAGGTCAGGAAACGCAACATTTTGACTTATTTATATATGATATTGTTTTTTTTTAAATAATAGAAATATCAAAGGACTATGAAAGAAAAATAAAGTATGTTATAAGGCCTTGACAGAGTTTCGACTCTATAGCCTTCTCATATACTCGATCAAATCAAAGTATTTGACTTAACTCAGATCCGGCAGGTATAGCTTAGTGGTTAAAACATTTGCCTACTAAACTGTATGTTGTGGGTTCGGTCCCCAAGAGATTAAAAAAAAAAAAACTCCGGTTGGTGTGAATTTGATCTCTCACCTGAAGAATGCTAGTCTTATTGATCAAAATTGGTGGCAGACGAAAGTCGTCTTATAAACACCCATTCATAATGAATTCCTGTAATAATTGAATGATGCTAAAATGTCATGCTGTGGTCTATGACATTGACGCATCAACACTCTACATGCAGGGCTTAGCCATATGTAGCATGGTAAACGTTATATAATCCTCAGATGAGACTTCAGAATCACTAACACCAATTATCAGTATTCTCCTGTATGTGTTTACATAAAATAAAAAAATTGAAACTCCGAGAATAGTAATGAAGTTTAATTTTCGAGAACTTAAACCACAGTAAGGTTTTGGATATGGATTATTCCTGGATATGTTGTTTACAAGTTTCTTGTTGCTTACAGACATTCTGACAGAGTTGGCGCGCCCGGCGTACTGGGAAGCTGACGAGCGAGCCCCGCACTGTGCTGGCTGCAGCGCCCTGTTTGGCCCCAGCGGCGGGCGAGACGCCCGACATCATTGTCGCCAGTGCGGACGATCGGTCTGTGCAGCGTGCTCACCACACAGGTAACTGGTTCAAGTCTTACTTCATCACTCGAGTTCATCTCGCCTGCCGAAAAAGGTTATCTGATGATACCAACTCGATATAGCCCTAAAAGGTGGTGCCGAAAAGCCTCGATATACAATATATTTTTGTTTGCTTGTCTGAAACGCACATAAATAAATTTTAATCTAAGTTTTACATTTAAGTAGTTAAGTTTTATAAGACGCGGTGTTTACAGGCGCCATTTTTTAAATTTGATTTTGACAGTCGCTACTTGTCCTGAGAGAGCGGATAGTTCGCCAGATGACCGCTATGTGGTCTTTAGGCGCTGTGACTGTCACTACTGCCATCCGTGACAGTCTCTGCCCGGGTGCCATAAAGTAAACAAGCCTGTTCTGCCCGGGAATAAGACCGAATTTTGACAGTCTTTAAACATCAAATAAATGTGCTTCTCGATAAATTCTTTGCTTTGGCGACCTGCTCCTCATCCATTTAATTTTAAATATTGTTTCATGTTTTATTTTCAGAGCCCTGGTTCCAGAGCGTGGTTGGAATTATCCTGTCCGGGTCTGCACTCGGTGTAAT
The DNA here is from genome assembly GCA_022606575.1 of Glossosoma conforme. Taxonomy (NCBI): domain Eukaryota; kingdom Metazoa; phylum Arthropoda; class Insecta; order Trichoptera; family Glossosomatidae; genus Glossosoma; species Glossosoma conforme. The sequence goes on from JAGTXR010000149.1 coordinate 1,016,869, forward strand.
GATGCCGCTCCCAAAGCTCCTTGATGACCCAGTGTTAAAGCTGTACAAGTGTTGAGAAGATGAATTTGCCGACATTGAAAGAGAGAAGAGTGACTTCATTTTAAGACAACGGCTCATCTTGCCATTGAAGAAGACAAACAGGATATAAACACAACATTGAATTGGAAAGAACATAAAAAAAAGTTGAACAATTTCTTTCCTATTTAATACTAAGATTTTATACAAAAAAGTTCAAAATATTATCAGGAAAATATCATAATTCCGTATACAAAGTAAGCAAAAAGGTAATTTGTCATTAATTTGTTTGCAAAGGATTATAACTCTGATTGAAATAATGATGTACATAAACTAAATTGTTTGATGGTTTGAGGGATCATTTAAAAAATCTATTTTGAAACGATTTACAATTGAGAATTGAAAGATTGAAACGGTCACGTTTATGTATCCTTTGATCAAAAAAGACACTAAAAATATTGTAAAAAAAATATAATTTATATATAAGTTATATTTGAAATCCTTTCTTGACGTTTGTTGACACAAGACAGTAGTATAAGGTATTTGGTGCCCAAGGCCTGGGCCATTTGGTCTAAAGACTCCACACGATTGGACCCATAAAAGTTCGATTCGTGCCTAATATCATATTTCAACATGATATGAGAATTTAATTATTTTTTTTCCCCTACAGAAATATTACAAATTTGAACAACTCAATTCATTTCTGAAGTACAATAAGAATTAATCCTAAAATAAATAAAAAAATATATTCAAATATAGGTACTTATGATTAAGTACTAAGAACAAAGTAATAAAGACAAGCATCAGAAGGTCCCAATGCTCATCAAACAGACGACGCCAACAAATTATTCCTCCAAAGAAACTCGTGGAGTTCATGTCTGAATTGGGCCTCCCTTACGTGAAATATATCAACATCCGAGGCGATTTGGTTAAACAGTCTGATCCCTCTCCCAAGAGGCATAGTCTCTGGCAGGTTAGTGTTACTCATTGGGAGAGAGAACAATGAGTATGTACATTTTATAAAACTTGATATTATGACTATTTAATTGTATAGTTTATTTATTTTTATAATAATAACTATGCTCAATGTAATGTAAATAATGAAAAAACGTAATTAATGTTATTTTGTTTACATTTTATTTTAAATATTTGATATCACTTATTGTAAATTGTTTGTTTTATGTGTCAAATAAATTTGTGCCCGGGATGATGGAATGTGTTTAGTCTGTTGAACTTGAATGAGAAAGTCTATAAAATGTTAAATGATAGTAATGTGTACTTGTTATACTTCTTTGTCTTATCTGCTATCTATTTGGAGCACACAGCCATCACATACCAAGGTTAGGGATCATTGTTAGCTGCCAGTATGACGTACCTCGGCAAAATATGCTTAGGGATTTTTGTATTTAATTTTTTTTCTGTTGTTGAAACAAATATTTTGAGTCAACGCAGTAACCTTGAAAATTACAAACTGTGTTAGTTATCACGTTACATAATAAAAGCATCTATAGCAATGCATTTTGAAATTTATAAAAATCCTAAATGAAGGTTAGGTACTTGAAACCGTAACCCTTCCACTAGAGTCTTTAATTATTATAGTTTGCTTGTAACAATGTTCTTAATAATTGTGGTGGGTGTGTCTTTCAAATTGATTGAGAGTTGACTCGAGGTGGGATGTTATGTGGTGGTTGATGTTATGTGTTTAGGCTGTAAGGACTAAAAGGCAATATGTTTATGGAACATTAATGCAAGTGATGATCTTTTACTTTCCCAGATATCACACAAGATTTTTTAGTATTTGCTATCATCACAGTACTACTAGGAAAACAGTTTATCCTTCCTGTACACTTGTTCAGTTACAGCAGCTGTGGAGCTTCTATTCAAAACATTTTTCACCTGTGCCAACGTTCCCCAGGAGTGATGTGCTAATTATTATAAAAATTGGTTATGCGAATCGATTAATTTACTAGTCCGCTGAATGTTAAAAAGAAAACGGTTGAATGAGAAAAATTAGATAATATGCAGCTCTACGAATTAGATAATATCACCTCCATAATCAATGTTATGATAGTACAAGGGATTACCTCCAATAATACTATTGATTCTAAAAAATCTAAATATCGTCTCACCTTTCACAATTAAAAGTTGCCAAGAAGTGGCAGAGAAGTTTAGAAAAAAATGTAAATCAATTAACCCTTAGCCTGCCCAAACAATATACTCTGTCAACTATGACACGCCAAGCCATTTCGGTATTTTTTAAGTCATGAATTAAATTAATGTTTACGGCGTTCCCGTTGCCATTGAGGACTTTGTTTATATTAGACACTCATGTCTTATATCTGTAGTACATACTTGGTAAATAATTTCAATCCTCAAGTGTATAAATAATGTATTTTTGACACAAATAAGGAACACTAACAGAAAACTGTGCGCGAGCAAATGACTCACTAACACAAATAAACAAAGATATATAAGATATGCACTCACACATTGTCGTGGATTCTATTGAGTTTGGCAACGATTCTTAAACTTTTTTCACATTTTATATTCGATCATGCACTAGATTGTATTACATTTTATTTACACAATGCTTTAAAGATTTAAAATTAACACATTGTTTGCGGGCATTGTTTTATGCTGATTGCAGCTTGGCGCGCTTTGTTTGTCTCGTTGACAATTTCGGTCATTATATTTGTATTTAGAAAGTGTTCAAAAAAATTAATTAATAAAAAAAAAAAAAATTTGGGGAATTTTGTGATAATAATGGGTTCGCGATTATTCCAGATGTAAAATCATTGAATTGATGTATGATTGGTTTAAAGTTTCCGGAATTCACAGTCCAATTTTCCGACGAACTTGTTTGGATAACTTCAGTCTCCATAGGTTCATCTTCATCGTCAAGATGCAGAATATAATATGAGTCATCATCACTTCCCTCAATTTCAGAGTCAAGATCGAGGACGGATTCTCTTATCTCTTCTTCACTAAAATCGCGGCTTGACATATTTAGGGATATTGTAGACGACTAAATTTATTTCGTATTGTCAGGGCCATTTATACATTTCAGTGCGCGGGCTTAACGCGTGATGCGCACCACCGGGGTTCCCTGTGGTGCGAGTGTTGATTAGTCACGGTTGTTCGAAGAGTGCAGATGACGCACAGCAGGCAGCTGCAAGAGGGAGAGCTCCGGGTCGATGATAGCCTTGATATTTTTTGACATGCACTAGTACACGGGTCGTCAACCTGGTCCGTACCACCCGCTGGTGGGCGATACGGGCTTCTGTGGTGGGTGGTGGGCGGTGGGCGATTTTTAAATTTCCTACATTACTTCTAGATTTTTTCCACCCATATACTGAATTGAAATATAGCGAGGTTGGTGGGCGGTAGGGAAATTTTACCATGAAAAATAGGCAAAAGTGGGCATTAGGCATAAAAATATTGAAGACCCCTGCACTATTATGATGATTTGCCGAATCCGTTATAATTAAATCAATTCTCAATTCCGGAATGAAAATGCAAGTCCACGTTTCCGTCGAAAAAAAAACGTTTGGAACCACACCACAGCAACGAAATAAGCACCACGTAATATCCACAATAAAGCGGGACATTCAAATAAATACGTCAAGAAATCTGTAGACCTTTTTTGAATGCTGCTTTGCGTAACATAAACAATATAAATTATCATCTTTTACAAGTGATGTTATTAAGAAACAGTTCATAATATTTTGCAAAATAATATTTAGCCCCATTACCGTTAGAACTTAGAAATATCATCCTCAAAACATTCATTCTGGCGATTTACGTCTATGCACGTAAATGGCAGTTAAGGCATGGATTGCTTGTACGTCTATGCGCGTAAATGGCAGGATAAGGGTTAATAAACTACTAATACTCGTATTTACCTTCCGGTCTGACTCTTCTGAATTTGCAAAGTGGGCCGATATTGTTTCTTTAAGAATTGAAGAGATTAAGTATTTATTGACTGCTTGAAATGTGATCAGGTTGAATGTGAAGACTATATTAGCTTTATATACAATTTTATGTTTAAGGTATGAAAAGAAAGACTGAAAATGTACTGCGTGTTTGTAATTTTATATTTTTTTATTGTAGATAATTATGATACTTGGTATTAAATTTATCACAAAAGTGAGATCGGTATGAATAATAATATATTATAAACTTTATAAATACAAAAATATTTCATAAATAACAAATGAAACCCTCTTTAAGTCAATTAGTTAACCCTTTCGTTACGGCTCGGTGGAATAAAAATTATACTGTCAATACGGCGTGAATTTTTCAAACTTTTTTTTTGCTTAGAACTAGTATTTGAAGCATAAATGTACTTATCTGACATATTTTCATATATCACATTGGTTCTTCTATCCTTTAGCTATCAGATGATGCATAAAAAAACTATTATATTTAACAAACGTTCATTATGTAACTCCATAAATGTGGCGGCGTTGACACATGTGGTTTACAGAAAAATCGCTCCTGTGACGAAACCTAACGATATTTATTTACATGCTTTACAGATTCCTGTAAAGAATACATGTAGGTTGATAAAGAGAATGACTGTAGTTTCAAGTTCCTATCGTAGATGTCACAATGAGTACTGAAAGTAGCAAAACAATATATCACGTCAACCAATGTCAACGGTCAGGGAATCTTTGATGCCATATATCGACAACCGATGCAAAAGGGTTAAATAATATATATGCTGGACTTTACATTTGAATTCCGTAAAATGTGTCTATATGATGGAATCTGATATTACACAGTATTCTAAAGTTTTAAAAAGTTCATTCAAATCACTTGCGTAATGAATTTAATTCAATAAATAATTTAAAATAAAGAAATCTTTTGCTGATTGGTTCTTACATTGTTTTAGAAAAATTACATTACTATTGTATTATATAATAGAGTAAAATTGGAAAAGGTATTGTGAATATACTGAGATTTTTATATCATAATAATTTAATTGAAAAATCTATAAAATGTTTGTTTTAACAAATTATATAAATTAATATATTTATTGTAATAAAAATAATTGTTAGGCGAGTACTCAAAAGATATCAATAAATTTATGACCGAGAAAAAAAAACTATTCATAGACTTACATTGCCAAAATGGTGAATATCATTGGACAAAAAAAGATTATATTTTACGAATTGTATGCAATAACAGCTATTTTATAATTTCAAATAAACATAATTATCTAAAAATGTGTTTTTCATTTCTTTTTTTAAGGCATATGGATGGTTTGTTTATTCTTATTTATGTGTTTCTCGGAATGGAATTATATTACTTTTTGGTTTTTTACATATTTTTGAACAGTGAAAGATTTGCAAAGGTGAGCATAAACAACATCACTTGATGCTCATCATCATATTAAGGACTCGAGAAAAGAAAAATAAACTTTAAATTTTTGCGAAAATTGCCCCATCTGTAGTAAAAATATAACCAACCGTTAACCCTCCGAGGACTCACTTTTTTATCAAAAAAACTTTTCGTCTCTGAAGGGTTAATATAAAACAATACTGTCAAATACCTAACACTAAATTTATTTTAGATAGGTACCTTTTCTATGGAATTTTTACGTTAAAGACAAGAAACAAGGATTAACCTCAGTCATCACTCATTAGTACATTGGACTCGAACCTACTGTAGGATTGTATGAAAATGTCAACCTAACGAAACAAAGAAAAAACTAAATATTCTTGGTGCTAGAAAATTCGCCACACACGGCAAAGCCCAAAAGCCACAATACCAATTAATAATATGTAATAATAAATTTAATTAGGTACATTATTTGTAAAATAAGTATCTTCATTATTATTCTTTAAGTGAAATTGTAGATAAAATGACGCAATTTTAAGAGCCTTTTGATGAGATGCATAGTTGTATCGCACGGTATCTACGTATTGTACAATTTTATCAAAGTAAAATAATAGTAATAAAATATTTTCCCCAAAGGTTTGTGAATTGTGACGTACAACTAAAATATACTAACATGAAACAGTTTTTATAATTATACAGTATTGTTTTTGCAACGAGGTATGAAGATGAATAATTTAATTCGTGTAATTTTAGGTGTTATAATATTTTTATAACTATTTAGTTGAGTGAAGGGTTTTTGATAAGAGGGGGAGGGATGAGAAGCTGCTGCTTCAGGTCTCGAATATCTTAAAATTGATTGAAAATTCACTTACAAAACATTTATTCAAGAGATAAATATAATAAATGAATCAATGAATAATATGAATAAAATGAAATTGAAAAAGATACAATTTTAAAAGGGGTAGGCAGAAAATTGATTTATATTCTGGAATTATGAAAAACAACATAGGTAGGTACGTAATTTTTGTTAGGTGATTATTGTGCCGGATGTGTGTTGCGGACATGCGCCGTTGTTTATATTTATCATCTGTTTGTGTATCGCTTGTCTATGTCGACTCTCTATGGCGGGGTGTTGTTGATAGCGAAGGACGCGGAATGCGACCAGACATAGTTGGATAACACTTTACCAAGACAAACCCACCCGAGGTAAGCCAGCTCACGCCCCCGGGGCGCCTAACATCCCCGCGCTCCCATTCATCCTAATAACCATAGCTGTTAATTCACGATCGCCCATTTATCGCCGAAACGCTGCATCACTACTCCAACAGGCAATGGCTGAAAGAAATTTGACCTATATTTTGTTCGATGATTGCTTGCGATTATCGTAGATTTATACAAATTAACGTATTTCAAACGCATCATCAAGTGTTCAAGTGTGAAAGTGTAATTTTAAAAATACTTTTTTTCTTTATAAAAAATGTCCACGTAGTTGCCTACGTATCTTAGTATGAGCGCATGCAAAAAGTTAGGTTCTCATTATTTTCCTAAACATTTTTTTTATTTCGTTGAATATTCCGTTGTGTCAATGTTTAACAATGTTTTTAATAATCAACCTGAATACTTTGGAACAGCTGACTTGATTTTGTTCGCCGGCAATTCTTTAATTTCTGCGTGTCCATCTATGGAGTATGCGTAGTGAGATCGAGAGTACTCTTTGAAGGTTATGTTAATTTTTTTATTTGAATTATTTCGGGGGGTTGTGTCCCTCTTAGGGCTTCTCGCGGTGCTCGGCTGGGATGCGAGAGGTCACGTGTACGAGGATTGTGTTTAAAAATGTCCGCTGCGTTACGTAATGTACACACAGCGATGGTTTGCTGGACTCGTGTAGTGTTACAACAAGTTAGGTTATGTCGCCGCGCTGACTTTGTTTATCACTTACTGCGGACTCTCCGAGCAATATTTTTACTACAGTGAATCGTGGACACTGGTGCTGGCAAAATTATAGGTTCATCAAAATCTGTTAACTATTTTAATTAATTCAGAAGTGAGAGATCAGTTTGTCTATAATCATATGAAGAACTATGAAAGTGGAAACTTAAGTTATTACTTAGTTTGTTTACTAGCTTATTACTTACCTTTAAAATATGATATTATTTACCAAAGTCTGATGATTAATTTTTAAGACAATAAGACATTTCTTGTGAATACTATCCTTTTTACAAGGTTATTTTAGACTAAAAATCTTTTATTATTTATTATTTATTTACTTAAGTTTTTTTGTAAATAAACTTCTGTTTAACCCTCGCTTTACGATGCTAAAAACTTCCGCGCGTTCCGATGGTGTCAACTCATTACACATTCTGATTTAAAGTTAATAAAATGAGTAGAAATTCGAAAAAATGAAAATATTCAAAGATATCGCTTAATTTTACAATAGTTGATGTCAATAAGCAGTAATAATTGACATTTAATAGCTAAAAACATGAAAAACATCAAACGAAGACCTCAAACGGCCAGACGCACCTTCGTGCGTGAACTTCCGAGAGATACTAACATTACTTAGCCTGTCGATATATCGATGTGCCTACGCGCATAGATAGCATTTCGAACGAGCCGACCAACTGAGGTTTCCCGTCTCGCTCACTCATATTAGTACGTCAGCGAGAGTGAGGAGTATAGATGCCGCCTCATCTGGGTATTTTTAAATTTTATTTTCGCACACGCTTCCGACAGGTCGAATGATTCATGACAGTTGACGCGTCTTGATTGTAGTGGTTAATTTATTCCCGATTTTAGAAAAATATTTCCTGCTCCCGATGAGTGCCTATTATTATAAATATTTTTTTTTTCAATACGTAAATGTATTAAGGAGGAATACCTAAAATCTGAACCCTGTGTGTATTATATTGACAGAGATATTTAAGTTATTACAAGCAATGTGTAGTCGATAGACATCACCGGGGAGGAGAGGTTAATGAAGATCTGTATCGTTTTGACGAAAAGTTAAGTTATGTTAAAATTTGTTTACATATGAAATATATGTGGAACTAACGGTTATGAACTGATGGCAATGAATACTTGAGATATATTCGTATATTTTTTCTATATTGTGTAATAGTGAATTGAAAACTGCTAAATATCACTATTTTTTTGTTTCGTTTTGTATTTTTTTGTGTAATCGCATACAGAAAAATGCCGCCAGACGGCTACGGAAATATTTCATCTGAATTCTATGACCCTTGCTATTTTAAAAATGGTAAAAATAAACTTAGATAAAATCGATAAAGTGATTTATTGGATATTGTATTTTATGGACTTAAAAGTATGTATTAAATTCGTCATGTAGTACAGCTGTTTAGATGGTAAAATGCACATAATCCACGAATAACGTTTTTTTTATATTTATCGGCAGCATACGAGATAGACAAATAATTAAAATAAATTATTACGTTAATGTATATTTTTTGTTGGTTTATATTAATTATATCGTTAATGTTTTATTGTACGCAAAATGGTAATTCTTAGAAAATTGCATATAAAACATATTCTACAAATGCATAGATTATGCAATACGTTTTACTATTATAGCTGTTGCACTTCTTTTTATATAAATTCAAGGCTATACACATCCCTGGTGACAAGTTATCTTTAAAAATATAAGTGACATTATTCCTTATAGATATTCTTATTTAAAACATAACCTAAAAAAATAATTCATTTAAAAATATATAGATATACTTATTGTATTTGAATCAGTGATTAACCGCTTAATCGGTTCCCCAGCTGAGGTATATGGCACCACAAATTGCCTTTGTGAACTTCTGTCAGGTGCCAGAATCAGCTTTGCTACCCGCTTGCATTAAATACAAGCATTATGTATTAACCTTTAAACGCCCAGTGGTTTCCTTACGGGACCGCAGATTTGCGTCATTCAATGCCCTATGGTCCCATACAGGGAGTGCTTATGGTTCATTTCACAATCGGATTACATTAATTTGTAATCATAGTATTAAAGTTAGTTCGTGGAAGAATCTATTGTGCGACGAAACATTACAAACTTTGGCCTGCTAGGGCATTGAACGACGCAAATTTGCGGTCCCGTATGGGACCACTGGGCGTTTAAAGGTTTTAATACCAAACATCAAGTGTGTGACGTTGGCAACGAAACTCTCATTTTGCGTGAACGAAAAACCCTAACCAGTACTAAAAATTCAAATTTAGAACTAAATTTGAATTTTGATCTACGATTATTTTTTCAGTTTTCGATTGTTTTTGTTTTGATTGTGAAGTGGCTAACAACGATCGGAACCAGTAGTGATTTTCTTTAACGATAATTCTTGTATATATATATTTTTAATTTCAAATAAGTAAGAGTAACTTTTAGTGCAGTGGCTTTTCTTCTACTAATTACATTTTGTATCAATATATCGTTATCGACGATCTACCGTTTGTCTTGACTAAGAAAAGGTAGCGCGTTTTATGCTCTCATGCGGATTTTCTTCCAGTCCTGTCCAATTCTGCTACTTGACTGCGAAATGAATGTCTATTCGGTAAGTTCGCTAACCTCGTATATATTTTTTTATATAAACCAATCTAGGACAAAATCGGCATTCGATCAAATATATTTTTATGGCATTCAACCAGGACTAAGGATTTTCGATAAATAATTGTTCTTAAAAATACATGACTTGCTTGTTTAAATACAAAATTTTTTTTCTTCCTAACTGGAGCATACGGTCGCCGCAAATTTTCGCCATTCAGTTGAATCAGCTGCCACGATCCTGAGCTTGTCCCAAGTTAAACTCAAATCCTGCAGAGTACTAAGTATAGTTCCCAATGGGTCCTTTGAGATAAGAGTTATGAAGTGAAAGGTGGCTTTAGTATCCGAAGCATATTTGGACGTATATCGATTCGTATTAGATCCTAAACTAGAGGGCATTTTTGGCACTAAAAAATGCAATGTACACCTGTATGCCGAAGATGATCGATTTCTAAGCTCCAAAATACCCCTGTTTGGTGTAAATTAGACCTCACCCGTAATAATTGTATGATGCGTGAATGTCGGGCTGTAGTCTATGACGTTGGCGGATCAACACTGTATATGGAGTGTAGCATGATAAGCGTCGGATAATCCACAGATGAGACTTCAGCATCACCATCTGTCGGTATTCTTCTGTGTTTGTTAACATTAAAAAAACTGCTTTATAATGATTAAAGTAAGGCAACCTCAGCCCTCGACTCGAATCAAATCTCAAGAAACGTCTCTTCATACAGGTGTTGGTATTTCTTTAGAAACTGAAGATTGTACAGCATTGAGGTTAGGTCACCGTCCACGTGTTCATCTTAGATACTCGTTTTGTTTATCTTTCTCTTGACTGCTCTCGTGACTATGGTTGGTGGTAAGGTCAGGCGTGCACCTTCTACTGTGAGTGTATCGTAAACAAAGGTCACGACTGTTGGCTTGGAGTCATCTCCGCTTGTAATAATAGACCAGTTTGTTTATCCAACAGAACTGAAATACACGCAGGACAGAAGTGCCTCTAGAAGGACCAACTACATGCCATTTAGTCATAATATAGCATACTAGGCTTATATCACCGCTCAGCAAGTAAAATCACATGTTATCAGATTGCTTGTCTACACGATTGGATTATTCTATATGATATAAAAAACATTTTATTCACCGCAACTCATCGCTCAACTACACAATAAACGTGTTCCTTGAATATTTGATTCTTAAACTCTTAACTGTTATGTTTGGAAGGTTGCCGCAAAATAACATAAAAAGTGATTTCTGTTGAGTCTGCATACTTCATGTCTAGTAATCTTATTAAACGTCGACTACATAGCTTATTTGGAGGATCTTTAAAACATATTATAAATCTGACAACTGCACAGATGTTGTGAATTATGGTGGCCATATTTTCCAATTTGGGAACGATTGTGGCTTACAGAAAGAAAATAAAAAGTTTTTGCTTTTTGTAAATTTACATTTCATTTCTGCCATTGAAGCTGTAAATTACATTAATATACCTTATACACAGCTTAGTAATCCTCAAAACGGCAGGCGTTATATAATCTACAGAAGACATATCCACCACTGTGTTGGTAATCCTATGTACTTGCTTATAGTACATTAAAAACATCTCGATAAAAGAAGATTTGGATCAACGCATTCTTATAACGTTTTCATAAGATCGCATGAATAGCCTGATGCCGTCAAAGCCTGGACTATTTAGTTCTAATGGGCGCTTAACCCAAAATAACACACGGAACGGAAAAATCTCCGTTACGAATAAAAAAGCGTGTGTTGTAGAAGGGTTGACTGTATATGAAATAACTGGATTAGACTTCCTCGTATTCAGTTAATAATTGCCGTTTTTTTCGCGTAATGTACGACGGCTAAATTTAAAATTGCCCGTCGGTGCCGTGGAAAGATCCATGCCCGGAATACTCCACTCGTACCTTATTATGTGCGGCAGAGAATTCCGAATGGGAGCATCGGGAGACGCCGAGCGCCTGACATACCCCAGCCCAGCCCTGGGCCAGCACGGAATTGGCTCGTTCAAATGGCAGCGGGAAGACCGGCTGCAGGAGACAATAGCAGCTGGAAGACTCCTCGACGATGAGCCGTTCCTAAACACGCATTTCTCCTCCTTCGGGTTGCTGTTCGGAACCTTTAAACATTACTTTCTCGATAGAAAGAGTTTAGAGCCACTGGGTTGATGACACTGGTGGTGGGATGCCAGATGAGTTTGCTCTTAGACAGATGAAACCCCCATTGCATAGTATTCTATGTTTACGGTCATCGATAGGAAGTGTGTGTCTTCTAGCTGTGATGGCACTTACTGCATACATTGATCAATCTTAATTAACTTGTAAAGTGGTTAAGCAAATATGATCAGTTCCCGATAGGTAAACCCTTGGTTATAGTTATCCATCGCTTTGCATTCCTGTTGGTATGTGAAGAGTTTCGCGTGCCCAATTCAATCCACAGCAATGACGCTTCTAAATGAGCTACAAGCACAGCATACCTTGATCACTTTTTTAAATATATTTTCTCGGCATTAGTTTCTTAGATTTATGGTTGTCCCAGATTGAAACCCGTCGTTATAGTCATCCATTGTTTTCCATTTCAGTTGGTATCTGCGGAGTTTCTAATTAAATAATTATCCTGGTGTGCATTTTGTAAATTGTCACACAACTAAATTCTACAATATACGAGTATAATCGCGTTATGAGATTTCCCTTCATCGTCGCCAGCCATCACTCAATAGTGACCTACCAGGACCATTACATTGATTGCCCAGGACAATGTATGACTTGTATGACAATGTGTTATTCTACGCGATGAAAAAAAATCATGTTTTTAATATTTAATTCCGACATTAGCAAACAATCAAGTAGGTGGACGGCTTCCAGAAGATTCGCTTCATTTTTATATCTCGCTGCATAGAGATAGTAAGAAACATTGTGCAATATTACTTTCGGTATAGATCAGCGAATACCAATCTGCATGTCCTGAAATTATTTTTAAATTATATTTTGCGGGCGGGTAACGTTGTGATTTTTTAAATCATTTATTGGGTGAAATGCAGTTGATTTATAGACAAACAAATTTGGTTAAAATCCATTTTAAGGAGTCAGAAAAAATATTTAATTCATGATTTTTTATGCATCCAATTGGTCATTTTCGCCTTCTTCAGAATTCTTCCGTACGACCACATCTCAAAGGCCTCTAGTCTTTTTTTATCACTTTCAGATAAGCACCATGTCTCACAGCCGTACATTAAGATGCTCCAAACAAGTGTTTTGGCAAGTTGCTTGCGGAGCCCTAAAGAAATATTCTTTGACAATATATAATATTTTTAGTAAATATAGAGCAACGTTAAAAGTAGGGATTTATTGCTTATACCAAACAAATTTTAGCGAGTGATGAGAGTATACGAATGCTCCTGTTGTCTAATATGTTGACTCTAAATGTATCTTTACTAAGAGATTTTTTGACAATGTATATTGCACAATAGAAACCTTAAACATTCTGCTATTTTTCGATGTAGTTGCCTTTGTGCTCGATGAATTTCCGCATCCGGAAGACGAACTTACGTATCCCCTCCTAGAACCAGCTTTCCGCCGCTTCACGTAAACCGCTTCTTGAACTTCCTCGTCGCGAATTTTCGCAAACCTTTATTGAGAGCCGAAAAGAGTACTCGTGCGTGTATCTAAAGTAATTGACTTCATCGAGAATTCATATCAGTTCACACCCAAATGACGATACTCAAAAATGCATCAGTGTGCATGCGCTAATTGGCAGTTTGGGCATCTCTGTTGCAGACTTGCTATGTCGTGGTATGTTGCTTGTAGTCAGATGATGACTAGACACACGGGCGAGCTTGGTGGAGTGGTCGCGGGGGCGCCAGCTCTGCTGTTATAATTAGCGCGGTGATCTCTCTCTCCAATATTTCATGTTCCACTAACACACCAACTTGCGGACGAATCGCATTTTTTTTCGGTGCATTGGACAACTCCTCGCGGCGAATGGCGGAACCGTCGCTATACGTAGTTTTTTTTATTCGCGTGCAATACGTACAATAAGCTTTTTTTTTGCGGGCAACACAGCGCATCTCCAATTTTAGTTTTTTTCTCAGTACAAAGGATTTAGAAATGCATTTTTATTTTGCTAGTAATATTTATTGCACACAACGCGTATATCCACATTCAAAGTAAGACATTTAATTAATTACTCACTGTCTTTGTGGACGACGCATAAATGACAAATCTAATCATGGATACTGCTCTTTCACAGTGTCTCAATTGATACCTCGTGAACCTTAATATTTTAAATTAAATAAAATTATCAAAGCCAAACCCATGTAAACCCTTCCAAGCATCTACACCAAGGGTCGTCAACCCGTTGACTCAAGCTCGTATCGCCCACTAGTGGGCGATACGGGCTTCCGTGGTGGGCGATTTTCGTCTCTCTACAATCTCCTACATTCCTTCTAGATTTTTTTTCACCCATATACTGAATTGAAAAATATTGAGGTTGGTGGGCGGTAAGGAAATTTTACCATGAAAAATAGGCAAAAGTGGGCGCTGAGCATAAAAAGGTTGACGACCCCTGATCTACATGGTTGACATCGACTCGGCACTAACAGCTTATCTATCTCCTTCTGTAACGCCACAGGTAGAGCTTAGAATACTCTCCCAGCAGCTGTGTATCCTCCCACATATACATTGAATCGTCTGAACGTCATAGAATCCGTGAAATGACAAGATCTTTCGAAGGTACACTCTCGTGTATGTGTTTATATAAAATGAAAGTAACAGTATTCAATATTTGATACACACACACTCGTACGAATTCACAGCATACATCATCTTATAAGACATTTATCTCATGAATATCGCAGAAAAATAAATTTCCGTCGGTGGGATTCGAACCACGAACTTTTTCAATCTTGTTCATTTCATTACTCAGCGGTGTTCCGTGACCAATTGGTCCGCACACTGAGTCGAGAAAATTTTGAATCTTCACCAAAAAATATTCAATAATTTATTAATATTATAATATTGAATTATATTCTAAAAATCCATCAAAAACAATTTAATAGTAAATGCTAAGCTATCCTAAAAATGGCAATGACATGTAATCTACAGACGATATCTCTCCATTGCCGTTTAAATGTATCGGTGCTGTTTGTGTTTATCTTTACCTGTATATGTCGGATGCAATAATTTAGTCGCTCTTGTGCATCCGATAATAATAAAAGCAAACGTTTGAGGACGTGTGGCCCTGTAATAGTAGTAACTCTATTTATGACTCGTTACACAATACGCAACTTAAAAAAAAAGTTTCGTATACTGCGCTCAGCCTTGTGACACTTGGCTGTATAATTTGTGAGAAAACTGAAAATATTTTCGCGAAAGTGTAAACGTAATAATAGATTAGTTAAACACTCGCGCGTGACTCGTGTAACCTAAGTTTAGATTTGAGGGATTCTCGCGATTAGCCTTCTTTCTTCCTCGTTGTCTCGGCTTGCTCGTGACTGAGCATCGCGGCACCAACGATCTTGCACGAGTACCATTCTACTGTCTCTTTGAATATATCGATTCTGAATTAATTTGACAAGTATGTAATCTTATAAACATGTCTTGTTTTATGTCAATAAGTACACAATAGATTAAAAATATTATTTGTGTTCTAGAAATTAACACTGTATACATGGTGGTGTTAAACCTTTAGTTCGCAGACCGATCGACACGCATTTGCAAAAACTTTCTCTTGACTGATAGTACAACACGATTCTAGGATTCACTAGTTTGTTTGTATGTATGTTAAAAAACAGAAATGCAGATGATTTTATTGTAAGCTTACTATATCTGAATTGTGGGTTTTGAATTGAGCCGTGTGTAGCGAATTTCTTCTTCTCCGATATTTCATAAATAGACATACTAAGACAATCAATCGTTCCTATCCGACATGACTCTCGTTGAGGTACACCTCCGAAGTATATACTCATCTCACATGACTCTCGAAGAATACGTTTTAGCTGATAGCTAAACTATCCGAAGACACCAATTCATCATTTATCATAAACCATGAAGCTTACCCGTGCAATGGCGGCCGAAATATCGATGAAAAGAAGAAATTCGTCGCACAATGCGGCTCATATAAAAAAGCCACAATTCCATATCTGGAATGGTGGACTGGCGAAAAAATTGACCAACACAATATTCTGCCACTCTGTCAATTGAAGGGATCAAGGTCCAAAACAACAGGTATCTGGGAATTTGCGGTGTATGAAAATCAATTTATTGATATTAATTTTATAAAATACAGAATGCTTACTCATGTTGTACACTTAGATGTAAAATGGGACATGTTATCAAATAAATCAGTACCAATTCAGATCCGGTCTCAGTGCCGGAACCTTGGTATTCCGGCGTCACCATTTAGCTGACGCTGTAATTTCGGAACCGCGATCTCAGTTCCGGAACAGTAGGATTTCAATAATTAACCATGTGCCCGAGACTATGAAAGGTGTAAGTGTTTCAGTCGTTCTGAGATATTTAAAGATTTGTGTTTTAATGTTGGTTGAAAACCGACGAAAGTGACAACTTCATGTTTTGCATAAAATGCTACATTGAGATGTTTTTGAATTTATGTCTGATGAAATTATATAAAAACAATGTGAACTGAAATAAACGACTTACTCCTTTTTTTCAATTTATTGACACCACTTTTATAATTATGGGCACATATATGTGTGTATATGCTAGATACCGGCCCTTCAAATATTTTTTAAATTTTCACCGGTCCGCGGATGCCGAAAGGTTGAACAACCCTGGTGTAACCGACCTTATTTGGTTCACCTGCAATAAAACGTACTGTAGAAAACTTTCACAAATTACAATAATATATTTAACGTTCAGGTCATAATTATTTTCTAACTAGCGATGATTGAATAATCGCCGCATTCTAATTAATTATGTGTTTACATACAGCGGCGTGAATATTGCGAACTATACTTCACATTTTATTTATATTATTTTATGACTGCAAAGGGCTCTATTGTCGCTATTTATCTTTATCTTTAGGCATACGCACGGCTAGATGTTTTTAGTCCTTGCTTATTTTTATTTTACTTCCGTCTTGCGGTAACACTTGTACACGATAACAACTTACAGTCGTAAATAATCGACAAATTTTATTTAGTAAAAATACATTTTCTTTTGCGAATAGACAGTTATCGAAAGTTTTGTTTAGATATAGAAGAACATTAAATAAACACATATATTACTCGTAGATAGAAAGCAGTGATTATTCAATCTTAGTATCTCAAAAGCGAATGCAGCCGTATGCTGGCTTTTGAAAGCAGGTGCCTGCGTAGAATACTGGGTATACGATTGTTTGACTTTATGAAATGATGAGGTGGCAAATAAGGCAGCCTTCCGTATTAGTCTGTTAAGATTCGAAAGTGGACCTGATTGTGAGGTACATGCTTTGAATTAGCAATTGCTACCTTTTTTAAGCCCCGGGGCTCGCGTAGTCCCGTAAGGCCCTAAGGGGAAGTATGCATGGAATGCATTTGGTGGAGCTGCTAGAGGCAGAGCTGACACAAAATGAAGTAGGAACCCCGAAGCTTGAACAAAATTCTATTGCAGTTCATGCTTTCCTGCGGCATCCGAAATATATATACAGTATATGCACAAACATATCCACTTTCGTCTCTTGATCGTATTAAGAATATAACCTACCTTGTCCGCTTCCTCACTTTGTCATTCCCCACAAAGTCAAAACATCGTACCCCCAGTATACTACGCAGGCATTTGATTTTCCATTTCGAAGCCCATTATTTATCTATACAAGAATTTTCTTGCATGTATCTATACACCATTTTAGAATTTTGAAACCCAGTATACGGCTGCATTGGCTTTTGGTGAGATGCCAAGTAGTTACATTATAATTATGTAAAGTTTTCGTCGGCACTATGTAAGTCCAGGGACTTGAAGAGACGGGGCTGTCGTGTACGAGTACATAGTTTACAATAACAACGTAGCTTCTGTCGCGAATCGTGATTAAAAATTTGTTTAATTATCTCTGTGTGACGTATTTCAATTTGCGTAAATAGGTGTCACCGTCCAGCTTGATAAGGTAATCCAAATTAGAGGATAACCTCGAGTTTAAAAATATCTCCAGATTAATCACTTCTTCACGCTCAACAGATGCGGCTTCGAAGTAAAGTCACTCAACCCTCAAGGCGGACAACACGAAACCTCAATTGCGGAACAAACTAGCGATCTAGAAAGATCGACACATATTTAGACGAAGCACGATTTTTATATTGATTTATTGAATTTTATTAAATTTTAATTTTGACACGACTTTTCGGTTAAATCGACTTTAGTGCGGGGAGGCTTCGATCCCGGCGACGCTTAAAAAATATAAAAGCGGACTACGTGCATTGTATTGGATATGACATATCTCTGTTATCTATCACCTTCTCGCGGTATTCTTCTGCACTTGTTAATATTAAAATAATAATAAATTTCATGCATTTTTCTTCTCCGTAGTATCAATCCGGTGGATTGGTTTGCAGCAACAGAATCTTGCATCTCGATCTCCATTCCTCTCGGTCCTCCTCAACCCTTTTCAGCTCAGCATAAGCACTACAATCCATGTCCTCGAATACTTGCTGCAAATACTCCCGACTAGGGCGCCCTCTACAGCTTCTACCCTCAACCATCCCCTCCACAATATCGTGAAGAAGACCATCGTGGCGCATGATGTGACCAATCCATCGGGCTCGCCTCTCTGAGATGGTTCTTATTAGTTGCCTATCTTCCTTAATTATTCTGAGAACCTCATTGTTCGTGACGTGGTCTCTCCAGGAAATTCCGAGAATTCTTCTGTACGACTACATCTCAAAGGCCTCTAGTCTTTTTTTATCACTTTCAGATAGGCACCATGTCTCACAGCCGTGAGACATGGTGCATATGTTATTTCATGCATAGTTCGTATAATGATGATATACGGAGAATCTTGGCATCTCACCAAAAGCCAATGCAGCCGTATAATGCATTTCGAAATCTGATGCTTGCGTATAATACTGGAGGTATATTGATTTGACTTTGTGAATAACGACGAGGTGTGAGAGCGCGTAAGGCAGCCTTCTATACTACAGTCGTTCTGCTTTATTTTTTTCATGTCAGGTCTGCCGAATACATTATGTGTATAGTTAACATCAGCGAGCACGGGCAATTGAGCTGTCCTGGAAGGCTGTTGGGATATATACATTTATTGTACTCGGCAGAGCTGACATGGGATGAGGCGAAACAGAGCTTTGTAGCGGCAGTTTGTGACGTCAATATGCTCCACTTAGGAGGGCATACATTGTAATAATGATGATCCACTGCTGGGTGAAGGCCACTTCAATCGTTTTTCTCTTGTGCGTGTAAATTCCTCTGCGTAAATGATTTAATGTACTTAAAATTGACTAAATTTATCCATCGATCGTTTGCCTTTTGAGCGATGCGTTTGTATTTTTGAGCATCGCCATTTTTTGTGTTGTATTTAAGGCCAATATCGTGACACACGTCGTTCATAAAACGTGAATTATTTCCTCTCATAGGCCTCTAAAGGTGATCTTTCCACGTCAATAGAATCTCATCAATTGATCTATGTGAGAGCAGCTCCGGTATGGTGCTCCGTTCTAGTTATTACTTGTTCTCGTATCCGCGGGCCATTTTTTTATTTTCGCGAGCCAAGAGTGAAAGTTGCAAAAAAATATTGAACTGAGCTGTATTAATATTTGCTGGACGGTCAAGCCGCCATTACACTTAATACATTTACAATACTTATATGCGACTGAGATGTAGATGTGATATTGGAGAAAAATATCCTGGAGACACCACATTATGAATGATGACGTTCTTATTAGAATCATAGAAGAAGGCATCTCAGAGAAGGTGGATTGAACTTAACCGGCCTCAAACCTGCGTCACACCGGATGAAAATTAAGTCTCCTTAACGATGCGTTTATTCAGAATATGATTAGTCAAATTGATAAAAGGGTGTCCCTTGTGAACTGGCCATTGCATAAAAGTGCTAAAGAGAAAACCCCATGAAAAAGATTAGAATCGCAGTCACGGGTTCGCCGGCGGGAATAGCTCAACGGTCAAAGCGTTTGCTTTGCAAGCCAAAGGTCGTGGGCTCTATTCCCGACGGAGACTAAAAAAAGGATTCTTAATCGATTTCTGAGCTTTAAAATACCCCCGGTTGGTGTGAATTTGACCCCTCACCAGTAAAATGCCAGTCATAGCCTATTAATTAAAATTGGTGGTAGACGAAAGTCGTCCCGTTAAGACCACTCAGTCATAGTAAATTCCTGTAATAATAAGGATTATGCGTGAATTTTGCGCTGTAGTCTATGACGTTGGCGGATCAACACTCCACATGCAGCGCTTAGCCATATGCACCATGAGGAGCGTCATAGAATTCCACAGATTAGACTTCAGAATCACTATCACCATCTGTCGGTATTCTCCTGTATGTGTTTACATTTAAAAAATGGAGGTGGAAGATAGATTCTCACCGAAAATAGTAAATGCGTGGCTTTTTTAGTGGCCACGAAGTCTAAGGTCGATCACATTATGCGCTATGACAATCTACTTCATAATATAGTATAAGAGATGTTTGAAGGGAAAAATTGTAGACTTCATCTAATGCGTAGGTTTTCAATCTTTTTTTGCCCACCGCCCACTTAGTTTTTTAAATTTTTTTACCCGTCCATGTCCTCACTGTGCCATATTAACGCCTCCTAATTTTCTCTGGGTCTTCTATTGCCCACTTGAAAGTCTCAAATGCCCATAACGGGGAAGATTATCGTTGAGATACTATGGGCTGGCTTAGGTGTTATTATTGGTAGTTTGTCACATTTTGCTGCGTAATGGGTTAAATGCAAAAGCGAGAGCTTACGGATTTCGCCGAACGGGAAACGCCGCTTGGTAAATAATCTCTTAACCACTAAGCCGCGCTCGGATTTATTTTGTTTACACGGACGATTGGCGAGTCACCTAACCGTTTCAAGCCGCCAAGGTAACTTTTCCGTTATTGCACAATAAGAAGTCTATCGCGATACCGATCAACTGTAAAAATACAATAAAATCGATACAAAAACGTTTACTACGCTTTACACGCTTTGCGGACATACTCATGCATATTTGGTGACTTAGAACTACATATTTCAATTGGCACTAGCAATCCGCGCGGTTGGCGTACGCGCGGATTGACAGCGTTTTGCGCGCTTTATGTTATTTTTTTATGAAAGCGCAAGTAAAAGAGCCAAACCGGGTGAGATCAGTGGATTGTAAGGCGTTCAGTCGGGACGACTAGACGCTGCATGCCAAGAAACGTGTGTTGCGTTTGTGTGTTAGTTGGGGAGATTGCAAGTGTATATTGATATGTTTCTTGAAGAGATCCAGATTGGATGTCGAAAGAAATACAGATACTTTAAGAGCATTCCAGAGCTTACCGGTTGTATTTAGTAATGAATTTTGGAAACAGTTCGTTCCATATCTGGAGCATTAATAATGCCACACATTTCTGTCAGCTGCAATTGCCAATGCCTTTTTTCTAGACATCCCTGGACCCAGAGTTCCTTCAATCTTAGAAGAAAAGTATATGGTCTCTGACGATCTCCAAAGCGACTTGAAGAGGCAGTAGCTGTAGTATCCAAGCCATATTTTGGTATTTGCTTGCAACCATTTTTAGGGAGATCGCATTAGGATAGTTTGGTTCTAAGGGGCGTATCAACCCGGTTACGCATCACTATTAAATGTAATTATTTTTGCCGGAAAAATTACCTTTCAACATGTTTAAAAAAATGTTTACACACGCTATTTATTTTTATTATTTTTTCTTCAGCCCACATTTTCTAATGTCTCGGTATTTAGACAGACATTTTCGTCGTATGACATTTATCGCCTCGCATGTGATGAAAAATGTCGTCGGCGGCGCAAAAATTTAGGCGCTGTGTTCAGTGACATTATAGAAATGCCATACTAGTGTTACAAATGTTTTCGTTATCCACTTTAATTTTTATTATACAAGTGTTTGTGTGGATTAATTTTATCATTTTCTTTTCCCCATCTTCCCTGAATGATATAAAATGATTCTATACTTGATTCCATTTGCACAGAAGAAGCCTATGTAAAAAAAAAAAAAAATTATGAACACAAAAGTTCAATTGACCTTTGATATAAATAATGCGTGGTTAAAATTTCATTATATGTAGAAGTATATGTGACACTTATCAATTGCTTTCGTGTTTCTTTCTTAATGCAATCTTTATCTCTTCTAAGGGTAGATTAATAATCGCCATATCAACACATGTTTTTACACTTATTGTCCAGTGGACCAAAATGAGCGTCATAGAGCTCACTGTAAAACTAAAACATGCTGATGTTCTCCTGCGTGTGTTTATATAAAAATGCTTAATAATTATGATTTTAACGTTAACGCCCTTTTTTTATAGGTGAAATCTCGAATCAAGATGATTTAGCTATGCCATCTACGCATTATTTAATCAGCCCATTGTTGTAATACAGTAGATAGCAAACTACGGCTCCGGAGCCACATGTAGCTCATAAACATTTTTTCATCAATCTATTTTATTTATTAATTGAGCGTTTTTTATACAAATTAATTTTCTCATGTACCTTTTGTCAGAGTCGTCGCGATTCGACATATTGAGACATTTTTTCCTTCAAATTGTCCTCTTTGTAAAAGTTTGCCGACCGCTGGTGTAGTAGCATCAGTACATTACGCTCACTACAATAATCTGGTACACATTGTGTGTTTTTGTTTACTTTTAAAGGACTACTTATTTAGTATTGGCATGTGTAAAGGCGTGCTATCCACTCTCTCGACAGATATCTCAATGGAATACAAACCCAATTCTCAACCACTTGCTTTTATTCGATACGTTAATGATCGATGCAAACTCTGGTGTCCCAGCCAACGTTGACTTTATAAGTTAAATATAAATGTTACCGAACTTTTGTTGCCCGATCAACAATGTTAGGCGCTGATCCTACTTCGATAGGTGACCGCCTGAGAGCACCTAGATGTGTTGCTCGGATTGAGCCGCCCCCCAGGAATAAATAGTTCAGACTTAGAGAGCGTTTCACTTATCATCCCGTATCATTTTGAAGAATTCGAAAAACAATCGCTCAAATTCGATTCTGATACTAGAGCAGCTTTATCTTCATGCCCCCGGGCTCTCGGCCTGGTAGGCCGTTGGTTAACTACACATAGTACTACAAGTACTATGTGTAATTACGTACCTTCGGGGTTGACCTCGTAAAAGTAGACATAGCAGCCGTCAAAAGAGTACACGTGGTTCCAGATAGATATCGAATATTTTATAAAAAACTATTCACATTACACTGCTAAACAACTAACACAAAAAAGTCATCCTGCTCTAATTCGATTCGGTACCTGTTCTTTCAAATGCATTGGTTCCCATTATTTTACTTGTAAAACTATTCAAAGTAGGTACCTGCATGTACTTGCGGTGACGGAAGTTGGTATTGGCCAACCCGTTCCCATACTTCCTTTACAGGAAGTGACGATAGTCATGCTAATTGCTAAATTATCGGCTCGGTCCAAACCTGACACGTACCTGGCCACACGATACACCTGATATTAAATTATATATTGCGGTTCGCTTATTATGTACCTGCTGTGTACTGCGAATCGTATTTTATTCCTTGCCAATTGACGGTCCCGAAATGTTTTGATAAATCAGAGACGTAAAAATAACCGTTACTTTTGCCTTAAGAATATTGAAGTACTCGTATGTAAAACAGTTTTTATTTTTAACTTTTATACACACTGCAGTGATTTTCAACCTGTGAGTATCGTTATATAAAATGTATTGATGCCAGCTATGGAGCGAATATGGAAAATAAAAATATTCTTGCATTTTCCTATCATGCACAAATGATGCTCAATAAATAATTTCATCATCATCCGCGATTATCCGTCTTATATTGAACATATGCCCTTTCCGCATTAATTTGCTTACTATTCATACATCTTATTAATACTATATTTTCCGCGTCTAAAGAAATAATTAATTGTGAACGAGATACACATAATATTGATGCGTTATAAATAACATCGCAGTCTTCATAGTGTAAATGTTATAAGTCGGTAGCGCCAGGTTTTGTGCTGTGTCAGGCGCCAGAGGCCGTTATCACTGGTAATCACTAATCAGGGTCCATGGTCACTGTGGCCTATCATTGCTTTGTACGAGTACGTAGGACACCGTAAACAACCGACTCCATATTCACACATCACGAGAAGCATCAATCGAATCGTGTTCTAACGATATCACGAAATATTCAAATTTTTAAATAATTTTTTGGAGTGTTAGATTGATCACGAAATATCGACTATGTTCCTCACAAAACGACAGAGTTTAATAACTACTAAGAAGGGAAATGAAGACTAATGAAGGTGGTGTATTATCACAAAATAAATATTTAATTTAAAAAAAAACTGGTGTTAAAATGATGTGACATGAAAGCGTGAAAAATAAGATAAAACACAAATTAAGAGAGGGAAAAACACTAAAACGAACATAAAGAAAACAATAAAAATAATCAGAAAGAGAAAAATAAACAGTATTTGTCAAAGTTCACTGAGATTTAGAAAACCAATGCCATCGTCAAAAGAGGAAAATGATCTAGGTGTGCTGGTAGTCCATTTAGAAGCATCGCTGTAGTTGAACTGAATTGAGTACTCGAAATTCGACAGGTACCAACTGGAATGGAACGTAATGGACGACTATCATTGGTGTCTACGTGCTAATCATGTCACATGTACTATCCTAATAGCATTGCAGAAGACCACGAAGCACTTAAATGGGTTATTTTACAACAACAACATGTTTCTTTACGATCTATTACTGGATAGATTCGGATAGTTTTGATAAGGTCGATTTCTTTCACATGACCTTCGTGTGAAAATTTCTCTCCTAGGTTCATCTGCTAGGTCTTTTCCCTCGTCTCAGGTCACCCGGAATGTCAGCCGAATACATTTTGTATATTGTCTTAGTGTCGAATGCTTAACACTCGGCACAAACAAAAATATTCACGAGCATGTTAGCGTATTCTTAATGTTTCGTTTATGTGCATTTTATTTTAGAAGAAAAAGTGAACTTGTATTGATTTGAATCGCACAAGAAGATTTTTTACAATACCTATAATAATAAAAAAAATACATAATTATTATTTTATTCATTAACTGAAAATAAGCATTTTGCATTATTTTTGCATTTAATTGCTTTTTGTAAAAAAAAAAACATTTAGATTTCCACCGATATTGCATTCCAATGGCCGCTCGCCATGAGTTGGCAAAAAATAACCAATTAGGTGAATCTTCACAGTAGATAAATTAATAATGACGACGCAGCTAAATTCAGATAATGTTCTTCGATATAATATGTACATACTATTACAATCAGTAATTACTTGTTACTTATAGGTAGGTTGTTTCTGTAACTGATTGCAAAATTAAATGGCATTTTAGGCATTTGTATGACAAGATTCTACGAAAAATATGTCTATTATTTTTATATACAGTGTTAATTTTTTTAAGATCGACTTTAGTTCAGAAAATAAAACATAATTAAAAAAAATCACTTACAAAATTTCAATTCACAAGAATCACATAGTAGGATATTGTAATCTACTGTGTTACATTAACCTTTCCTTCCCTGTGATGTGTATCTTCTACACATTGCTTCTAATAACCATCAATATCTTTACAAATGTAATAAATACAAGGTTAAGATTTTAGGTATTCCTCCATAATATATTTACGCGTTGATTAAAAAAATAATATTAATAATAATCATAATTTATCGGGTACATCGGAGGTAATATGTGAACATCGGAAACAAAATCGCGCTGTGAGTGCCTCGACCTTGGGTCTCCACGATCTCCGGGAAGCGCGACACTATTCGCATCTCACTTTCATACTTCACTGTGAAGGAAGAGGGAAGAGAGTGGGAGTGGGCCATTTCGGGCACGTTTACGACTAGCGACAGTTGTTTTCGAGCTTGAAACCAGAGTGGGCCTATGCCCGTTCCGTCAGCGTTGCCAGATGGTTTTTTAATATTTTCAGCCAATAAATCTCAATTATTACAATTTTTAACTACAATTATAATTAATTAAGGAGATTAGTCGTGCATGTTATTATTTTTCCGATTTAAAATCGCTGATTTTTGATTGTGTACTGACTACCCAACACCGGAACGCGCGTTTTTGTTTTAGCGCCGTAAAGGAAAGGTTAAATAATTTTATTATATATGACTATCACCATCTGTCGGTATTCTCCTGTACGCGTTTATATAAAAAAAAACGAGTATGATGGTAGTCTGGAGTCGCTTTTAATGTATTTTAACGATACTAGTATTAAATGCATTTTAACGCCATAGCAACTCTTCACACCAGCGTTGCACGTATTTGTTTACTACAAAAACGAGTTTTTTTTTATTCATTTCACTGAATTGAGAAACATGTAGATGTACAATTTACGATTTTCTCCGTTTGCCGTCAGATAATTAATATTCAGTTGTTATTGTGCGGATGGATTCCATTAAAAGTGGCCGTCAAAGGGTTAAATAACCTTCGTTATATAATTAAGACTATCGATCTATGAGAAGAATGTATTTATCAGATACAAAGGCTGATTGGTACTAATTGATGCGCCAAACTGCATGGAAAATTGTAATTAAACATACATACGTAATATTGAATGTTGGCTTCAAGGTGCATATATAGCGCTAGCAATAATAAAGCATGTTTTTAATTTATAATCATACATGGATAAATAATATATTAAATTGGAAAAAAACTTACATATCACCACACTGACATACGAGTACTTATCTTACGCTTCTCAAACATTTAATACACGATTAATGTATATCAACTAAGAACTGTCATATCCAAAATTTATTTTCTAAATGCCGTCGGTAAGCTCTGGAATGCTTCTCCAGTATCTGTATCTTTCATACAATCTGGATCTCTTTTTAAAAAACATATAAATATACACTTAAAACCTTCCCAACCCACACACAAACACAACACACATTTCCCTCGAGCTGCGTCCAGCCGTCTTAGCTGAACATTATAGAGTGCACTGGTCTTAACCAGTTCTCTCTCTTTAGCCTCGCCATTTCTCATGATCTGGGGTCGGCTCTCCTTGTGAATATTCGCCGTGTCTGTCTGTCCTGCGTTGCATTCTCGGTCAAGCCCAGAGTTTTCAGATCCTTGTCTACAGTTGCAGTCCAGGTTGCCTGTGGTCTTCCAGGTCTTCTTCTCAGCGTGGGTATGTTGAGGGCTTTCTTCACCATGTGGTCCTCATCTCTCCGTGTCACATGCCCATACCATCTTAGGCGGTTTTCCCATAACTTTTCAGGTATGGAGGCCACCCGAAATGAACCCCGAATATGTTCATTTCGAACTCTGTCCACTCTAGTCACACCGCCCGCCCACCTCAGCATCTTCATCTCTGCCACATGAATCCCATCCAAGTCACGTTTCAGCGGGGTCCAACACTCCAATCCTTAGAGCATAGCTGGCCTTACAGCAGTTTTGTAGATTTTACCTTTGGTCCTAACTGGAATCTTGCTATCACACAAAACCCCAGAGAGAGACCTCCATTTCAGCCATCCTGTGTTTATTCTATGGTTCGATTGCATAAAAAAAATCCGCAATATAATTTACATATTTAAGATTCCTATCCATAGATAAACAAACACTTTATTTGATGTAATACTAGGTGATTGGCGCCTAGTTCGATTAATATGACATGACATATATTTTTAAGGGTTAGTGATCAGTCTGACCATCCGGAGGAACGTCATTGTTTATAAATAATTCAGAACCTA
The DNA here is from genome assembly GCA_022606575.1 of Glossosoma conforme. Classification (NCBI taxonomy): domain Eukaryota; kingdom Metazoa; phylum Arthropoda; class Insecta; order Trichoptera; family Glossosomatidae; genus Glossosoma; species Glossosoma conforme. The sequence goes on from JAGTXR010000149.1 coordinate 1,044,696, forward strand.
TAGCGATATATAGTAGAAAACTATAAATTTAAAAAAATGTAGCTTTGGCGGTGATCGAATCCACAATCCCTCGTATGATAGCCGCGCTATTTAACCCTTTAAATCGTATACCGTGATTATTTTTTAATAATTTATTCTCTCATATTTTTAATCTTTTATTTTTAAATATATTTTTTGTAACATGTAGTATCAGTCACTCTGTACACATGTGTATGTGAATATTGTTTATCTTTCCTCAACCAAAAAAATGACATTGACCGTTTTATCTTTTCGATACAAGAAGTATGCGGGCAATGAAGTTATCGAATAACTGTGAAATTCGGCTTCTCGGTACTTGATCGCAAATTAATATATATATGTATTGCCGTTATCTACATTGAATATTACCGAATTGTTTCACTAAGCATATTGTATTAAATAATAATAATCGTATTGTTTATTGCACGTCATTTTACGTATTGTTTCTATGCGACGAACAATATAATTCAAGATTATTTGTGTTATTCAAATCGAGGCGATGAGAGCATCGGGCTAATCAACTGATATTCTTAAATCAGGTGATGAACAAACTTCAAAATATGTCATACTACAACTGTTTATGCTTTAAAAAAAGTTCAAAGCTCTCAGCCGCCATAGTCGCCTCATCCCACGTGAGCTCCTCCGAGTGCATTCTATGTTTATTTACCGACGACCTTCCAGGACGACGGGAGCCCGGGGTCTTGTAAAAATGCAGTTGTAGTTAATACTCTCCTGCGGCATCCTTAATACATATCTCAACTAGGTCCACCTTCGCCTCTTGACCTCTAGTATGAAAGGCTGCCTGGTTCGCTCTATCATCTCGTCATTCCTCACAAAGTCAATATATCGTACCCAGTGCCGGTTTTAGACCTTGCGGCGCCCTGGGCAAAAAATAATCTGGCGCCTCCTGGTTTTTCTTGGGTGGGAGGGAAAATCTTCAGAAAACACCCCGGAGCTAAGGCCGACAGCCGACCCACTGCGCCACCCCTATAACCGGCAGTATTCTATGGAGTCATCTGCTCTCGAAACACATTACACGGCTGCATATGCCAAGATTTACAGCCGCAAACAAGAATCTCAGCATCAGCCTGGTTCCGTTCACTTTCTAACTTAGGTCTCCCGCGTGAGTCTCCATCCTCCGCCTTCCGCATCCAGCCTACTTCCGCTATTCTTCTGAAGTCGTCAGTCCGTCTTGCAGGTGCTCGACCAATGGCTCCATTTGCCAGTTCTTGGACCCCACTCCAACACTGTTTTTAAAGTATATAGATGCCGAAAATAGACTTAGAAGAGCACATCTGTGACCTTGCATCGCAGCAAGTGTGCCGGGAAATGCAGATTAGTGATCTCTCCGCGGCGTCTGGCCTGGTGGGTGGCCAGGGGGAGGGGTATCTGGTGACGTCACCCGCGCCGGAGCGTTGCCATGGATACCGGCGACGCCGCGTTGCCATGGCGACGCCTCATCCTTCGCACTCTTACTCCTACTATTCCAGACTCTGTATACCACTCTCAGCTGTGGCAGTGCTCCACTCTCCACTCTCCAATCCAGAGATCGTCAAAGTAGTGATCTGCGAAGAAATGTAATGAATTCGAGCATTCGTTCGTTCGTTCAGGTCTAAACCTGCCTTAAATGTTTGCCGAAAAGTGATAAATAAGACAGTACGGTATTACGTATATGTAAAGTTTGAGATAAAATAAATAACTTCTTAAGTTATCACGGCCAGATTTGATATTGTGGCTTTTGGTTGTGGCTCACTTAGTCATCAACCCTGAAGAAGACCCCTGCAATGGCGGTCGAAATATTGAAAAGGAGTAATTCGCCACATACGGCTAAACCCAAAAGCCACAATTTGAGATGAAATATGTTTTTTTCTGTAAATCGGATTGCACATGTACATAGAGAAAATTTAGTTTAAATATTTTTTTACTGATTTCAAGAACATATTGGCTCTATTCAGTTATAATTAGTTGCCGTGTCTCATATATCTCAAGACATCTTTAATTCCGAAGGTCTACTTGGAAACATTTATGGTTCCCAATGGTCTTGAGGGCAAAAGCCAGAGGATTTAAGGAACGACGCTGTTGTATTCGAGGCACATTTTTGAGTATTGTTAATCAGATTTTTTTTAGAAGATCGAAGTATAAGCTCGGCGCTCCTTAGGCCTGGACCATTCGGTCCTATAGGAGTGGCTCAACCGGACACAAAAAATGCGAGACTTAAAATGTATAATGTATAATTTGTGGCATGCACTCGCATCTCGAGAGCGGATATATTAATTTGAAAGAGGGGTAGAAAAGTTTGATGACCACTGCTCGACACCGCGTCATTCCCACATCCTCGGTGTTTGTGTATAAAAGATGTACATATATTGTAATATGTTAGTTGTGGAGCTTTTCTTGGTGAAAATGATGAAAAGCGACCGATGCACTGGTGGATCCTCGTATTCAATAGATTAAAGCTTTTACTTCAAAGTGCTAGTATTAATGTGCCGAGGAGCTTACGAATCTTCTGCATTTAATCGTTTGAATGTCTATGTGTGTATCTAATGCTTAAGATTATTTAACAAATGGTACACATACAAAGTCATGACAAACACCATCTCATAAAACATCTCATCAATGAATTGGAGAAAAATAAATTAGGACGCAGAGATTCGAACCACGAACTCTGTACAGCATTTCCATTTCTTTTACACAACGCGATGACCGCTCGGCCACGTACACCGCTCTATAAATTCGAGAAATTATTATTATATTTGCTCATTTTATTTATACACATTATGTATATATATGGCGATGTATATTTATTTTTGTAAGATTCACTCGATTATTGCATTAACAAGTAATCTTTTTGTACTCGACGCACATCGCGCGATAGCAAAAAATCACCAAGGGAAGCAACTCGAGACACGCACGTAGTTTACTAACTTCATCGAAACTAGACTGAGATGTGTTGTCGCAAGGTATTCTGCGCTATAAAGTCACGGGAACGCCATCAGCCACTTCTCAGTCTGCGACCAACATACAGGACAAGAAATGGTTGATTTTTCATTGTGCTGCACGAGTACTTCTGCACCGCTAGTTTAAAGTTAGTTGACAGATGTATGCTGCATAATGTACGGCTGTGAGACATGGTGCTTATCTGAAAGTGATAAAAAAAGACTAGACGCCTTTGAGATGTGGTCGTACAGAAGAATTCTCGGAATTTCCTGGAGAGACCACGTCACGAACAATAAGGTTCTCAGGATAACCAAAGAAGACAGGCACCTAATAAGAACCATCTCAGAGAGGCGAGCCCGATGGATTGGTCACATCATGCGCCACGATGGTCTTCTTCACGATATTGTGGATGGGATGGTTGAGGGTAGAAACTGTAGAGGTCGTCCTAGACGGGAGTATTTGCAGCAAGTATTCGAGGACATGAATTGTAGCGCTTATGCTGAGCTGAAAAGGGTAGCGGAGGACCGAGAGGAATGGAGATCGAGATGCAAGATTCTGTTGCTGCAAACCAATCCACCGGATTGATACTGCGAAGAAAAAGTATGCCGCATCAGTCACGGGAAGAACCTCAGCTTCTTCTTCGCAGTATCAATCCGGTGGATTGGTTTGCAGCAACAAAATCTTGCATCTCGATCTCCACTCTTCTCGATCCTCTGCAATCCTCTTTAGCTCAGCATAAGAGCTACAACTCATGTCCTCGAACACTTGCTGCAAATACTCCCGTCTAGGGCGCCCTCTGCAGTTTCTACCCTCAACCATCCCTTCCACAATGTCGTGAAGAAGACCTCAGCTACTGTAAACAAAATCTTTTTTAGTTTTGCAAGCGTCCAGTGATGGCTCTCCGTCTGAGACTTAACATGCACGACTAGAAAGAGTTGGGCCTTTTTAATTAACGGTTGTTAAATACAGATATAAAACTTAAATGGTGTGATTTTTTGTGTCAAAGTTGCATACATTATTACGTTCATTTACCGTAAACTGTAGCTTTTCCGCATGTGTAGTACAGCTAGGCGTTCTGATCACAGATGGTGGTACAGATATGGTTCTGACGAGATTGACACCGCGACACACATACTCGTATGTAATAGTCGTGCACAATGTGCTGCGCTCAAGGTCGCTCTCCTCAACTGATCAAATATTGTTGTTTCTTCAGCGGGAGCTGGGCTGATCAAACACATTGGCCGCATAGCGCCGGACCAGGAATGCGCGAAACTGATGGTCGCAACATCCATCATTGTCATACCCTAAGAACGACGACGGAACTATACACCTCATGCAGTATAAACAAGATTGTGTGTTTGAAAATCGATAATCTCGGAAACTATAAAAAGCATCGATACCACATTCACACCATACGTTCGATTGATGCTCTTTTATGTTTTTGTTAAATTGCGCTATGTCGTTGTGGTATGGTGTAAGGTCAAAAGTACCTATTCATGGATTTTTTTATTTAAACACATACAGGAGAATACCGACAGATGGTGATATATAATTCTGAAGTCTCATCTGTAGAATTCTATGGCGCTTACCATGGTGTATATGGCTAAACGCTGCATGTGGAGTGTTGATCCGCCAACGTCATAGACTACAGCCCGAGATTCACGCATCATCCTTTATTATTACAGGAATTTACCATGAATGGGTGGTCTTCACGGGACGACTTTCGTCTACCACCACTTTTAATTAATAGGCTACGACTGGCATTTTACGGGCGATGGATCAAATTCACACCAACCGGGGGTATTTCAGAGCTCGAAATCGATTAAAAATCCTTTTTTTAGTCTCCGTCGGGGATCGAACCCACGACCTTTGGCTTGCACAGCAAAGGCTTTGACCATTGAGCTATACCCACCGGCAGTCAAATTTAAGTTATATTTGTTTTATGTGTTTATTATGTGCAAAACATTAACCGTTTTTGGCAAAAATGCATAGTTCGAATCATAAATTCGATACTCTGATTTGGCTCATATAAAAAAAATATGTTGGTTTGGTCATGACATATTTTAGGTGAGGTATATATGCACCTGGCAGGAGGCGCTGTGGGATATCAATAATCTTTTAATTTCGGCCTGTCACAAACCACGACAGTAATAAAAAATACACGTAAAACATTGCATTCGGGGTCGGCTACACTCAACAAAAATTAGCATGATCCCTAACTGTTCAATTAAATGCATTTTTTTGTTATAGAATCCGCGCTTATGTAAAATTTAAAATACTTAAACCTTTCCAGGAGTCTCTCTGGAGTCTCTGGAGGACCTCTGAAAGTACAAGTTATAAGACAGGTGCAAACATGTGAAACACATTTTTTTTATGAATATCATTTTTGTAAGCAATTACTCAGGGATTATTCTATATCTTCTGGAGTATATATGTAAAAATTTAATCCAATACATAATCTGGTAAATAATCAATTAATATTTTTATCCTCTTCTCGTAGTTTTTTTTTTTATTAAGTTGTCAAAATGTCGATGGAATTTTTTTAAGACCACATTGAAACTAGTGAAATGCAGTGAGTAGAAGTGTGGAAGTGTATTTTGTTGGTAGTTCATTTATCTCTTCACCGGGCTTTAGATTGCGAGAATGTTTACTTCTGTGACTTGCTGCTGCTTATCATCAGGCAAGATAACAAGACATGTTTTTAACAAGATTTTCGTAGATAATTACTTTACCGCGAAAACAAAACTCGTAGGAAGGGAATGGAGATACGAATTGCGGTTATATGACTTGGTTACATAGATAATAATTAAAGCGATACAGTTTATGTTTTTTTTAAAAACAGTTTCAATATAGTATATCTAGTTGTCGATAATATTGGATATATTTTTTCACTAACTAATTTTATTTTTTAAAAAAGCAGTGCAGTGAAACTTGATTTGAAATTTGAAATCGTCATTAATTTTGTTATTACAAACAATAATTCTCAATATTCACTTTGAGATCCATGTTAAATTTTCAATAATTAAGATTATTTTTATGAGCATATCCATTATATATATCTTAATTATATGGACATCACAAATTTGTGCCTGACAGCTTTGTCATTTCCCACTGTTCATGCCATGTTCCAAGACATCCCTGAACATGAACGTTCTCTTGGGAACATATATAATTCCGAATAACTTCCAGGGCTCAAGCCCGAGGTGTTAATGAGATGGCGCTGTAGTATCCGAGTTAGTATCCTGTTTTTTAAGGAGATCGGATGTTAAACCAACGCTCACAAGGCCTGTTCCATTTATTGTAGTTAGAAGAGCTCAACCCTTTAAGCAAAAGACGGTGATCAATCCAAGTTTTGGTTCGCGTTAATGTTGCTTAACTTTGGTGATATAATGAAAACCGCGCTTACAACGATGTCTGGTCAGACCAAGATACATTGTTTTGATATACATGTTGAGTAACTTTCTTTGGGATTTTCAAATTTATGTTTCTATCATTGTTGATATCTTACATAGTACATACATGCGAGTACATTCCTGCATTACATACTACTAGTATTTTATATCAGGAATATTTTCAGGTTCGCAGACATGAGTCTTACATCGCTCTCGGTGGGTTCGTTAACGATTGTGTTGATTACTCGTATTTTCTCACCTTGTTTGTCAAGTGTGTATTTATATGCAAGTCATTGTCTAACGAGGACACTGCCATCTTTGTTTCCAAACAAAATAATGTCATTGCCCGTTATTTGTCACAATTTTATTTATTTTACTCATTACTTCCTTACTATTTTTCGCACTCTGTACTATTAATCATACAAATTACTAATCATCATTTTTTTCCTTATATTATTGTATTATCCCTTATTTTATTTTTTCTTTGTTATATTTAACGCAATATGTTATGGGTGAGTCATCTAAGTAAAATTGCTAGAGAAATTTCGTGTTTCGATTCCGTTCGATATGTATAACTTTCGTTGTTAGTTTTAGATTTCATTATGAAACAAAAATATTATTATTTTCATAAACTAGTATTTATTATTAAAAATACATGCTCCGTTAATTACTTTAGTTGCTTTGTCTGGAATTCTTGTCATTATATTTTATTTCTTAGTTTTTTTTTAAAATACAATCTTAATAATCTTGAATTAAACAACAAACGACGAAGAACCGTCAAATATTTATTTAGTAGTATGTATTCAGTGGAACTTTAAATAATAAACGTTGTTAGGAAGGGATATTTGGAACGAAATGTATCGATTAAATATTTCTAAACATTGCTACTAATTAGGTCCATATTCAAAGAGCAGCTCTAATTATGTTATTTTTATAGAACTAAGTAACCATTTAGTGTTATCTTATCTTACATCCCTTTACAACCTTTCTGGGGCATTTATGTGACTTGATAGATGCCGACTAAGAGCGGCAGTTTTGCAATTTACGTACCTACTTGCATAATGTATAGTCCCAGAGCATTTGTGTTTTCTCTTGTATGTTAGCTAAAACATTTCTTTTCAGTGTGAAGCGTCCTGTCGAACATACAAAATGTTATAGAACCTGAACACATTTTTGCCCAGTGTTCCAATATCGGAACATTTTGTATTTTGACCCCCATTCCATTATGCACGACACAATAAAATATTAGATTGCATAAGTCTATAACTAACAAGTTTAGGGGTCGTTTCACGTATGTAGAAAATAGGAATTAAATTAATAAGGAAAATAAAGTATCATATACACTTACGATTTGTAGAAATTATTATAAATTTTATAAAAAAAAAAAAACGGCAAAAATGGGTAAAATATTTTAAAACGTGTTTACATTTAAATATATGTATACAAGCAGCAAATATGCACGACAAGCAAATGTTTTTGATTTCATAATACTAAGAAATACAATTCGTTGTACGGAGTATGATTTTTAGTCCAATTAAATGAGATATTCTATCCTATTTTTCCTCGCATAAAGCCATAAAAGAGCTTTCTTAAAAGACGGCTTATCGAGAAAAATCTCAATTCGGAAGAGCGTCGAATGTTTCCAGAAAATTGTCTACGGGGCACGTAGTACGTTGCTTATTTTGTACCAAACAATTTATTTTATTGCAAAAATATACGCAATATGTATTGTGTTTATGCGTTATCCTATACTTGATATTATTCAAACGAAGCGATGGGACATCGTCATCGTCTCCTACGTCTCTTGCCAAGAAAGACTATATATTGTATGTAAAAAGTAATTGTTACGCCCGCGCGAATATCGCGGGTGGATTAGATGTTCTATTTCATACAATAAATTGCGTAAATGTAACCCTTTCCTATTGTTTTTAAAAACACTTACATGAGCCACTCACGTATTTTATAACATAAAAATTGATGGAATTTTATTTGACTGAATTGCTTTGATTATTCGTAATTCGTAAAGCGCCGACGATTTTATGCTCATTTTACATTAATCATTTCTCGCTTCTCGTTTTTCAATATCTATTATTTTATATTGTTTTCTAATATTCAATGCCGTATTTCACATAGGTATAGGTACCTATGTTACGTTTATACCTACCACTTATTCATAATTATTTTTCAACAATTGCAACTCTTGGAACTATAAAAGTATGAAAACCATGAACATCCACAAACCAAGAAATATTTTAGGTAGATATATAAATACAGCCTTCAATTCGGCGTTTTTATGTAATACAAAAAATAATTATCGTTTGAGCTGAAGAATTATTAGACGTCTGCATACTCGGAAAATTGTTACTGAATTTATTTGAATTGTTGTGAAATAAAACGATGTACGTTACATTATCTTCACCTCAGTTTGGATTAAAAATAACTCACATCTGGGAGGAGGATTTTACACACAGGGAAACTTGAAAAATCTTATTTTTTTATTTGTTAATCCCGTTAAATGTGAAAAAGTGTTCAAGCCAAGAATCATGTGTAATATTGTCAGACAATTAAATTTCTACATAATTATAGTACAATATTAAGTAATTATATTTTACTTTGTTTTAATGTGGAGCGCATTAGTATCTAATAATTATTCATTGAAACACGGTTTTGTATACACGGTTTTGTATACACGGTATACTTAGTCTATCGCTTTTTAACCCTTTCGCATCGGTTGTCGGCATATGCCGTCATAAGATTCCCCGACCGTTGACATCGGTTGACGTGATATATCGTTTTGCTACTTTCTTAGAATAGTTTCTTATGCATCATCTGATAGCTAAATGATACAAGAACCAATGTGATGTATGAAAATAGACCAGATAAGTACATTTATGATTCATATGCTAGTTTTATAATTGACAATATAATTTGTATTCAAACCGAGCCGTAATGAAAGGGTTAACACAATTAAATGTTGAAAAGTGATAGACCAACAAAGTTTATAGTGTATATAAAAATAGATCCTCATTTCTGTTATAACATGTAATCAAAGTGATCTATATTTATAATAATCTACAAAGTGAATGCCAAAATTATAAATTAAATAAACTTAAGACACATTTTGGCTCATGTGATTATTTCTTTCTCCCATAGATAATATAATAATGTACTATACTACTAACTTCTATCGTTATGAATAGTGAGTAGTGCTTAATGGTTATAAGCGTGTAATAATTGTTGTCTTTCGCTAGTTTAGTTGATTACTTATATCTAAAATTTGTTGGGATGTTGAGTGTAATTAATTATGTGCTAGTTACAGTATTAAGACGCACTTTTATACCATTTCTAGAATCGGAACACTAGAATTTTCATTCATTGTCAAGCGTTGTGCCCATTGCACTAAGCCCACGTGTTATTAGTTATGTGCCTAGATTATTATTATTATTATGTACAATTAAACGATGGATGTTTCTAGAAGTGGCTCACAAACGGCATGCATAACAAACGGCCATTACCGGAGATATTAAATTATAATTGAGAGAGACCTTTGATATTGCATTACATATCGTCGCCTTAGGTTGGCAACCGTGCCGAGTTATATTAGCGACTATTGCCTTCTCGTCGTCAGCATGTGTGCGACCAATGCCAAATATAAATAAGCCTCCATCCTTTATAATCAACTACCTTTTGCATCCTGATATAATCTTTATTTCAGTACATTTAATGAGAAGTCAACTAGATACACTGTTTGCCAGTTCTTAGGCGTTGAACCTACACTTTCATTCTCAATTGACCGTGGTCTCTTCGGCAGATGTGTCGCATAGCCACTTGAATGTGCAGATTCTTTCAGTATATTTGTTGTTGAAAAATTACTAATTGTTTTATTATGTAAATTGGTAATGGAAATATTAAAACTACAAACATTAAAGTACTTAATACATACTCGCATATGTGCATTATTTTAGCTATAATGTATATTTTTGTTTACAATGATTGATTTTACGTTATTATCATCATCAGTTTATATTCGTCCATTGTAATTGAACGTGGGTCACCCGTATGAGTCTCCACCCCTTCTCAATCTGTCTGCTATTATATAGACAGCCTCTATCTAATATAATAAGTTATTTAGAAAATGTAATTGCGTCAAGTGACAAATCAGTGATCGTCAAACTCTCGCATGTTACTTTTTTTTTGAGCAAGCCTTCGCGAAGATTATTAATTAAAGTTTGTCAATTGCTGTTATCGAGTTGGTGTTGGTGTGTTGGTAGTATGCGTTGTGTGCGAGTGCGTGTCTGTGACGCAGGCGGCGGCGGTTGCTAGGCAACCGGCCGCGGGAGAGCGTCGCCATGGCAACCGCGTCCGAGACAAGCCAGACTGCAGAACCGCAGGGGGCGCATCGTTCTGACGATTTAAAACGGGACACAACGTTGTATATAATTTTCACATCGCGAATTGCCGTTTCACAGTTCTATAAGCTCAGACTGTCCATGCCTTGTCCCAGAACACCTTTATACCTGGAGGTCTTCGTGGAAACATATATGGTTCTCGGGAGCCTCCAGTGCAAAAGAGCCCGCGAACTTGCATAGACTGCGGCTGTAGGTGTACCAGAGAAATATTTTGGGTGTTAAATGCTCGGCTTTTTTTAAAGGAGATTGGATAATGAGCCCGACGTTACCAAACGTATAAAAACCATACAAAAAACAAGGAAAAACGCACTTATTATTGAACTGGTAGATATTTTATTTTTTATTTTAGCTCTTGCCCTGGAGGCTCCTGGGAAATATCTATGTTCCCATGTAGACCTCCGGATGCAAGTGTTCTGCGACAAATTATGAACAATCTGAGCATACAAAACTGTGAAACGGCAATTTGTAGTGTCTATATATTTCAAAATATGGAGAAGGTATGATATATTTTTTTACCTCGCAACGTATTTACTTTGCAAAGATGATCTGTTTTACTTTTAAAATGGAGTTCAATTACTCCCACGCCGGGCTCATTGATCGATGGTGTCCCTATTATTTGTACGTAGTTTTGCGGGATCGTATTATCTTCTCCCGCGCCAGAAACAAACATGGCGGCGGCCGCGTCCGGGAATGCGCGCCATTGGGTCAACGTTCGAACATTATTACACGCCAGCAATTTCAAATCGCAATAATTAATGCAATAATATAATCGACTCCATCACCGATTGTCATGAAAATATCTGCACACTCGATGTGAAGTTGGGTATGTAATATAAATTCACTATATTTCATCTGTCAAATCGTCTTACGACTTCTCAAAATCAGTACGGTTTTTTTTTACTATAGTATGATCAAGAAATATGTTTTCAATTCAATGAGTATTTTTATATTAACAAATATCTACAGAAGAATGCAATCGGCGATTGGAAAAAATATCTATGGATGCTTATATTTTAGTAATATTTATTTAAAATTTCAAATACAATTAATGCAGATTTCTAATCAATGTGAGGTTTGAAAAATCATTTATATTGTAGAATAATCATGAACTTAGTCATGAATTCGTGTTAACATATATGTGCCCTTGATTATGAAAGCCGTGTAAGTCATGTTTCATTCGAGATATTTAATGGTTGTGTTTTGATGATGGTTGAAAACCGATGCAAGTAACAACTTTGTGTTGCATGAAATGCTATATTTAGATTCTTTAAACTTGTGTTGGATGAATGTTATATTAATTCACAACAATGTGAACTGAAATAAATGAATAACTTTTTTTTTTTGTAATTTCTTGACTTGCGTCACTTTTATAATTATGTCCACATATATCAATAGAAGAATGCAGTCTAAGGTTGGACGAATATATGTGTGGATATGAATTTTAGATTGAAAATAAATTTGCTGTAGCTTTCCAATCAATGTGAGGTTAGAATAGTCATTAATATTTACTTAAATTATCTTTTTTTTCTTGGCAAATTTGTTTCATTATTTTTGCAGACATACAATATCAAGAATGCCACCAGAGACTGTAGATGAACATTGCTTGTCGATTTTGCTAATCTGTTATTGTATATCTCCAAAGACTTATTTTTAGTAAAAATTACACACTTTTTTTTCCTTAAATTGGTGATATTTTATTATTAGTATGAATTAGCTCTTTGCACAGATCTGCCAATATCATTGTGACATAAAATTATCATATTATTTTCATTCAAAATAAGTACCTAATACATCACTGTTTGATTTATAGGCACATTACATTGATTAGCATTAGATATAAAAACCTGTATTCTAAGTACTCTGGTGAAAGTTTTTTTTTTGCACAAAGAAACTGTGTAGTTATTTTATGATGTATGTGGGCCGTAGTATGGAGACACAATTTTGGAATTATCACTTCAAGATCTCGATAAAACTAAATCAATAATATGGAATATTTTAATTCAATTTAATATCGAAGCCTTATAGCTTATGTAGATTTTTTTCATGTAAAGACATACAATAAAATACTGTCAAATGGTACAGTGGACTTATCACTTATTGTGATTATTGCTGTGATAATAATATAATTGACTGTATTATTCTTTTGAATGTCGTCAAACGCAATGTCGTCAACCCTACAATGGCGGTCGAGATAATAGGATCGAAACAATTCACCACACACGGCTAAACCAAAAAACCACAATACCAAATCTGGCCGTAAAACCTAAGAAGTTATTTAAATATATCAGATATTGCTTATAGTTTTTGACTGGAATCCAATATATTTAATATTCAGTTATGTAGTACGTTAATTTTTAACATGACAACAGTAGAATAAAGCTGTAATATGAGGCCACAAATCCATGCAAAGTTCGTGACCGCTATAGACGTCATACGCGGTGAATGGGTTATGTTGACATTTGTGGTAACACTTGTGTTTGTTGCAGCGCTGCATGCTATGGCTCCCGAGCGGCCCGCGGCTGTGCCGGGGCGAGCTCACGCCCCCAGGGAGATTCCCAGAGACCGCCAGGTAACCTAACCTATCATTATAATTAATACATTAACTGTGGGAAAGGTATTAATACCTGTTATCCCGACTGATGGAAAGGTATTGATACCTATTTGTTTTTCAAAACCATTTGATTTTATCTTGCTTATGAGGTTCGATACAATTTTTTCTTATTTTCGAAAAATAATAATCTTTCTATAGTTACCCCCTTACTGTGCCAAAAACAGCAGAGAGATCCGATTGTATTTTCTATACACCATATAAAAATGACATTTAAAAAGCGGAAAATTTCAATATTTCTAAATATTGCTATGTTTGACTATATTTGATGTTGAAATTTAACAATTTTTGTAATGTATCTGAAAAAGAAAAAAAAAACATCGTAATTACCTGCTATAGCTGGTGCAGCCAACAAATTCAGCACCCACATTGACCCGTGCACAGCCCGATTATTTCACAAATTATTTATTTCCATCGATACAAATGAATAACTATACATTTTCATAATTTCATTTAATACTTAATAATATTACGAAGGAATAGTAAAAAATTTAGCTCAGTATCTATATTTTATATGGATATTTTCATCATTAGAATCGAGTTTTAGTAAATACAAATAATCGGAAAGCAAGGGTTATTTGATTGGTTGCTGACTAACTGCATTGAGTGATTGACTGCGCAGATTGAATCTAGCCCGCAATTAATGTGTTAACTTATAAAAAATAATTAAATTTTCATTTTGAATTTCAGAAATAGTAATGGTGTAATGTGAATGTTTTCAGGCAGAGTTGGGTGCCTGGCCGTTGCCGGCGCGCGTCGTGCGACAGATCCAGAGGCAGGTGGCGCGCAACGGCCGCTCGCTGCAGCGCCTGGAGGTGCGGGGAGCCGTCATAGACAACTTCGATGCCCTCGGCCCGCCCTCGCCACCCTTTTGCAGGTTATATGCTCACCTTGGTAACTAACTAGTCTGCGGGCAGTATGTCCTAGAAGTAGCCACACAAGAATGTATCAATTTTAGTTCTAACCTCAGAATAGTCAACCCATTTAAAACATTTTCATGTGATAGGATGATTAGCCAGATGCTCCCGAACCCTGGACCATTTAGTCTTAAAATGCGGAACAATAAAAAAATACATTCAAGGCAATATTATATAAAAAGTTACCGCAAAAGGTATAAAATCTCTGTTATAAATAAAATAATTTGTTTGTAAAGAAGGTTGACTGTATAAGATGCAGTGAAACCGTTTTGGTGTGTTTGCTCTGCATTTTCTGCTGGTCTGAAGAGAGAATTAACTGAAGCTGTTTATTTCTAAAGCCTCAGCTTATTCTCATCCTGAAGGACCGTTCCATAGATTGTGTTTCATCGTCATCATCATCAGCCTGTGTCCGTCCACTGTTGAGCGTAGGCCTCCCGCATGTTTCTCCATCCTCTTCGATCCTCCGCCTTCCGCATCCAGGTCACTCCCGCTATTCTTCTTATATCGTCAGTCCATCTTGTAGGGGGTCGGCCAATGTTTCGTTTGCCAGTTCTTGGGCGCCATTCGAATACTTCTTCCCCATCGACCGTCGTCTCTTCGACAGATATGTCCTGCCCATTGCCACTTGAGTGTGCCTATTCGTTGGGTAGCATCCACTACTTGAGTTCTTCTTCGTATTTCCTCGTTTCGGATTCTATCTTGGATGGGCAGCATTTGGAAAACTAAAGTACATTTTTAAAGCGAAAATTCCGCAATGCCTTAAAACTAAGGCGTTTAACCAATGCATCCTCCCTGTATTAACTTATGGCGCAGAGACGTGGAATCTGACAGCAAGTCTTACCCATAAAATAAAAGTCACCCAGCGTGCTATGGAGAGATCCATGCTCGGAGTGTCGCTAAAAGATAGAATCTGAAACGAGGAAATACGCAGAAGAACTCAAGTAGTGGATGCTACCCAACGAATAGGCACACTCAAGTGGCAATGGGCAGGACATATCTGTCGAAGAGACGACGGTCGATGGGGAAGAAAAGTATTGGAATGGCGCCCAAGAACTGGCAAACGAAGCATTGGCCGACCCCCTACAAGATGGACTGACGATATAAGAAGAATAGCGGGAGTGACCTGGATGCGGAAGGCGGAGGATCGAAGAGGATGGAGACTCATGCGGGAGGCCTACGTTCAACAGTGGACGGACACAGGCTGATGATGATGATGATGATTGTACATAAACTTTTATTCATAGACAATTGATTCCAAGGAAATAAAAATGGTACATTGCACAGTGGCTAGTACGTAATCTCTCATATTACTTGGAAGATAACGATGTTCCTCATTAAATAAAAAAAAATGATTGAGAAACCTAAATATTTAAAAATACACATCCAAAGAATGTCTTTTAAAAAGATAGTCCCTTTAGAAAATTATCCACTTCTCTATCAAAAAAATGTCTGATGAGGTGGATATTTTTGTTCATATAATTTTAATTATTTGGTTAGTAAAATGCTAGTGTTTTTTTTTAGTGGGGACCCTTATGAAGAGGAGAGTTTAGGCGCAGAGGGCGCCGGGGGCGCCGGCTGTGAGGGCGGAGCTCCCGTCGAAGACAATGACCTCACTAGCCTCAGCTGGCTGCAGGACCGCAACCTGCTCAGGAGTGAGTCACCACCATTGTCATTCTTTCCTTCCAAGTCTGGTCGCGCAACACTAAACATCTTGCAACAATCATTTTCTTTAGATTTTCTCAACATCCAAGTCAATCAAACTCCAACAGCTTTTCTCTTAATAGCTGATTAGACAAATATAATAATAAATACTGATCGTCTCCTGCGGTATCCGGAGAACATACCTCCATGAAAAAGACCAAGGCTGTAGGAGGTGTTATAAATGTGTATTGTTTTCTGAAGAGAACACCAATTAAGAGGAATGACAGGCACTATTGAATTAACTATTACTTGTAGGACCTCTTTCCTTACAGAGCTTTTAATATAAGACGAGAGATTATTGTCGGTTCAATGAATTTCAGTTCTCTCCTCATGGTCTTGAATAAACATATAAGGAAAAAAATCATTTCCATAAATAAACCTTATATTTATATATTGAGAATACATTTCTTAATAGAAAGTTAACTCACCCACCCTCCTTACTAATTTTATGATTTTTCTTAATTTTCAGGTATAAACTTAACTAAAGGTGGAAATGATGAACTCAGGCCAATATCAGTACAAATATCCCCTCAGGTAATTACAATAAAATATTAATAAAACCAATTGAATGGTAAAAGGGTGTGCGGTTTAGAAGTTCCGAAAATAATATATACCATTCAAAAATATGTTAGAGCAATTACTAGTTTATTAGTGGGCATGATTGCAAAAAAAGTAAACATACATATTATTATATATATTAGAAAACAGGTCACGCTGGCTGTTGCAACAGGTCATCAAAAATTGAAAAAAAGGCTCTAAATCCATAAAATTCAATTGCAGTCAACGATCTTATAATAAATGTTTTTTAAATTTTATAATGAAGATTTTTCCTTTAATATTTTTGATGATATTTCATAAAACGTTACTTGTATGTTTTTATTTCGGATTGAATCGCCTCCTAGGACTAAATTACTTCCTTCGTCAGTACATATAGTACATTTGGAACGCTTTTTTTTTAATTTGAGCTTTACATGGAATTTGTAGCCTCCTATTACAGCTTTATTTTATTGTTGTAAAGCAAAAAATGAACTTACGATATAACTGAATATAAAGTTTATTGGGGGCAGCTTAAAACAATAAGCAATCTCTGATATATTTGTTTACTAGAAAATATATTACACTATATAATTTCTTGTCTTTCAAAAGATTAATATTACTTAACTCGGTTCCATTCATATTATTACTCAATATCATATTAAAACAAAAATCAATATGCTTAAAAAGATTTGTTATAATTGTTTCAGAGTTGTGTGTCGGGAGCCTCCCCCACATCAGACTACCTGGAGGAATCCTTCACCTCGGAGCCGGCCGACTCCAGCGGCAGCGACCAGGCGCCGACCTCGCCGCCGCCTCACGCGCCCACCTTCACAGACACCAAGAGCCCCGGTAATGATAACTCCAGCTAGGGAGAAGACATGGAGATGAAGTACTCGCCTTTAATCCTATTTTGAGTGCTACGGCACTTTCGTTTCATACCATAAACGCGTTAATCATTTTGAATATAATACGATTTTAAGTTCTGATTTAAAAATAACAATCTAATTTTGACGCATTTTATTTATTCTTTTATCTTAATATAATTTATAATAATCTGTAAGTGCTGCATCAGGGTTAAAAGCACAGCGCAGTCTAAAGTCTACAAAATGATGAATCACTTGAACTTGTATAATCTGTGTTGATTGATCATTCTTATTGGCGGCAAAACGGATGGTTCCTCGTCGGCAAATCACCTATTTTAAATCCAAGAACATTTGTCGCTGCTTTATTTACTTATTTACTTTTAAGAAATAAGATTTATAGAAGAGGTACAAAAACTAACAACAGATACCACATCCTTCTTCGTCCACTTCCAGAGGCACACTGAGGGAATAATGGCTGCAAAGCACACAGTGTGAATGCGCGATATATTCCTGTCGCGCAATTCAGCCAACGAACCGTATTGGCAATATATCGCCACTTATCACTGATTGGGTTAATTATGCATAAGCTGGCATTACATTGTATAATTATATGCCTAATTGTAACATTGTACAATTGTTCATTTAATTAACACTATATGATTTTAGTATTTGAACATTGTCGTGGTTTTTCCAGCCAAACTGAAGCACCCGCACAACGTCCCGCACGACCCGCTAGTGCACACGCAGAACAAGCCGCCGTACTCCTTCAGCTGCCTCATCTTCATGGCCATCGAGGACAGCCCCGAGCGTGCGCTGCCCGTCAAGGAGATCTACTGCTGGATCGAGGCGCACTTCCCCTACTTCCGGCGCGCGCCCGCCGGCTGGAAGAACAGCGTGCGCCACAACCTGTCCCTCAACAAGTGCTTCCAGAAGGTGGAGAAGGCGCCGGTAAGTGATGTAGGACAATACCAACACTTAGTGCTGAAGATATGCCATGTGTGGATTGTATGACACGCAAACCCTGCGTGTAGAATGTTAATCCACCAACATCCTAGACTACATGTTCATATATCATCCATTTTACAAGAATTATCAATGAATAGTGTTTATGGGGCGATTTTTGTCTAAAGGAAAGGAATTGTCATCCATTTAAGTTTTGTTATTTTACAGAGCCTGGGGAAGGGTTCACTGTGGATGGTGGATGACCAGTACCGGAGCAACCTGGTGCAAGCCTTCAGTCGCTCACCCTCACATCCCTGCGTGCCACCACCACCCGCTCAACCACCCTCACCACAAGAGAGGTAAACCACTTGTCAAAGGCCATCATAGAAATATTAAATCTACCTCATAAAGTTTTTCAAAGCAGTATGCTTGCTTCGTATTTGGAACTTATGGACACCGCAAATTTCCGCTTCACAGTTCTATAAGCTCCGATTGTCTATGCCTTGTCCCAGAACACATTATTGTTATTATGTTAGTTTTTGTATAGCGCTCTTTTATGACCGAATGATCATTCCAAAAGCGCTTCTTTGCCTCTCTGAGTAAAAAGGTGGGTCTTGAGTCTGCTTCTGAAGGATGCCTCCGCTTAATACCCGGTGGTCCACATAGGAACACACATTCATAGTTTTCTTAATTTTTATAATTTACATGGCACATCAATTCTTATATTTCTTACTGACATTAATAGTTCCAAATTTTCGGTTTAAGTAAAAATATAAAAACCATTAACAACGGAGCTCTTGAAATTATTTAGTTTTTGCCGGTTACATGGAGGTGAAATTTTATTCGGAACCACAGATTAGGATGATTCGGAAACTAAGAAATCGAGCATTAGCGGTCGTTTAATAAGAGCACACTAGAAAGTAGTTCAGACTATATCCAATAAATCCAAACATTCACAACAACAAAAACTGTTGTATTTGTGAAGTTAAGTCTTAACCTCATTTTTGTGGTTTCAGGATCCCATGTCCTGTGGATACCGGAGGCAAGGGTGGCCCTAACCCAGAGTTGTTCCCTTACCTGTCTCGCTGCCTGGCTGTTTCTGCAGGGCGGCAACCTCCAGAAGTGTCCACCTCGGAAGCCCTAAGGTATGAAGGACACCCGCAAGTACTAACATTCTAGGTTGCAAATATATGTATTTAGCGAAATCGACGAGTGTAAATTTTTAACACATTGCTCATAATAAGGCAACATCACATTACATGTACCAGGCTTTTATCAAAACATTGTTTTAGTAACATTGTCATTTAAATGTGTAAAAATGTATCTTGGTTCAAATCTAGTCGAATATTACGTTGGAACTGATGAAGCTTTCATTGATTGCAAAACTGCAGTCTTCTAGCAAGTGAAACTGCTCAGTGTGATCCATGTTAAATCAAGGTATGAAATACTTGTCTATTCAATATCGAAATGGATTTTAACCCGAAGATCGCCGTAAGCGGCACCCGTGGGCGCTTCGCAATATTCAAGAGATGTATTTTAAAATTTATTCCGATTTTCTCACAACGATATCTATGAATATTTTAAAATATTAACAAACCAAAAAGGATCGATAGTTTAGGAGATATTCATGAGATGGTGTTAGGGGCTGGTACTGAATAATTTTTTTTTTTTTCGAAAACAATTATCAATTATATAGTATATATGTCTTAAATATTTACAACAAACGTGATGCGTTGGAGGTACATATGAGGTTGGAAGACAGTTATGTAATATATCGTGGAAATATACCAGCAGCTAGGGAGGTTAAATTATCGAGTATTTGATCTATAATCTATAACCTATTTTATGGCAGCCCTAGTGAAAAAAATAGTTTTTTTCTTGAAAATTTTAGTTCAATCGATTGCAGCTCACCAATAATGTAAGTTAAAAATATTAAAATAATTTAGTCATAAGTAAAAGTAGTGTTTTTATTGGTCTACAAACATGTGGCGATGAAGTGGTTAAGACTAAATGGTCCAGGCCTCAGGAGTATCGGGCTAATCATCCAATCTTATAAAAACTTTATAAGAAGGTTGACTGCATTAATCTCTTATTATGAAGGTGCCTAGATACTTTCTGTGAGCATACCGTATTTAACTATGTAGTAGGTGTGCAAAGATAAAGATGATTTGAAAGCAACTCAAAATGTGGCATGTTTTAGATGTTTTTTTATACAATATCTCTCTAGAAGGTGTTCAATCTTATAGACTTGGATATTTTTATACATATGTCACACGAGAGAAGCTGTCTTTATGGATATGTGTTTATCAAATCTTCGTTGATATTATTTTTCAGTGGGCAAGAGAGCTGTGACTCCCTGGACGAGGTCGTGGTGGCCGCCATGGTGTTGGCCCTCAAGCACGGCCCCGGTGTGCTGCCTCCTCCGCTCATCTCTAGCTGCCCCACACAGGACCACACCTACAGCGCGGCCACAGGTACCAAGACATTCACGCATCATCCATTTTTTTTTTTTTTTTTTTATTTAATCAAATATAATAGGATACATTTAAGATTTAATTGACAGTATTACATTCATTTTTTTTTTATTGTTGTTTTTTTTTTTGGAAATTCGCTTTCCACGCCACTTAAAGGTAGATCTTGTGTGTGACGTGGGATTCATCCTTGATTCAAGTGTTGCATATATACATTTTTTAGAATATAAAATAATATCATTAAAATCTATTCATATGGTAAGTTGTAATTGTGTTTTCAAAATTTTGTACTAATTGGTTGAGATCTTTGATCGAGTCATGTATGAGTTCTTTTATTTGAATTTTATTGTTAATATTGTTGCATGTAAAGTCATTCGTTGGTAAGCATTAATTTTGAAATTGTAAATGATGTAGGTATACTTTATATTATTAACCTCGATAGTAAATACATTACATAAATTGTAGATGATGTAGGTATGCTTTAAATTATTAACCTCGATAGTAAATACAGTACAGGAATTGTAAATGATGTAGGTATACTTTGAATAATTAACCTCGATAATAAATACAGAATTCAACCGAAATCAATCCGGCTGTTTGCGATTTTAAGCATTTTCTCTCTGATCATGCACTGGTGGCTATTGGAGTTGTGGTTAGTGGGTAAATTTGTTTTGTGAAATTTGTTTGAATTGGTACAATTGATGCAAATTGGTGTCTCTTTAATTTTACAGTTTATGTGGTTGTGATTTTGTGAACAGTGCAAGCAGGTTGGTGGTTGATCCTTGGCCAGACATCGTAGTGCTGTGTGTCCAAATTTTTGACAATGGTAACATTGCATTAGTGGGTTGCAGTCCTCAATGTTGACTCTGTTGTATCCTATGTTAATTTTTTTTTCTTTCTATCAGATGTCTTCTAATCGAAGGAGTTGTCTGTATGATATAGTTTGTGGTATCCCACTCTTTTCCATCGTTGCTTTTCTTGATTTTAATTTCTTTGTTTAATTTAATTTTAGTCTCGTCCTCTTCATTTAGTCCGTTTTGGTTGACTATGTTACTGATTAATTCTTCTTCAGTAATGCCTTTTGTAGTCTCTTAATAATTAAGTTTGGTTGTTTCTTTTTAATTTCTTCAGCGGTAACCTCGTCTCCGATTCTCTTATTTATTTCATTGCACAGTAAATTAGCTTCCTCTTTTGTTGCGCAGATTATTAGACTCTTTTTTTCTCCGATTTTTTTGAAACTTATTATTCCCATTTTCATTTTGTTTAGGTTCACATTTTTTGCTATTTTAGTTTTAACTATTTCAGCACTAGCATTCTTTTTTGACTCTATTATGATTGCGTGTTTTGAGTCTTGTTTCGTTGTAAATTTAGTTGGTTCTTTTGGTGAACTCTTTGTGATTGTTGCATAAGATATGTTCGATTTAGAGATAATTTCTTCAATCTTTTTCATTTGTTTCTTGTTGTTATTAATTAATTCGTTTTGTAAATCAATTATTTTTCCTTGTAAGTCAATTTTTTGATTTTTTGTAATTTCTTCAATTTCTTGAATATTTTTTTCCAGTTGAATTTTTAATTTATTATCTTTTGCTGAGGTGATCTTTTTTTTTTTTTAATTTTACTTGAATTGAATAATTTACTTGATTTATTACATGAATTCACTATGTGTGCCCGTAATTATGAAAGTGGCGTAAGTGAAGAAATTGTGAAAAACGAGTTATTCATTTCTTTCAGTTCCCATTGTTGTGAATTAATATAATCTTCATCCAACATTATTTTTAAAAATCTAAATACGTCATTTTATGCAACATGAAGTTGTCACTTTCATTGGTTTTCAGCTAACATCAAAACACAAACCTTTTAATATCTCAGAACGAATAAAACATGACTTACACCACTTTCAAATAATCATGGGCACATGTATAGGTTGTGTTCAAGGTACGATTTTCTTCCACTACCTATTTTAATTAATAGGCTATGACTAACATTTTTCAGGTGAGAAATCAAATTCACACAAACTGGGTAGTTATAGAGTGACATCCCCCGTTAATCAAAGGAGACTCCATGTCGCCGGGATCGAGCAAAGAACTTGTCGATTTGATCGAACACATTGGCTTTTATTTTAATTAGAAGACTGACAAACTTCGGTATTCTGCCCGGGCCACAAACAATGTGTACCTGACGGTGTTCGGGCAGAAAGTCACTTGCACCGCGCAGTTTCAGTAGCAGCGCCTGAAGTCCACATGTCGGCTATTTGATGAACTGCTGTCACATGACAGGTAGCGGTTTGTCAAAAAAAAAACAAAATGGTGCCCGAGAGCCCCATGTCTTATGACTCCTTCAATCTAAAGTTAGGCTAACATTATTATTTTTGCGTGTCAGACGAGCGAACAAAAATAAGAGGTGTAATATTGTGTATCGAGGCTTTTCGGCACCATCCTGCTAGGGCTATATCGAGTTGATATCAAGAGCTTAGAATTTTTTTGAAAATCTACGATCACCTTGACTCATCAAAAAACTGAATAATTGTCACATGTTATGTTACATTATTGATGTTTGTGTTGTATTCCAGGTTCTCCCGAAGCCGGCTATGGCAGTGACGAGGAGCAGCGCAAGACTGCCGAGGCTCTGCTGCACCTAGCCGGCCTACCGGCGCCCTCCCACCTGGCGGCCCAGCAACAGCATTATCAGCACTCCTACCAGCCGCCCACACATCAACTGAACCAGACGCATCAGGTGCATCATCACCAGTCGCACCAGTCACACCAGTCGCATCCACAACAGCTGCTGCAGGTAAATAAATATAAGAGTAGAGTGTAAGAATGGAGTCCCATTACGCTGCTTTTGTTTGGACGTCTTATTTTTGTGTTTCTCGAGTTCATTCTGTTTTTATAAAATATTTTTCGTTTTAAATTACTGAAAAATTAAACAAAACAGGTAACTACTGTTATCATTGATGCCAAAAAAATATTTTGAACTGGCTCTGTTTTCTTTTCTGATAGTTATTTTGAATTTACTAACTGAAATATTAATATTAGAACATTACGAATTGAATCTTTCAGGTTGTGCACCGGCCACGGCTGCTGCGCCGCCCTCCCAAGCGCCACTTGCCGCCCGGCGCCTCCACGCAGCGACCCTCCAAGCGCCCGCGCCCACAACACTTGTAGCAGTGCTCCTCAAACTGACAGCCAACTCAAGCAGCCGGCCAGAGAAGACATCCATGAAAACATCTTGAAGTATGCGGAAGTTGAGATCTAAAGAAACACTTCATCTAAAAACTAATAGAAATTAAAGGCAGCAGAATTTGTGCGAGTACGAACATTGAGATTGACATTTCATTTTGCTGCTGTCTTTTGGAAACTAACCCTTTATAGGGCAAAGACTGAAATAGGTTAATGTATTAATCAGCTGCTTTAAAGTCTACATTTCCTATTCATAGGAATGTCAACTTTTGTCCTTGAATATGTTGTCGAGAATGTTCATTGGTTAATTTATTGTTCCAACCGAATGAAATTCGCATTGTTACCTGAAACTCCACGTGTTTAGGCCCGCGTCACTAAATTAACCAATAACCATTGTATCTGTAACTAAATAGTAAAGCAAATTTTACGCGGTTAGAAGAATAAATCAAGTAAAAATGTTCTCAGTAACATATTAAAGTACGAAAGTTGACATTCCTATGAGCGCAATAAGAAATATAGACCTTAAACCAAATGGGTCTTATATTAGCCAATTCTTAACTTTTGCCCTTTAAATGCAAATTTCGATCAATTGTTCATTGAAAATGTAGGTCTCGATTGACTTCAGGTATTTTACAATCGCTCGATTGTTGCTGTAATCCTGGTGATGCTGAAGAATGATGAACATTCTTCCTTGCTTGAGTGGAGCAATAGTTGTGGAGTTGCAGCGTTGTTTTGCGAGTCCTGTCGAAACCCGACAGCCGCAGCTGCCAATATTAACAAAATCATAAGCAATTTTTATATAGATTAATATATTATTACATATTCTGTATATTTGGAAACTTTATTATGTGTAAAGTTGGTCCGGCGGCTACTCTACCTGAGACTGCACCGGCTCTCCACACTTTACTATTTATTAAGCTGAGTAAATATTTTTTATAGCCGATCTATCTATATATATATATATCGTATTTGTGTATATATATATCTTTCTATGACAAATAATAATTCTTTTAAGCGGTTTTGACGCTATATTTTAGTCGAAAGGGCTGGGCGGCTTCATCCTAAAAGAATCTGATACTGAAGATGAACGGGAGAAATAAACTCACAACACTTTTTTTTTAATAAACACTGATTTTCCTTAAATATAAGCAATCATTTCAAAAATTCTTTCCAGCATTAAATTCAATAATTCAGTTTTGTTTTTAAATATAACCTACTGTAAAAAGTAAAAATGCTTCATTATTTTTTTATTTATTTTTTAACAAAACCTTACAGGTTAACTACCTGAGAGCTTCTATGTAGTTCAGCCAGTTAGGTTAGATGCTGCATGTGTTCAGTTTTTGTGTGATTGATCAAATTGCAAATGTCACTTCTCTTGGCTGTTTATTTTTTCTGATTTATCTTTTTAATATCAGTATTGTCGATTTAGCCTCCGCCCGCGTTGAAAGAATGACCTTCTTAACCTATTAAATGCATAATTAATAATAATTAGTAATAATTAAACTCGACTTTATAAATAAATCCTTTCCGAACCCTTCTTTGAATGACGCTTCCATTTACACACCCGCTGTCTAATTCCGATTTGTGCTCAATATTTTTTTTAAGTAAACAAATACTTATTTTAAATTAATTATATTAAAACATATATATTATTAAATTATATCTTAATTTTAAATTATTTTTTTAGTTTTTAATTGTTTTGAATGGAATCCGGCGATGACGTTCAATGTTAGAAATATTTGTTATTTGAATTTGACACACTTTTTTCTTTAACAATAATTGACAAGCATAATTTTATTCAAAATATGATTATATCATTTTAAATTTTGATCTAGATTAGAAACGAAAATCGGCTTTTAATTTTATTCAGAGTCTCGGTGATAAATGTAAGAAACAATAAACTAATATGGATCACTTGAAAATACATGATTTTTAGTCCTTTTTTAATTCATATATAATTTTTTTTCTATTGCCATCAGTTATCCTTAAATTAATTCAAGAAATTATAATACAAATATTTTCCTGAAATTTAAAACAGCAGTGAAATGTAAAAGATTCGCACATGTTCTATCTGCTGCTTACAGGCCAACTATGGAACTTGCAACTTCAATTCAAGGGAGCTCATTTCGAACGTCCGTGAGCAGTTTAAAAAGCAATATTTTATTGAATATTCTTTGCTTTATATATCAATGGCAAAACCGCTTAAGCCAAAATTAGGTTTTTCTTATAAAATATCATCTTATTATAAATACTACACATATAACTGTTATTGTGTACAAGACTTTCATCACCTAATACATAATTGTCTGATAATGTATAGTGATTCTACACAGCAGCCGTCTATTTGGTTTATTGTAGACGAGTGATTCACATTAATTTGTGTTATGAGATTGGATATAAACAATTGTTATTTGTATTGGTTTGAATGTTTGCATTGTGATGCTTTATTAGGGTTTTTTTTATTAGTTTCTTTTATAAGATGGTTGTTGGCTAATTTTAGAGCACTTCCCGATTCTCCCCTCGTCTCATCCTCTCTCATCCCTCTATCTCTTTCCCGCCATCTCTCGAGCGTGTGTATTTATTCATAGGTTTACATTGCGACATTGCAAAACCTAACGATACTTACCAGTTTATTAAATACATAATATTATATTTAGTAAATTGATGCTCTAGTCATTAGTGATGCAGGTAACGGAAATACACTCGGATGAAAACACTTCCTATTGATGACACGAGTGGAAAATAATATGTAACAGTATATATATAATACATCTTTTGGGATATTCAGTGTTGACCAGTGAAAATGTTTATTACAAGCAAACTGCTGAAAAACAACTGAAATTGATTTTTAATTTGTGTCGCCAAATGTTACACAGAGCCATTTGTATCAGTGTGTGAAGAATTTTTGGCTATTAAATCAAACATAAATATTTGCCGTACAATCTTATTTCTATGCCCTGGTTTTACAAAGTATAAATTTGTATCATGTAAAATTGCAATCAGTATGTCAAGAGGCGAAGGTGGACCTGGTTGGGACATGTTCTAAGAATGCCGCAGGAATGCATTAACTACGGCTGCCTTTTTCTTTCAAGTCCCCAGGCTCTCGCTGTCCTGGTAGGCGGTCGGGAACTATATATAGAATGTACTCGGCGGAGCTGACATTAGACGAGGCTTGGACCAAGGCCGCTGACAGCTTTGTGGCAGCGACTTGTGATGTCCATATGCTCCAGTAGAGGGAGCGGGCATGTATTAATGAATATTGCAAATCTGAATCACCAAAAATGATCAGGAGATAAAAATTGATCATTCAAATTATTTGATAATATCTAATTTTACAGGGAGCGGTAAAAAAAGCTGACGATTTCTGTCGTTGTGTTGATTTAAAACCGTCAACTTTTTTGTCGCTCCCTGTATAAGTAGATGGGGTATAAAAAATATGTGTTACCTTTTATCCACACACATGAAGAAGGCCTCCAGGCAGACACTTGTTAAAGACCAACAAGCATTCAATGTTTATTTTTTAGAAATGGGAATTGCAATTGTAATAATAATTAGTACTATGGCCTCCTTAAGATTGGCGGACTGTAGAATCATGAAAAACGTTAATTCAATGCCTGAAATGCAGCTTTTTAGCTAGCGTTTTAAATTAAAAAGCAAAAGTTTCACACACTGACATACCGCGGCAGACACAGATTGGGTTTTGTTTCACACATTTTACTAAGATTAAAGTTGTTCGTAATAGTTATCGCATTACATAGAATATGTATTTTTTAGACACTGTACCATTTTGAATGTATATAAATCATTTGTGCTTTGTGAGATATTATTTGTTGTACTCGGAGATGGGGGATCGCTTGATGCGATGTATCTTGACAACCCGTGAAAGCACGGAGGCTAAGGATGTAAGCCACTTCATCCCGATGCCACCTCAATTCAAGGATATGCCATAAAAGTTACCATCATAAATAACAAGTATTTTTTGTAAACTAACCTTTATATGAAATGAACATACTCACTCACAAGACAAGTCTCTAATTTTTACTTATATAACAAGAATACATATTCCTTTTATCAATATTGTTATCTACTAAATTTGCAGGTACAATTTGTGTCGTAAATTGACCTTGTGAAATTATATAATAGCTAATTTTAGCATTAATTTATTTAGCGCTGTTGAGGTGAAACTTGGACGCGATCAGGCGACCCCCAGCGTGTTAAGATGTGATGATAAACAAGCAATATTTTATTTATCAAGAGGTAGATACTCGCTACTGACAATGTATGTGTTTAACGATTGTTTGCGTATGATAATCCAATAATCCGGACTTGCCCGGCCCCGTCTCTCGGAATCCCGAAACTACGAATCTCAGGATGTGGATTCATCGGGATCCCAAGACTTCTGGGAGATCTTCCCGGGGCCGGGTGCATCATTAACCCGCTTCGGGCGTGGACTTCCAGTGGAATATAATATTATATAGGTATAAATGAAACACTTACAAAAATATATATATGATATATATTTAATTAGTTATAAAACACTAAGATGGCAATATAATATAAGTGTTGTTCAATATTTTAATTTATTTATTAACTTTTTAATATTAAACATAATATTATGCAACTCGGCCACCAGATGTCTCGGGCGGAATTTTAAATCTTATATTACTCTGGAAATTATTTCCAAATCATTTTGTTAAGCATGAATCATTTAAAAACTGAAATACGAGGCTTTCGAAAAGCTGGCCCGATTTATTAATCTTGGCTTTTGGGTTAGTCTTGTGAAGTAATTACTTTCCTTTATTGGACCACCCATTTATCGCAGGCGACATCATCACTGTGTGATTTATTAGATTTGTGATGTCATTTTAGCTGTTTACCTATTTACCTGCTAAATTCTTCTAATGGCTACACCCGAAAGCAGCAAATGGCCAGCTATATAAATAACCGCTGCTCGCATTTGATATTTGCTTACTTATAAACCGTTGGAAGTGTATTTAAAGGAATATAAAGGATGTACTATAAATAAAAATATATTTTTAAAAATGTATTAATTTAAATGATGAAATAATGAAGAATTGCCAAAAACAGACTGACAGCTAATTTTGAAAATACATAATAATAATGAATTATTGAAAAGGGAACAGAGTAGAGTGAACAATGTTAGGGCCAATAACGAAATGGGATCCAAGGACATTTGTGAGGCTATGTATTATTTATTATATTGGTAATAAAACTTCAAAAAGTCACCAAATATGTAAAACATTACGTAATTCAATATGTCTGCCTCTATATAGGCTTAATAAATCATTTAAAGCAACATTGCTGTAATATACAATTGAGTTAAATATCAGATTCTGTAGTTATTTTGCTGTACTTTAGTGTGTGTTTGTTAAACGATTGCCATAAAAATGATCTCGGTCGTCGGTATTCACATCTGATGTAATGATCCTTGTGAGATCCCTTTCTGTTGGCCTCTTTTGATTAATGTACATTTCATTTGTCTGTTTTGTGTAAAGGAACGTTTGTAGGTTAATTGAAAAAGAAACGCCAAATCATTCTCTCGGGCTGGCAATATTGTTAAATGTAATTATTACCATTTGTAGGTTAAGATACCGAAACAATCATTAGAGTACCTCTAGCTAATAAGCGACTACCCAAGAAATGCAGCGGACCTTCAGGCTCTAAATATATCGTCAGTATAAGTGACGTTTCATACATTATTATTTTATAACTAGCATTGTTATTTGTTTGTAAACTACAAATTGAGTAGTGTCATATATAATATGCATACATTTATTTATGGGTGTGTTAAATGAATGATTATTTTATTCATTCATTCTCTTATTATTTCGTTTCAAGAAACTATCTACGTAATGCATTAAAACTTTTAATTTATCTCTAGTAACTCTTACCAGACTTAAACTGTTTATTTTTATCTTTGTTCTCTTTGGATCCGTAGAACAACGTTAATTATTTGAAAATATGGAAGAAAAACTTGATAACTGGATCGCAAGACAGTAAATACTAATGATTTATTGATGAATTCATCCTTGGTATTGTGGCTTTTGGGTTTAGCCATGCGTGGTGAATTTCCTTGTGCCAATATTTCGACCGCCATTGCAGGGGTCTTCTTCAAGGTTGACGATTTTGTCAAATATTCAATGGCTGTCGAAATATTGGTGCAAGGAAATTCACCGCACGTAGCTATACCCTAAAACCACAATACCAAATCTGGCGTGAAAACCTACGAAATTCATCTTCTTTAACAATTGCCACCACAGGATAGAAGTGCTGTAAAGAATTTCCATAGAAAAATATGTTTCATAATTATAATGTGGTTTTTAAAGCCTAGCTTTCTTCCATTACCTGAATTGAGCCTTCCTTGTGGACATGCGCTACACAAAGCCATCTTCAACACCTTTTTTTGTCTTGTCCAGTGATTTTTTAAATACCTGGTTTCACAAGTAAAAATGATAAAATTCAGTTAAAAATATATTGTCCGGTAATGTTTTTAATTAGTTTCATCGCACCGATTTAGGTTACAAATTAAAAGATGGCCGCTGCATCTTCCGAAGGGATTTATTCTCGCGTCCCGGTGGCGCTGTAAACACTTCAAGATCAATTGTAGATATTATTAGAGCTGCGCCCCCCTAGGGGGCGGGCGGCCTGGGGGCGATAAACAATAATTAGTGATAGTGAGGGTGTACATAGAGGGAGCCCCGCATGTCTGTCTTCTCCGACGGTGACTATTCTAAAAGTGCAAGTGTGAGCAATACCGCCTGTAGAGGAGTGATATAAATGTGTATAATGTGGTTTTCTTTTTTCGATGAATATAAAATAGGGAAATAATACCAAGTTGCATGTATTTTTTACACACTATATAAACTTTGTATGTATTTACACTACTACTACTATTACTGTTTCTTGTACTATCAATTTTTAATCGCGTACTCTTTTTTTTAATAAGGAATATGAGGAGTTTTGTTTGTTTTTCTCAGTAGTAGTTTTTTTAGGTGTTTTTCCCCTGCTGCTAGGGATGCGATAGATTTGTATTACTTTCTAGTAAAATGCAACCGTGTATATAGTCTTCATAATTTTTATTTATGTGATTATTTATTTACCCTGAAGACAGAATGTATTCAGGATGTCATCCATTGAATCATATCTTATATGATCCAAGTCCAAGGATTACCCACAAAACCACCTCAAAGTAATCTGCCGATGGCTTAATTACTTTTTAAATAAGCATATTAAGTGGTGTATGTGAGTTGCAATAATTTACAATATTAAAGACACATTTTCAAATTTTGAAATCATTATGTCATTTAAACTGTCATTTTTTTCCATAAATATAATTATTGTGAAAACTTAAACAATATTTACCATAAGGTTTGCAGATCTATCGCTTATTGCTTATTTTCTAGACATTTTTTTGCATTGCGTGTATTTTTTTCTATTGATTTATATTTTTAAGTGTAAGCTGTAGGTACTAAATACTATACTGGTCGTGTTTATTAAGGACCCAAAATGATAATAATTCATCACATACTTAATCAGTTGAAAACATATTAGAAGAAGAAGAAAAATGTACCAAATCCCAAATTGTTAGTAAAATATTTGTAATTAGAATGTTTGAGATTCCGAAAAGCATGTCTTGTATTTTTTTTGTATTAATAATTTTGTATTCTGGCAATACTTGAGTGGTCAGAGTATTGTCGCACATTACATAGTACTTTGATTATTGCACGAGATTTTATTTAAATGTGAAAAATAATCTCTAATATTTGAATTTAATGATTTGTAGTACCTAATAAAACATCACCAAAATTGATTTCTAAACTATATATTTATGTATGAACCCAGAATTGCATTAACATTTATTTAAAAATCCAGTTGATTACGGGTTTAGATCTTCATTTCATCTCTAAAGCTTCCATCGAACAAATAGATCGGGAGCAATAATTCAATTGCAGTTCATGGAAAAAAAATCATACTTTGTTTTTAGTTTATAACTTATTTTGTGTACTTTTAAAGAAATATTCTCGTTGACTTGTTTTAACCCTTGTGAGAACGAAACTAGAAAATTGATTGTGTTGGAGAAATTTACTCGCAAAATCTGTACTATTCTCATTTTTTTTATTTCCCTTCATGATAGATACATGGCTTATTAACAGTATGTTACTATATTCATACTTAAGGTGAAACTTATTCAATCATACCGTACTAATACACCAATGTGATGATGCGCCTTGTAGCAACCTCGGTGGAAATACAGAAAAAAGACAAAATCATACCATTGAACCAAAAAACTGTAAATTCAACATAATACAATTTATTGAATTATTGAAATAAGCAATAAAACGAATTATTTCGCTAACTAAAGATAAGTTTTTTAATATGTTCAAATTCAGCGACATCAAAGACATTGATCATTTCAATATGGTATCAATCATTTGTTGATAAAGGAAAAAATTGTATAATTTTCACTTAAGGGGTGATACTATATTTATTTTAATTTCAAAAAAGAAAATGATTAACAAAGGAGATATTTTAAATTAAGTTAAAACAAATAGTAATTATTTATTTATTATGTTACAATGATGTTTTTAATAAAATGTACTACTTTATTTAAAAAGTATTGGGTTAATTACTCAAACCCACTTAAAATTCTTCTAAAATATTTCATTGTTATACCATTACATACTATTATTATAAAATTGTATATTACAATCTGGTTATCATGGTGTGATGGGCGACAACAAGAAATAATGACCATTCTATTTATTATTAAAAAAACAAATGAAATGCTTACTTGTTACCTTACACACCAAAAAAGAAGCAGGATTGATTGTGGTATTATTGACATTTATTAAACCAAATGCTGTTATGTCAAAAATTAAAACAAATGTTTACTTCTTTCCATGTTTAAATTGATTTATTAATTTGTGACATAAGGATGTTGGCTATTTGTTATTTCTATTCATTTATTTAATTCTTTATATATTCACATTGTATTTTATACATTGTGAGGGATACACATGGATTCTTATTCTACAGAGAAAAAAATATCTAAATTCTTTAAAAAATTCACAAAATTACACTGCAAATTAAATTATCAATAGAATGATCGAAAATCAATTACATACTTTAATTACATTTTTAAAATAATAATTAATCACTATTATAAACTGCATATACGAGAATGTCTTCATTTTAGAGTAAACAATTCCTTGCATAAATGTGAATGATTTTGAACAATCAAATATCTTTAAAGAAAGCTCAAATGATCAATGCATAACAATCATTATCTCCTCCAGTCAAGAAACTGATTTTCAAAGATAATGTAAAATAATTGTAAAAATATTAAAAAAAAAAAAATATTCTTACTCCGACTGCGAGCACTTTATTGATGATACCTATTGGGCGACAGCTGACTAGACTACGTTAGCCCGTAAAGTATTTTTTACTCTAATTTGACTATTTTTGCCAATTCTTTAAACAGTTTGATGGATTCGCCCTTATTGTATTCTCAAGTGGACTCGAGACTTTATGAAATGTCGCGCGAAAGTTTTCTCTAGTGCCAAATGTTGACTATTTTATATAAATTCTATTGTAATAGAGAGAGATATCATTAGAGAGTAATATTGTAACATATATTATATATATAGACTCAGTTCTTCATTAGCCGTGTCTTCCATCTCGACTTAGCCGTTGTGTATGTTTGTTTGGAGTTTCGGCTCCTTATAAAAAAAACGTATTGATTACGTCCCCACCCCAAAGCCACAGACACTATGCCACCGGTTTGGATATAATCTCTGGCTTGTGGGAACCGTATGCTCCAAAAAGAGAGCTGCTACCACAAGAAAACATAAACCAAAAATCTCCCACGTCTTGCATCTTTGAAGACAGTCTTATACATAACATATTTACAAAGGTGACTGCAGTTCTTAGGGGATATTGGTGGGGTTTTGTTGTGGTTATACGCTTGAGCAAATATGGTGTAGAAAGTATATTTGTGGGGCACGCCTTTGGGCCGGGCTGCCGCTATCCGGTAGCAATAACATGTAAAGCCCCCCCGTGTCGTCAAGTTGCTCTTGTTGACATGTTGCCCCCGTTGTTTACCCGGGATGCCCCCACGGGCGCAGGATGTTGCTCCTTGTATGATTTTAATTTTTGTTACCTCGACGGTCAAATAAATTGTACATATCGAGATATAATAAATTATAAATTTCAACTGAACTTATTGTTTTTATTCTTCTTTCTTTATCCTAGCCATTTTCCATCATCTGGGGTCGGCTCTCCTTGTCTGTCTGTCCTGCGTTGTATTCTCGGTCAAACCCAGGGTTTTCAGATCCTTGCTTACAGTTGCAGTCCAGGTTGCCTGTGGTCTTCCAGGTCTTCTTCTCAGCGTGGGTATGTTGAGGGCTCTTTTCACCATGTGGTCCTCATCTCTCTGTGTCACATGCCCATACCATCTTAGGCGGTTTTCCCTTATTTTCAGGTATGGGGCCATCCGAAATGAGCCCCGAATATGCTCATTTCGAGCTCTGTCCACTCTAGTCACACCGCCCGCCCACCTCAGCATCTTCATCTCTGCCACATGAATCCTATCCAAGTCACGTTTCAGCGGGGTCCAACACTCGGATCCGTAGAGCATAGCTGGCCTTACAGCAGTTTTGTAGATTTTACCTTTGATCCTAACTGGAATCTTGCTGTCACAAAACCCCAGAGAGAGACCTCCATTTCAGCCATCCCATGTTTATTCTATGCTCCACGTCAGATTCAGTTTTGGCGTCTAAGGATATCACAGAGCCGAGATATTTGCATTATATATTATTATATTTATATTATATTATATATATTTACATTAGCTTGTTGTTTTTATTACACAATCAAATTGTTTTTTTGAATATTTTAACAGTATGCTTCACAGGTGTTGTCCTACGATGGGCGCATTGAAAAAAATGACATGGAAATTAGCACTACTACAGTCATCACTCCTATAATGGTATTGTGTCTATTGGGTTCAGCCGTGTGTGGCGAATTCTCTCGTTACAATATTTTGACCTCCATTGCATGGTTCTCCATTCATGGAGATCGAGATGCAAGATTCTGTTGCTGCAAACCAATCCACCGGATTGATACTACGAAGAAAAGCATGGTTCTTCTTCAGGATTGACAACTTTTGTAACAAAGTCATTAAAAGGGTCGACTGTACTTTCTATAAAAAGCAGGGTCATATTTTGTCTGGTCCAATCAGTCAAGAAGATTACGTACTTGCTAAAATTATAGACAAGTCTAACCTACAATAAAGCCACTACCAAAACAGCAGAAAAAAAATGATAAAGAAATTGATTTTTACTTTTTTATTTTAGAATTACATAATTTTTTTCGCAGAAGAACTCAAGTAGTGGATGCTACCTAACGAATAAGCACACTCAAGTGGCAATGGGCAGGACATCTGTCGAAGAGACGACGGTCGATGGGGAAGAAAAGTATTGGAATGGAGCCCAAGAACTAGCAAACGAAGCATTGGCCGACCCCCTACAAGATGGACTTACGATATAAGAAGAATAGCGGGAATGACCTGGATGCGAAAGGCGGAGGATCGAAGAGGATGGAGGAGGCCTACGTTCAACAGTGGACGGACACAGGCTGATGACGATGTTTTTTTTTTCATTTACAAAAGTAAAACATTATTTAGACATTATTCCACATTTTTTTATTATAAGACGACATGTTTCGGCTACGTCGGGTAGCCATTGTAAAGTCAATTAGGCAAGGAAGTGTGTTTGCTTATATGGGGCAAGGTGTGAGTGAATAGGTGGTTGAGGGTTAAGAGTTTTTTGTTTATATTTTTTTTACTTCTATCATTCAAGCTGCATAGAGTTTATCTGCGGTAGGGAGAAATTAACGTCTTCATTAAATTCAGTTGAATTGAATTTTACGTTAATCGTTAAAAAACGTTAAAATGTGAACTTTTTTTACTGTTTATTTTTCTTTTATGGATTGATAAATATTTTTCAAGAAGAAGGAAAATGTGTTTTTTTTTCATTAAACTATAAAGTTTGAACAAGTGTAGATGAAAAACATGTAAAATCTTAAACGAAGATAGTTTGTAAATTACCAAGTAAATTCGAAAACTATCCTTTTATTCGTAAGTACAAATATTATATTTTATAAGCATTACATACACTGTGAATTTAATCGTCAAGCTTTTAATCAGTGTATAAAATAATGGGCATCTCAAATCGGTTTTTATTTTTTAAGTTGTGTGGCGTCAGAGATAAAAATAATAAAAAAATGCGTTGAAGCTTTCAATATGAATTCCTCGGTTCTCTCAATACATGTAAAGAAATGCACAATCATCCCGCATGAGTCTATAGTCCGTACATACAAATATACTCGTATGTCATGGGGGTGTATTCAACAACTACATAACCTCTCTTTTTAAATTTTATGAAATAATTCATAATGTACACGCAACAATAAAATACGTCTGAGTAATACCAGGCGTTTCAAATAACATGGTTCACTATTAAAAGTAGTTTTTTTAGTTTTTTATTATTTAGCTTTGTTTAGACATATAAATAGGGTACCTATATTAACCCTTTATGAGTACATATGAATAATATTTGTTCCTTGATCACATTATTTAATTACGTGTCCATGATATTCTGGATGGTGTCGATTTATTACGAAATAACTAGAGACATCGCCCTTGATCGCTACACGACTTAATACTATGAATAATAATAATAAGCATTTCATGGGAATGATAATGAGAAAACCATGATAAAAATAGATCATTGTCATTGCACGGTGGATGAAATACAGTAAATAATAGACAAACAGTTAAGAAAAGAAAACTTTCAACCCAATCCATTTTTACGTGACTTTTTGTATTTTTTGATTTTTCGAACCAAATCTTTGAATTATATGAAAATTAAGTTTTTTTTATGCGCCACTTTCTGGAACAGCAATATTCCTGGGAAAATTAAAAAAGGAGATGGATGAGTGAGATACATTATCTCACCAAATTTGAGAGCAGAAATCATACCGAAATTAAGTGCAAATGCTTTACATTTGCGAGTTGGAAGCTCAATACTCTCATCTTGCGAATGAAAGTAATAACTTAAGAGTAAGTAAAGAACGATGGCGCGACACTATACACGGTGTTGGTATTATAAACAAGTCTACTCTATTTTTATAGTATGAAAATAATTATATAAACCCTCGCTTAATTTTTCTAACAAGATTCTGATTTTATTCCGTAACCTATACGTACCTTAGGAAGGTTAAATAATTATAGAATGTTTTCAATGTGAGTTCCTTCGTTCTATCAATTGGTGCTAATAAATACACAACCAATGTTCATAATCTGTTCAAATAGGTATAAACTAAAGACATACCTACATGTCTTAGGAGTGTAATCAACATAACCTCACTTTTTAAATTTTAATGAATGTTTAATAATTATGTAATATTTCTCCAACAAGCACATCGTTCGGTGTTTGGTCATCTCGGCCAGTCATGTAGCCGAGTCCCCATTCATCTTGGAGTGGTTGCTGCGGTGCGGCATTCGAGTCCCGGCCGCGCAAAAACAATAACGGTAAAAACCGCCGCTCCATTGTTCTTGGCGAGAGGCGAGCGGCGACGATGGAGGAAATCGCTGAGAAGGATCTGCGACAAGGAGGGAGCTTGGAGAATCGTCTTATTGTATGTAACCATGATGCGTATGGCTTCGCACTTTTATATCAGTTCAGAGTTTAAAATAGTTACCTAAATTTTGTAAAAACTGGTTCTAACAGTCTCCAAAACAACGTGTCCCGAGTAATCCTATCCTGAATACTCCAATTAACGTAGAAAATCATGATCATCGCTATTTTATGAACACTTTTTGCAATGGTTTATCAACAATGTTAGTTTTTTATTTGTTCCTTTGACATTTTCGTGCTCGAAATTGTCACGAAGTACCTATTTATTTGAAAATATTGTGTAGGTATTTTCAGTCAAAAGAAAAACTAGATACATGAGATCAGTTGAAAAATATTACTGTGCTTTAGGTAATTCGATATTAAATAAGGAAATATTTTTCTTTCAATTTAGAAATTATATTTTCTAATGTTTCTAATATTTTAATGATATTGGCTACCTAAGCCAACAGCACTCGTTTTATTTAAGAAAATGCAACAATTCACTTTAAGCTATGAAAAAATTAGAGACGTCGGCGTCACACACAAACGTTAGGTAACAATTGAACACAACTGACAAAAAGAGAAAATTCAAATTTTGTTCTAAATTTGAATCTTAATATTACGTTGAGTATTTTTCAGGGATTTTCGTTCCCGTAATCACAGTTTATATTTCAGCGTCTTACACGTGATGTATTATATCATATCATTGTGGATCAATTCTCTACGTAACCTAGTCATTTTACGCTGAATTTGATTGTCATTATTTATGGTTTGATTTTGAGCAAAGACATTTTTTAAAATGAGTGTTGTTCACCAGACAAGTGAAGGTGGTTTTCTCGGTTGTGTTTCGCATTGCTCCGCTGACGGCTCACCCCCGGTATGTGCAGCTGGGGCCACGGAGCCTGCAGCACACAGACAACTGCACACAAGTGCACGCTCCAGAAATGCGGACAAGCAAGTTTGCACGAGATGCACTTGGCCCTTCCAGCCGGCGCCTGATTCCGCAGACCAACCATCAACGACTGCAACTTACAATGGTAACTAAAACCGTCTTACTTTTCACATAATTTTCCTCTCTTGTCGATGGCATTGGTTTCCTCGATCTCAGTATTATTTGACATGTGTCGTGTACTATTTCATTATCTTTAATGCTTTCTTCATGATATATAACTACACGGCTCAAATCAAGAAGAAGTTTCCTACAGTCGACAACGGAACTGGAGATACCTGAGGCCACCCTGCGGCTGAACATGTGGAGAAGCGCAACTGAGGGGAATACTTGCATTGCCCCGAAAGAGGACCTAGCCCCTGGACATGACCAAGGGTGGAATATATGGAGGTCCCTTAACAGACTTCGGACCGGAGTATGCAAGACGAGGACACAAATGAGGGCCTGGCAGTTTTACAGCGGACCGACTGAATGTGACTGCGGCGTGGAGCAGACCCTGACACACCTTCTGGAGTGTGCGCTGTGCCCGAATAGCTGCACCCAGGAAGACCTGATGATCGCCAGAAGTAACGCCATCGACGTCGCCCACTTCTGGGCAGACAGGATCTGACCCTGTTGTTTCCGACACGATTATATATATATGATATATTATCATACGTGTCATATTTTATTGAATCTTGTGTTCTGTTTATAAATATCGTACATCATTTTACTAACGTCAAATGCCGTGCACCACTTTTTTAGACATCAGAGCAAATACTGTTAGATTGTTCACCATCGTCATCATCACCATGTCCGCTTCCCTAACTGGAACATATAGTCGTCAAGATTTGTCGCCACAAAGCTCTGTCAGTCTTCATGTTCTTTATCATCATCCCATGAAGTTCCGCCTTCTGCAGCATGGTTGGAATGAGCCGCCCCTTAGGACCGAATAATCGAAGCCTCCGGAGCATAGGTTTATCAGTCGATATCCTTAAATACTAATATTTAATACAATTCTTAAATTTTTAGATCATCTCATTAGAATGCTGGGTTATTTTTTATAATTCGCGGAAAGTACCACAGCGTTAAATAGAGCATTCAAATGCCATTGCTTATTTCTTCTAATTAAATCTCTACTACTATCTGTCAAAATTCGATTTATTTTTCTTTGGCATATTCATGCAATAGCGACTAATCTGAATGAGCTCATTATCAAGAAAGCTGTATTAGTATTATCCGGAAAAAAATCATTCCTCGTATTAATGCAAATTATTTTAGTATAAGTGAGTAGATTCAAGGTGTTGAGCGTTTTTCAAGTCATCGAACTCAAATAATTTCGTACAGAAAAAAACCGCGTTAACATCGTAATAACTTGATGTAAACACGTGTAACAATTATATATTATTTCCAAATCAAAACAAACAATGTTGTTGGACAAGTTTTTTTTTTACTAAAGTACCTACCTAATTAAATGTCACATGGGGAAGGAAACCTATTCGAAAAGAAATCTTTTGAACTGTCATTTAGGTGTTTTATTGTACCTACACATCTTCCAGGTTAATAATAATTTT
This sequence comes from Glossosoma conforme, assembly GCA_022606575.1. Lineage (NCBI taxonomy): Eukaryota > Metazoa > Arthropoda > Insecta > Trichoptera > Glossosomatidae > Glossosoma > Glossosoma conforme. The sequence continues at coordinate 1,084,869 of JAGTXR010000149.1, forward strand.
AAAATGTTTCCGCGATTATAAACAGTGTTAGACAAAATTGATATAAAATTACAGTTGGTACACTATTATTCAAAATTTTATTTTTGAGGTTAATTTGTGAGCAAAAACATACATTTTCGTTTTACGAAGTTGAAGAAATAATTGCGAACAAAAAATATTCTTGTTTTAACTTCAGCGGCTCTTAACGGTTGGTGAAAATACGAGTATGTTAACGGAAATTGAATTTAAGAAATGAGACCGGTAATAGTTTTCGTGATTAACTTAAAAAATAAGCTTTTAACAAATCGATAATTGACTGCCCATCTTTAATTATTATATGATGTGTTTTATTTTTATTTTGATGGTATTACGTTTGATGTTCATCTTATAATCGATGGCGTCTTGTAAATCAACGACAGGTAAGTAAAATTAAGTTATTTGATGATTACAGATTCATTGTTTTTGAATTGAGCCATGTGTGGCGAATTTCTCTTTTTCTTCGGGCAGAATAATGCGACGGTGAAAATCAAAATGACGGTCAAAATCAAAATGTATCTGTTTGGAAATGGGCTTCGAAAACCGATATCTGCGTAGAATACTGGGTTCACGATGGGTTGACTTCGTGATGAATGACGAAGTGAGAGAGCGGGCAAGGCAGCTTTTAATACTAAACTCAGTGAAGTAGCGAAGCTGGATCTGGTTGGGACGTATACTTCGGATGCCTCAGGAGAGCATAAGCATTAACTGCAGCTGCCTTTTCTGTAAGCTCCTCCCTTTCTAAGGCATGAGACTCCGTAGAAAACTATATATATGATGTACTCGGCGGAGGCAGAGTTGACATGGGATGAGGCGAGGACCAAAGGTGCTGGCAGAACTTTATTACGGCAATTTGTGATACGAATACGTTTCAATTAGCGAAGCGGATATGGTGATGATGATTTGTTCTATATATGAAACTGATACGGGTATAATAACTAGATGATAGCTGTGTATGTAATGGTATTGCTAACCACGTTCTTGCAGCATCTCCTTGTTCTTTGCTGCAACTTGTCCCGCGTTCCTTTCAGGACAACGACCCCGACCTCCTCTCTCCGCCCAAATCCTTTGCGGACCGTCGCCATTTTAATTAGCCAAAATTCTTCGGCAATCGAGAACACCTCGGCGGCCATTACACGTAGACACACAACGGTGTGCCGCTGAAAATCGATGATAAAACAAACTACATACATTATTTATATTTTTTAGCATTTACTTTGAGATCCATTTAATATATTATTAAATATTTTTTACGAGTATATAAACACATAAAGGAAAATACCGGCAGATAGTGATAGAGATTCTCAAGTCTCATCTGTGGAATTCTATGACGCTTATCGTGCTGCATGTGAAGTGTTGATCCGCCAACGTCATAGAGTACAGCCCGACATTCACGCATCATCCTTATTATTACAGGAATTCATTATGAATGGGTGGTCTTTACGGGACGACTTTCGTCTACCAGCAATTTTGATAAATATACTATGACTAGCATTTTACGGGTGAGGGGTCAAATTCACACCAACCGTGGGTATTTTAGAGCTCAGATTTTATAAAATCTTTGTTGGGGACCAAACCCACAATTTTTTTCTTGCCAAGCAAACGCTTTAACCACTAAACTACACCCGCTGGTAAAATACTTACCTTGACATGGCTCACAATGAGGACTGTTTATTTTTTAAATAAATTTTTCGAAATATCATAGGGATCAAACTATAATTTCCCATGTATAGTTTTATTTTAAAATATATAAACAATTCTTTCCTTAACATTAAGGTTATCATCTGACAATACTTGGTGAATCAAAACTAAATATTTTTAATTGGTTAATTTTTTAATTAAAATTAATTTTAAATTATACTTCTTTCCTTGTTTTAACGTGTATTACGATGAGACGGGGAATGAATTCCCTCACATAATATATTATTTTAATGCAAACGCATATTTTTCAAATGCGTGTGAGTTTACGATCTAGATTTTCTAGATGCCTGTAACGGTGATAACATTCAAGAATAAATTCGTCGGTCGCTTTATTAAAACTGGCATTCCATCGCTGCCGGTGGTCCAGTGGTGCCAGCAGACAGCTTCTTGGGCTCTTCCGGTGTCGGTCTCCTAAACACCCGTGCTTTTATCCTAATCAGCATCTATCTCTCTCAATGATCTGGTGTCAATCTTCTTGTAATCGGTGTAATTCCCTTTACAAACCCACCATCTTGTACTTAATGGCACGATAGCGGTCTTTTAGCAACTTTGCATATGTTTCCATTAGGAATTACACCCGGTATCGGTTTCATAACGACCTAGATTCAGTATGATTACTTCCCGATGCCGGTCTCCTAACCTCCTACCGTCGGTCTCTCAATGACTCGGTGTCAGCCATCTAATCTCCCAGTATTGGTTTTATTATGAAACAGCGTCAGTATGTTAACTTCTCAACGACCCTTGGTTGGTCTCTCAATAACCTGGTATCAGTCTTATCTTAACTTCTCAACGATGGTCTCCTAACGACCCATCGTTGGTCTCTCAATGACCTGGTGTCAGTCACCTAACGACCCCACCGTCGGTCGTTTATTAAAAAACTATCGGTCTTCTAATAACTTGGTGTCGGTCTTCCAACGACCTTGCACTTGTCATTTAACGACCCGATATCTCGGTCTCGTAATGACCCACCGTTGGTCTTGCAATCACCCAGGGTCAATCACCTAATATTCAGGATCGATTTTCTTATGACCTTACGTTTCTTAATGACTTTTGTTGGTATCTTAACCACCTGTGGTTGATGAGTTCTTATAATGTCTCTAGTTTTTAGTAAATTAATTACTGGATATAATGAAATTATGCAAAATGGATAAAGGAGAACATTTTTTATTTATTTATAGAGAAGTACGATAGCACTCTCACCGAGGACGTTATCAAAATTCTTCCTTGATACAAAAGAAGACGTCAATTTTTGATCTCACGCATACCTTGCTATTGACTTTAAGTCGTTCTATCGTTTGCGAAGTACTTCTACTAGTGAGCATGTGTGGATTGATGGAATTCTTCATATGCTTAATAGCTATTTATTGAAAATAGAGAAATCGATTACCTTAAGGCTTTTAAGTGCTTGCTAACCTGGTTTTTAAGAAGATTAATCAAGGGAGGAAACGCGCATGCATGGACAATGTCACGTGACATACTTGCGCGTTTTCTGAAAGAAGAAATGCTGCATATCCATTGGACATGTAGCATTTCTCGCTGCCGGTGGTCCATTGATGCCATCACCTTCTCGGACTCTTCCTGCGTCGTCTCCTAATGACTCGGCGTTGATGGCCGCTGCGACAGAAGCGGGTCTTTATTAGATGGATCACTAGTGGAGCGTGCAAGCTCCTGGCCTGGAGCCAGGCCGCCAGGCACCTGCGGATAATACACGACAAAAATGTCGCACATAGGCGGCACACCACATTGCCATATCTGATCCTCCGAACTCAAATAATTACAATAATTCCTCCTGCACGCACCCACAACAGACAGAGTCGCCTCATACTTTCTGAACATCCATACACGGTTAATGTATGTTGACCAAGGCAGTATCTTAATTTCCTTCCCAAATGTCACTAGTAAGTTCAAGAATGTTTTTTTAGTATTTGTGTTTCTTTCTTCATAGAGTCTGAATTTCTTCAGGAAACAGACAGAGATAAGGAACACAAAAAGAATGTCGGGCTAATCATCCGATCTTGTTGTATATTCTTTAATCATAGTCTCTACGGTAGAGTGTGAATAATATACCTGAGCTGCTTTGGCTTTCCTATTCTGGAGAATCATCAAAATATGAAAAGCATTCACACTGAATTGATTTGGAAATTGAGAAATGTTTGTTAGGTGGTATTCCGTGGCGCCCGTATGCTTCAAATTTAAAGCATACAGAACACGATAAATCGTAATTTCTGTTCACAAAAAAGCTTCCTCAAAGATACCGGCAGAAAGATCAGAGAAAGGGAGCCGTGAGTTTGTTTTCCAGATATAAAGCTCTTTCACCTCCAATGATCCTGCTATGGCGTTTTACAACGACGAAATTTTGATCTTGAGGAATGTGCAGCATCCAAGGTATACTATATATTTTGGATATTTTTTAAATAAAGCACAAAACTTCGTGTTGTTTCTTTATATATTGTAGTTTTCGAGCACGCCTCTGGTTGTGGCGCCTTTATTTGCATCAAAGAATGGCCACAACGTGTCAGAAACTAAGCAGACAGTTTACCTAGAGCTGACTAAGTTACTGACTGAGTTCTGCGCTCCGCGGTCCACAGCATCCGGCCAGGAATCTATTTCTATACACATAATTAATGCAAATAGCAAATACATCAATAATATATACTAATCTAATTGATTAAGCGAGGTCAACTGGTTCAAAAAAGCTATGGTGCTTTAATCAGCATGACAATTTTTATGGGTTTTTATCTTCATACGTATTCGCTCTTCTTCTTCTTCTGCTTCTTCTTCTTCTTCATGTCAGCGACGTAAAATTATTTTTTCCCAGTATCTGGCAACGTCGATAGCTCGTGTGTTGCCCAGCATTAGGTCCTGGGATGTGCAGCTTGTTGGGCACATGGAGCAGGATCTTAGATGTGAGACGGTTTGCAGGTCTCCACAGTCGCACAATAGTGTCCCTGCCGAAGCATTCCCCACCACTCGAGGTTATTTTTTGTTCTACCAATTCTAGTTCTTAATCTGTTCAGGGATTTTCAGGTCTGTCAGTCAAGATTCATGCCAGTTGGGAGGTCTTCCTTTGGAGCAATGAAATCCTCTGATGCGATTTGTTGCCAGAGCTGGAGTCTCTCATTTTCTGGACCCAGCGACGAAAACAAAAATTATATCTTTAGCTGGAGTATTTGATCGCAATTTGCTCAGCAGAATTTTTTCGATTGCTAATACCGTTGCCATTTTCCAAGAAATGATAAGTATGACTTTCAAAAGCCTGGTCGTTTGGTCCAAAGTGGCGGCTCAACTTATCCGACGACCCGCAGTGCTTCCATGTTGTACAATCCGCACCTAATGTTGCTTAAAGGAGGTGATTGAATGAATACCGATGTATCTATACTTGGCGGAGCTTTTAAGACGAGGCAAGGATAATAGCAGCTTATAGAACTGTTTAGTGGTGAAATATTTTTATTGTTCTAAAGAAATAGGAAATATATTTGGTTCTTCTGAGTTAATGTTTAAAATAAAATAATTTAGCTAATAAATAATAAAATAAAGATTTGTAAATTGAAATCCAGGTGAGAAGACTCAAAATTCTTATTGTATACATATGGTTCAGGGCCGAACACAGTAAGATCATAAGCTATTCCAATTGTGAGGCTCCCCCAATCTCCAATAGTTCGAAAACTCGGAACAAATTTCAATAAACTAGTAGGTTTTCTATTAGAGTATTAGACAAATTAAAAAATAATGATTTGAATAAAATAATTAGGTTTGATAATAAAATGAATAATGGACATACTTAAACAGAACATTTTTGTTGGAAATGTCAAAATAAATTTGACCAAATTTTTTTTGAAAAAATTATCATGCTCTCTGTACTCGTATTTTTTGACTGATTCATTATGACAATTTAATTAAAGCTCAAATTAATGCACCATAAATTTAGACAAACCGGCAGAATCGTCGCACACTTGCTGATCACCTATGAACTGTTAATGTATATCCACGGAGAAATGGTGGTTCCGCATTTTTAATTTCTTAATGCCACCAGTAAACTTTGGAATGCTCTTCTAGTATATGCGTTACCTCCTTTATGCAATCTGGACTTCTTAGAAAAACAAATCAATACACACTTGCAATCTTCCCAGCCTACACTCAAACACAACACAACGAAGTTTCTCTATGCAGTGTCCAGTCATCCTGACTGAGCGTCATATAGTCCAATGGTCTTGATTGTTTATCCACTCCTGCATGCGTTTACATTAAAAAGTAATATATAAATTCAAAAATATGATTAAAAGTGTTTAAAATTCTCAACAGAAATATACATACCTTGTTTATAACGTTTAGTTTGGGTAGCTTCAGAAGCGGAGATGATGGGATTCTTCTTCGCAGTAGTATCAATCTGGTGGATTGGTTTGCAGCAACAGAATCTTGCATCTCGATATCCACTCCTCTCGGACCTCCGCAACCCTCTTCAGCTCAGCATAAGAGCTACAACTCATGTCCTCGAACACTTGCTGCAAATACTCCCGCCCTCTACAGTTTCTACCCTCAACCATCCCCTCCACAATGTCGTGAAGAAGACCATCGTGACGTATGATGTGACTGATCCAACGGCCTCGCTTCTCTGAGATGGTTTTTACTAGGTGCCTTCCTTCTTTGATTATCCTGAGAACCTCATTGTTCGTGACGTGGTCTATCCAGGAAATTCCAAGAATTCTTCTGTATGACCACAACTCAAAGGCCTGCTGATGGGATTAGCCAAGCATAATAGCAGTTGACAGAACTCTAATGCATTAATTTGCGGCGCCTATATAATCAAGTAATTTAGCGCACAAGTCAGAAGAATACGTCTAGATTTGCGACCACCAAGATTTTGAAGCCTCGGCCGTAAAAAAAAAACAGCATAAAGAAAAATCCGTCTCTGTTCTAATCGTGTCTAAAATCTTCTTCATACCCGTATATATTCGTTGCTGCGAGCGATTTAAATGCCAAGACAGGTGTTTTGTTTTATTGGAACTGTTTCTCTCTGTTACCAGCAAACATTAGTGTTCTCGCAAGCACCGGAGCTGTGAAGGCGTGTTCCCCAACATGGAAACATTCAAATCCGGACGGTGGTTATAAAAAACCCGGCAAAAAATCCTACATATTTGAGATCGCGAGCTGTTGTTGTTGTTATACGCTTATTTGGCCAAATTAATATCGGATTCGGCTACGCTCGATATTTATGCATTCGGCGGACATAAAAAAAACCATCTCTGTTCTCGGCGAAACTAAACTGGTCCATGAGATGCCTATCTTTGAGACTTTGTAGGCACTCTTGTAATGCTTCTAGAAGCTGCGGTGACCAGCTTTTATGTATGTGTATTCCACATCAGCTATGAAATTATGACATTGTGACTTTTGGGTTGAGCTGGGTGTGGCAAATATTTTCTGCTCTCCGATATTTCAGATAATCTTCTCACAGATGTGTTGATTCTTCAATAAGTGGTGATTACTGTACGACTCGTCATAATTTCGTCATGATTTGAAATGACAATTAAGCAATAACATTATCGTATTCAAATCATCATGGGCAAAAATTTTTCGTTCATTTAAATTTTAAAATATTGATAAACAAGAAAAGGTGCCCACTGCCCATTCCTTGTTCTAGGAAATATGAAGGTCTAATTGAGAACATACTCGTATATTGTTCCCGATAACCTCCAGAGCAGAAGTCCGAGTACTTGAAGACTCGGTATCTTTAGCATCCGAGGCATATTTTTGGGTGATTTGTAAATTGTATGTATTAAGGAAATCTGATAAGCCCGACAGTCTCGAGGCCTGTATCATTTTCTCTTAAGGGGCGGCTCTTCCCGATTAAAATTTATAAGGAGCAAAAAAATGCTCCCGTCCAACAAAATGCCACCTTCCAGAGTTGTAAATATTAATTAACATATAATAAATTCTACCCCATAGAATCGGACATCCTGGGCGGCTTAAATACCTGCAGTCCTTTCATTCGTAGTTACGAACCTCTGATTACAACACTCAGTTGGTCAGTTTAATCGATCTATTCCAAAATGCGTTAAAGTCAAGGTGTCGATGGTCACCGCTTAGGCTGCACAGTTGTCCTCCTTCTTCCAATAGTCGAAACCTGTCCAATTAGTTGCCGGCAGCCCCCGCTGACCGAATCTGAATAGTCTGACGTCACATTCGCGAGATTCCGCGGCGGAGGCTTTCATCGGCTCGAGCAAAGAGAACATTCCATTCCGGTGACTAACCCACGAGAGAAAGACAAAACCGATAACTGGGATGTTCGACATTGTAAACAGAGATGATGCGATATGTCCATGACCGCCAAAACGATCATCAAAGCCGCCTTTTCAATTCTTCAAGGCCTCGAATTTTCATCAGGAAGATCGTCGAAAATGTAAATGGAAAGATCGTGATAATATAAGATAAATTGACTTTTACATTATGTGAGTGAGCATTAGACTTTGATGCAGCCTGAAGTGTGGCCTGAAAGGACCATTTTTTAGCCTGGATTTATGTTCGACGCACGATTCGCAGTGTGCCCAGTGCATTTGTGACTTGAGAACAATAAATAATTCAATTTTAAAAAATAGTAAAATTAATCATGTAACACGTAATAATTTAACACGTATTTTATAGTTTGTCATTGAAATTTATCTCGAGCATCAATTACAAGATTAACTTTTAATTTAGGCGTCACTTCTTTTTCTCTTACATCAAATTGTTGTCTATGCTACGTCCTAAGTCATCTCTGCACCTGGAGGTACACTCAGGAGCATTTATGGTAAGAGGAGACTGGAGAGATACCAGCTGTAGTTTCAAAGGTATATTTGTCTGTTTTCCAATCAGCATTTTTATAGAGATCGGCTGATTAGTTCGTTATTAAGAAAATATACAACTAAGCACTTGTGTTTTATTCCACAATATTTGACCCTTTAAAAAATTTAATACCAACAAAAGACCTTTCCAAATTTTGGTAATATATTATTTTACTTAGCTCACGGCTAATATTTTTTTAATCTTTAGGTTAGGTTACACTATTTATAAAAGGTTAAACCTTAAATTATGAAATTTAAATTACACCTTTGACGCCTGGGAACTACTAGGAATGTTCCTGGGAAGCATCGGCCAAAGTTCGATGACATACCCAGCGTCGGAACTTCTTCCTTCGATTCTATAAGCGACTATGACCTTTTGCAAAAATATAAGATAGAAAACAATATATGTATAGTTCATTTCTATACTCAAAAAATATGGCTTGATCCCTGAATATTTATCTAAATAATTGGTATTTATTAGAGTTCTTAAGGTGTCATATTTTTGCTATTAATCTCTTGAACGTAATTTTTTATCGATCTTTGGGCAAATTTATAGAGTGTAATATATTTTCTAGTAAGCAAATATATCAGATATTGCTTTATGGTTTTTGTCTGGAATCCAATATATTATATGTTCAGTTATATAGTAAGTTAATTTTTAACATAACAACAGTAGATAGCTGTAACATGAGGCTACAAACCCATGTGTCATGACTACTATAGACGTCATACGTAGTGAATGGGTTAATAGCTAATAACTTAAGAACGTACTATCAATAATTTCAATTGTTGTAACTTTTGTACAAGCCTGGATTCTACTAAATATAATTTATTTAGTTAAATAGCCAGGGATCATTTTAAATATGTATTGGATTTAAATTTTCTCCCAAAACATTATTCCTCTTAATAATTGTGATATTAGCATGTTTATATATTTTATTTTTACATTTCCATGCACAACTTACTTTCAAATAACACCTAATAAGGCAGTTATTAAAATTGGCAACGTTTTTGATTTTATTTTCGTCTTGTTGATTCACGTCTAAGGCGGCGGAATTCTCGCCACAAGGACATTATCTAACATTCAAAATCCGCGTTGAGTTTTTTTTTTGTTAATTTTTATTGAACCGACCGATACACGAACAAGAAATTAATATTATCGCAGATATATTATCGACACATTTTTATTGTGTTAACACATGCAGATGAATGCCGCTAAACGATAAACATATCCAATATATTAACTAATACTTTAATGAATATTTTACGACCGCATTTCAACACTTTATGAATAATATTTTAGATAGAAATATATATGTAATTGATAAAATAATATTTAAGAAGTATATCTATCCTTATGTTAGTTAACCTATTAAATTATTTAAAACTGCAGGTTTTAACTTGTGTGTGTTTAGTTTTTCCATCTTACATTACTTATGAGTTATGTCCAACGTGGATACTTTGACATTTCTAATATTTAAGCTAACCACTTTTTTCGTTATTTTCGAATAATGGAATTGTATTTAGTGATTATTCTACGACTTTATTGTAGTTTACGTAATATTTTCGACTTCAACGTAAAGACACTAGAAAAAGCTTTTCGCCGCATTGAACCATATTACAAACATGTTAATTATAATTTTTAAATTCACTTTGTGATCCATTTCAAAAATTAAATATGTAGATGAACATATCGTACCTTGTTTTAACATGGATCACACTGACCACTGTTTCTTGTTGGAATTTCAGCAAGTTCAACATTGCTCAGTGTGATCCATGTTAAAACAAACTAGGAAGTTATTATCTATTTAATGTTCTTGTTCATCATACCACATCCACTACAATAACTGGAGCATATGGCATTCACGAACTGCCGCCACAAAGTTCTGTCAGCTGCCATAGTCTTGATATTGTGGCTTTTGGGTTTAGCCGTGTGTGGCGAATTTCTTCTCTCCGATATTTCGACCGCCATTGCAGGGGTCTTCTTCAGGGTTGATGACTTTGTTGTGAGTTGGTGTCAGGAGGTAGTTTAGCCGTTAGCCTCACGTACCTCCCCGAGCGTCGTGTCGGGTAATCGTGTACGGTGGATATGTTCTAAGAAGAGTACTTCCACGAACGTCATGTCGGACTGTGGTTGTCCTTTCTTGTATGTCTATGCTTTTGAGTATGTGCTAGAGGCGGAAGCCATGCTGTTTTGAGAATCAAGCCGTCATCCCTGTTGATGTTGATGGGATGTCTTTTGATCAATGGCTTCCCTTACTAGGCGTGCATGTTTTCCTTGTGTTCGAACCATGATTTCGGGTTCGAATGAAAAATTATGTCCCGTGTCAGCCAGATGTTCTGCCAGTGCTGATGCCATTGGGTGGCCTAGTCTGCATGATCTCTCATGTTCACTTACTCTTTTCGCAATGGTTCGGGATGTTTGTCCGATGTATACCGTGGGGCAAGCTTTACACTGTAATTTGTAAATTCCATCGCTCTCTAAAGGAAACTTGTCCTTGACCGGTCTGAGACAGTCCCGGATCTTTGACGATGCCTTGTGTTTAGTCTTTATTCCAAGGCGTTGTAAGACCCTGGCGACTTTCTCAGTTGTACCTTGCGTGTATGGCAGAAAGGCTTTGGGTTTCCCCGTCTCCATCTCATGGGTTTCTCTCTGTACCTTGTTTCTTAGACCCAAGAAGTTATTTATGCCCATAGTCTTCGCCTCAAAAACAAACCATAAAAGACTTGATTAAATACTTATTTATTTTTATTTAATGTACCGCAAATTTATTGAGTTTTTTTACTGATGATCTCAATCAAGTAGTGGCCTGTCCTTTGTGCTTTGTACACTTAATTGATTTTTAATATATATTTTTATATAAAATGTTTATTTTCCATTTCTTGTATGCATGTTGGGATTGGAGAGATTACAAGTGAGTCAATCTGCTTATGGAAGGGATTCAGATAGTATGAGTATAATGCTTAGATATCATTCAAAGCTTACATTAAGGATTAAAGAAGGATCTGAAGAAACTGTTCGTTCTCATTGAAAAGTCACATTTATTGAAAAGTTCTATAGGTTTGACGGTAGTGTAAAGGTACAGGCGAGATCGATTTTGGAAGTATGGAAGTGCAGCGTTCGTGTTATAAAAAGTCACATAAATCCTCAGTACATAATTAAAAGGTTAAATTAATAATAACATAATTGAAAGAGAGAGATTTTCGGACACGAATGAACTTTTGGCTTCAAAAGCAAATGCGTGAACCAATTACAAATTATGTAATGCTTATATGTACTGTGCCACCCAGCAGTTGACACGTGTTGTTAATGTTGCTAATAATTACTTTATTTATCATAAGTAATTACATGTTTTTAAAGACTGTTCGTGAATACTTTGGGCTAGATTCAAATTTTAATCTCTAATAGCGCAATTTGTTTTTCGACAAGCAGCTAATTTCACCGTCAATATTATGATTTAGAACTGTGTTGTAATGTTAAAAATGATAAGAAATGATTTTCGCTACATTTTTTTTGCGTTTGTGTATTTGTGACCGCGGGCAAATTGTTTCAAGCTAATTTTGGTCAACTTTTCGATGCCTGATTGTGTTGAAATTTGGCTCAAATATGCATATTCTATGACAATGCCATATTGTGGTAAAAATGAGTTGATACAATGAAGAAGGCTGACGATCGAGGGAATCCATCGAATATACACTAGTTAGATATGCCAATAAATAATCAAGACTATAAGTTAGTATTTAAAAGCATATTTTTGTCGAAGGTATTATCTCTATCAGTTGTTTCATAAAGGCGCCACGAAATGTTATTTAGTACATAAAATGTGTGATCGCTTTTGAAAATGTATGTGTTTTTTGCAAGAGTTTATTAAATCTAGAAGATATTTTGAGGCTCCTATCAAAAGGTGACTGCCGTATTCAAGGGAAAGCCAGATTTGTCCTTTATTTAAATTTAAATTTTATTTATTTCTTTGAGAAACATTACAATTTCTATTTAATGCGATCCTGAAATAGGATAATACAAAAAAAACAGCAGAAACAGAAAACAACAAATAAAGGCAACCAACAGTTAGTCCCAAATTTAAACAGACGACTCCAACAAATTCGTGGAATTTGTGTCTGAACTGGGCCTCCCTTGCGTGGAATATATCAAAATCCAAGGCGTTGTGGTTGAACAGTCTGATCCCTCTCCAAAGAGGCATAGTGTCTGGCAGGTTAGTGTTACTCTTTGTGAGAACGAAAAAATCTGTGCCTCCTTATCCTTAGTCAGGGAGATAAAACCAATTTACAACAAAATATCAGGATTTCTAAACACGCCGCGTACTAGTTGAAATAAATGCATACCCAAGCATTTTATATGTCATTTTTATATTGCAGTAGAGTGTTTTTTTTTAGTAAAATACCGATGTTCTCCGTAGTCATAGAGTATACTTAGTGTTTTGGATACGAGACCGGCTTTAGACTTAATCCACTTAAAATATTTTAATATATCTGAGATCGATGCATAGAGAGGGAGATTACGGAGAATGCAATCATTGAAATATACTAGCATATTATCCGTTGCTGTCTTTTTCGCGGAGAAAGTGCATGATTAGGTTTTGGAAACGTTAAACTTGACGAAGTTGAGGTTAACCTTAATAAAGTCAAGAATTAGGGATATGACACCTGCCCTGAATATTCTAGTCAGTGGTTTTGTGTGATTGGATTCCGTAATATGGTGGCCGTATGCACAAGTATAAAGTCTATAGGCCAATATATAGAGGTCAATATAAAGACTAGAGGCCTTTGAGATGTGCTCATACAGAAGAATTCAGAAGACCACGTCACGAACAATGAGGTTCTCAGGATAATCAAGGAAGATAGGCACCTAGTAAGAACCATCTCAGAGAGGCGAGCCCCATGGATCGGTCACATCATGCGCCACGACGGTCTTCTTCACGATATTTTGGATGGGGTGGTTGAGGGTAGAAACTGTAGAGGGGAGTATTTGCAGCAAGTGTTCGAGAACATGAGTTGTAGCTCTTACGCTGAGCTGGAGAGGGTTGCGGAGGACCGAGAGGAATGAAGATAGAGATGCAAGATTCTGTAGCTGTAAACCAATCTACCGGATTGATACTACGAAGAAGATGCACAAGTTAGGGAGCGGATATGGGAATGAAGAGGGCGGTAATGAATTGCACGTGCGTGGTGGCGCTGCAGGTGCTTTGGGAGGAAGGAGACTTGTGAGGTGGTGAGGGGCGGGGGGCTCACAACAAGATGACCGAAGAAGGTGATCTTGCTCACAGACGCCACGGAAACACAGGGCTTCCAAACGACGACATGATATTTGTTCTGCTATTGCTGTGCAGGAATAATTAGACGGAACTGTTTCGTTTCTAGGGATACTGATAAGGTTCATCCTTTTAAAAATAATCCATTAAGCGCAATTATTTTTTCGTATTGTTAATGATTTTTAAATATTCCACGATAATCATACTATGCCCGCTCCATAACTGGAGCATATGGCACTCACGAACTGTCGCCTCAAAGCTCTGTCAGCTACCATAGTCTTCGCCTCATCCCATATCAGCTACGTCTCCCTCAATATTACGGCAATAAATTAATATTACTCAACGTATATGGTGACCATTAGTGTTTTTTTTTTATGTAAACACATAAAGGAGAATACCGACAGATGGTAATAGTAATTCTAATAAAGTCCCATCTGTGGAATTTTATGACGCTTCATCATCATCATCAGCCTGTGTCCGTCCACTGTTGAACGTAGGCCTCCCGCATGAGTCTCCATCCTCTTCGATCCTCCGCCTTCCGCATCCAGGTCACTCCCGCTATTCTTCTTATATCGTCAGTCCATCTTGTAGGGGGTCGGCCAATGCTTCGTTTGCCAGTTCTTGGGCGCCATTCCAATACTTTTCTTCCCCATCGACCGTCGTCTCTTCGACAGATATGACCTGCCCATTGCCACTTGAGTGTGCCTATTCGTTGGGTAGCATCCACTACTCGAGTTCTTCTGCGTATTTCCTCGTTTCGGATTCTATCTTTTAGCGACACTCCGAGCATGGATCTCTCCATAGCACGCTGGGTGACTTTTATTTTATGGGTAAGACTTGCTGTCAGATTCCACGTCTCTGCGCCATAAGTTAATACAGGGAGGACGCATTTATGACGCTTACCATGGTGCATATGGCTAAGCGCTGCATGTGGAGTGTTGATCCGCCAATGTCATAGACTACAGCCCGAGATTCACGCATCATCCTTATTATTACAGGAATTTACTACGAATGGGTGGTCTTCTCGGGACGACTTTTGTCTACCACCAATTTTAATTAATATGCTATGACTGGAATTTTACGGGTGAGGGGATCAAATTCACACCAACCGGGGTATTTTAGAGCTCAAAAATCGGTTAAGAAACTTTTTTATTATTTTATTAATCTCCGTCGGGGATCGAACCCACGACCTTTGGCTTGCAAAGCAAACGCTCTGACCATTGAGCTATACCCGTCGGTAAGTTAGCTCGTAAAAATGTGTTATGGGTGGTTAAAGAGTCCTCGGGGGCGTCGGGCTTTTTATCCGATCTCCTAACCAAACGTATAAATGTTTGTGCACATTGGAACTGATCTTCTTCTTCGTGTCAGCGACGTCAAATTATTTTTCCAGTATCTGGCAACATCGATAGCTCGTGTGTTGCCCAGCATTAGGTCCTGAGATGTGCAGCTTGTTGGGCACATGGAGCAGCATCTTAGGTGTGAGGCGGTCTGCAGGTCTCCACAGTCGCACAATAGTGTCTCTCCCTGCCGAAGCATTCCCCACCGCTCGAGGTTGTCCTTTGTTCTACCAACTCCGGTTCTTAATCTGTTCAGGGATTTCCAAGTCCGCCAGTCAAGGTTCTTGCCAGTTGGGAGGCCTTCCTTTGGAGTAATGAAATCCTCTGGTGCGATTTGTTGCCAGAGCTGGAGTCTCTCATTTTCAGGGCCGGATGTGAGAGGTTGTGTGGATTTCAGAAAGCAGCTTTCATAGGAACTGATGAGCTGCAATCATAGATCGCGAAACTGCACTTTTACATCAAGTGAAACAGTGCTCAGTGTGATCCATATTATAAATACTAAAACAAGGTATGAATACTTAACTATTTATTGGTTGTTGGTAGCCCTGATTTCATCAGGACTCACAGTATGGCATCCACATAAAATAACAAAATCCCTACTAAATATGTATTAAATATATATAAATCTTTGTTAAGTTACAGTAATCCAGTGCCGGTTTTAGGGGGTGGCGAAGTGGGTCTGTGCCCCAGGGCGTCGAATACGCTAGGGGCACCGAGGGCAACAAATCTTGTTAGAAAATTGTCGCCAGAAAACAAATGCCCCAAGGCGCCGCAGGGTATAAAGCCGGTACTGCAGTAATCTCAGCATCATGATCATAAAGGACAATTTCTAATTGACTGTTTGTGCAAATATTATTTATGTTTATATTAGTATAGAATTAGTTTTTTCAATTGAACCTCCCGTATATGTAAATTTAGACCACAGTAGTTTTCATAATGAGTCCTTGTAAAAGTGGATGAGTTCTTAAATTTTGGGCTGCAGCCATAACGTTGGCAGTTTAACAGCGCCCATATTCAGCGTTGAGCTACACTCTAAAATGGCAAACTGCATAGACTCCACTAATGTGATTTATCCATTACCGTCTTTTGGTATTCTCATGTATGTGTTGACAATAAAAAAAAACATATTTACATAAAATGTAACCTTTCAATTTTTTTTCAAAACAGTTATAATAATTTAACAATACATTTTTGACACAACGATTTTTGTATTTTAATATTTTTTACTCAGTATAAGCCTGTTCGTTCATTGTTGAATGAAGGTCTTCTACATTATTGTTATCTCCTTACATTTCTCTTGATTCTCCGCCTTCTGCATCCAGCTTCTTCCGATTATTTTTATGATGTCGTGAGCTTTTGTAAAAGTAAAGATTCCCTAAATCTCGGGATAATTTTCTTAGCTCCGCACCTGCGGTGACCGGCGTGTGCTTGGCCTGTTCCGTATCCTCTGTCTCGCTCTTTCTTGCGCTCGAGACACAGCGCTAGACAGAGACGGCGAGGCAGCCCGAGGAATGCGTCCGGCAAGATGGCGGCGCCGGTCGAGGCTTCAGTCGCGCCGCGGTCACGGCACAAGACAGGCGTGGGGTCGCGCAGCTCTTCAACAACAATTAACAAACTTTGACACAAATTTCCGCACAACTTTTAAACAGAAAACAACCGAAAATATAACACAAAATCATCAATTACGCCATCAAATACAAACAATAATTTATTGAGCTTGTGAAAACATTTTTTAAGTGCGAAATAAGAAGTTGTCTGTGCACTGTGAGTTTCTTCAACCAGTTTCTTGGGTGTTTTAAAAAGGAGTACTTTTTTTTTGTGATCGTGTATGGTTTTGTGTGGCGCGCCTAATAGAGTATGCACAGATATAAGGAAATCGACTAATTAATGGTAAAGTACTTCATGATTATTTATTTACTTAACCTCACACATGAATTGCTTTTTAATTTAGTGAGACGCTGTGTTGTGAGTAAACAATTACTTTGTATTGATGATTATTATTGTGTACCCAACACTTAGATTCGGTAACACACAAACCATTTTGACGCTTCTTCAGATGAATGTTATTACTTTCAAATTAACGTCAATTATATATTGGTTTTTGATTATCACCGAAGGCGTTTTGGGGACAACTCCAAATATATTTAATTGCGTTTTATTGATATTTATCACTTGACTATATTTGGCTACAAGTGATATTCCTCGTTATCCTGTAGCTTTCACAAGTGATTATTACTAGTTGAATGAAATACTATTAAACAAACTCTCAATTATTATTATCATTCAAATATAATTTAGATTAATTATTATTCGGTGTCATTATTTCGTAAACATTACAATGTTTTTCTTAAGTTTGGTAAACAACAATGTGAATTAAAATCTAACAATTATTACTCTTCATTTCTATTGACATGACGTATTTTTTTATTTACATTAGTAAATTCGTACTCGAGTATGTATCTGTGTAAGTGGACTAATGTTTTTGTTTTATTATTATAATGCATTTTTTTTTAATTTACGATTTAACCAAGTTACAATTTAGATTTACATCATTTAACTGCCTAGTTACGCATTGCGCTAACTTTGAAGTATTTTTTATAAAGAAAATATTACGTATTCAAATTACACATAGAAAATAATTACCAAGGATTAATGATTTTAGGTTATGGCACTGAATCTAAATATTGTGTTTTTTTATTGCCGTAAAGGAAATGCGTTGTCTTTTTATGATTATCATCATAATAACGTAACAAAAATAATAAGTCTGTATGTATTAGGGATATTTAAATTGCCTTCCCTTAGATCAGAGCTCCGCAACCTTTTCTCATCTACGGCACACCAAAGTACTTCTTTGGATTCTACGGCACACCAAAGTTCTCACCTTGAATACCGCGGCACACCAAAAGCCAAAAATAGATATTAATTTGATCAATTTCACTTTTTTTTTAAGTTCATTTAGAACTTAATAAAGCAAGTACCTCGTTGTATGTCTACAAAAATAGGCGCTGGGAGCTTGAGGAGCGTTGTAAAATTATTTATTTATAATATTGCCTTATTTGATCGCGGCACACCTGTATCGGCTTACGGCACACCAGTGTGCCGCGGCACACCGGTTGCGGTGCACTGCCTTAGATACATATGATTGCTGAAAAAAATAGACTTTAAAATAATATTGTTTATTTGTGGTGCAATAGTTATTATATATTGTGTAATATATATTAGCTACCTACACTACATTGAATTTTTAATAAAATATCCATCGATTGACTAAATAATTATATAACTACAGGTGTATATATATCTCAAATTTGTGTGAAATGTCAATTTCTGTGCCACAAGTAGTTTTTTTAACATTATTACGAGAGTAAATATTTTTTCGCAATGTCTGCTTCGTAGTATCTGGTTGGTTTGCAGCGACAAAAACTTACATCTCGATCTCCACTCCTCTCGATCCTCTGCAGTCCTCTTCAGCTCAGCATAAGAGCTACAACTCATGTCCTCGAACACTTGCTGCAAATACTCCCGCCCTCTACAGTTTCTACCCTCAACCATCCCTTCCATAATGATGTGACCGATTCAGGGCTCGCCTCTCTGAGATGGTTCTTTTTTATATTTATGCACATTAAAATTGAAGGACCAGAAGTTACATTAGAATAATGATTTAAAAAAAAAACACGTGTAAAAAGCTATATTTTTTTAGATTTATCAATTTTTTGCTCTACGTGCTCTTTCCCTAGGCGTCGAATAAAGATATTGGACTATTTAACACATTTCTTAAATATATCGATAGAACATCTTAATTTGTATTTATAAGGTAATTATATATATATATATATAGTTTTTTTTTCAGCTCGTATCATGCCTGAATTTCAACAGTTGTAACCCATCGTATTTCAGTGATTTTTATCGTATTTGTACGCCCATATTTTCAGCATTCAGCCAATAACAATGACGATATTTGTTGACAGATTTTCCCATAATTTGTACCCTTTTCGAGATGGAGCGCGATATTTTTTGTGGGTAATTTTTTTTTGTGTCTCGTCTTGGATGGGGACCACATGATTATTTGCCAAGTACCGGATACAGGCAGCAACATAATGGGGCGCAAAGTATCCTCTGAGCCATCAGGGTTTTGAAGTATTCGGTCACGCCACCTTCAAACTACCTGTTTTGTATCAACCCATATTTTTTGTTTGCAAACTCATGCGAGGGATGAAGACAGATGTGGAAACATCTTTAATATAGATTCAATGGTTTTTTCTATGTGTACACATCAGGAGAATGCCACAATACTCGTTTAATACCACCGGCAAGCATTGGAATGCTCCCCCTAAAATATGTGTTTCTTCTCTAATTTAATGTGAATCTCTACAATTAGCAAATACACATTTTAATAACTTCAATCACATGCAGCGTCTAGTCTTCGTGAGTGAACGTCGTAATAGCGCTTTTAGGCTTTGTTTCTACTGTAGGGTTTTACGGACACATTTAAAACTGTGGCTTTTGAGTTGGACACAAATCATCAACCTGAGAATGTCCCTGCAATGGAGGTCGAAATATCGGAGATAAGATGCCCTTTGTGTGTTTGCGTATGTAAAGGGTCCGCCATCTAAAGTTTTTTTTTTCAACTAGTGCTTATTTCGTGAATGGTAACACTTAGCTCATGTCTGATTTGAGAGATAATTAGTTTTGTCCTTCCGCTGAACAAATATGGTTGTGTATACGCTTGAACAACGCTGGGAAATATTGCGACATTACTTTGAAAATCATGCTATTGTCCGCCATCTAACGTTTTTTTTCAACTAGTGCTTATTTCGTGAATGGTAACACTTAGCTCATGTCTGATTTGACAGATAATTAGTTTTATCCTTCCGCTGAACGAATATGGTTGTGTATACGCTTGAACAACTCTGGGAAATATTGCGACATTACTTTGAAAATCAGGCCATTTTTCTTCGAAAATGAGCAAGGAGTGGCCGTTACAGTCAATGGCGATCGTTATCGGGCCATTTTTGTTCACAGAAATTGAAGAGGAGGATATTGGCAACATTTGGTTTCAACAAGACGGCGCTACGTGCCACACAGCCGAAGCTACACTCGATGTTCAAAAAAAAAAAGTTATTTGGCGGATCCTTTAGTTAGACCTCATATAACGCATGCCTTTTTTTGTCTCGTACGATTTTCGTATAGATTTTAAGCGAGTTTTTCATATAACGGCCCTTCTATGTTGTTTTTTGGTTTGAACCGCTTTTTAGGACTAAATGGTCCACGCCGTTGGTAGCATCGGACTAATCATCCGATCCTAGGAAAACGCTATAGGAGGGTTGAATGTGAAACGCAATTACTAGTAGTTTTAAAATAAATTATTATATGCTGTCATGTATTCATTGGGAGAATTATTATAATATTATCATACATTTCTTCTCCATTTCATTTTAAGACATGGTTCAGATCACTTTCATCTCTTCCCGGGAGCTTTTGTCTGTGTTGTGGCCACAATAGTTCACTCCACATGCAGCGTTTAGCCGTATACACCATGGTAAGCGTCATAGAATTCCACAGATGAGACTTCAAAAAAAAAAAAATACTATCAGCATCTGTCGGTATTCTCCTGTATGTGTTTACATAAAAAAAAACCGGTTGACGACTGAAGAATATCAAAACGAGTGCATCACCGCGGAGACTTGTTGGTTGCCCGCCGGCAAAAACACTCCAGTTACAAAATATACAGAATGCGATCATTTGGCAAATGCTCTCTTAAGAAGCAGGTGCGAAATGGTTGAACTTTATAGTCCCAAAAAAGCATCACCACATCCGTTCGCATGGTGTTAGTTACCACATTAGGTTAATCATGGATCACACACGGTTTGGTGTGTAATAAAGTGAATCATGGCGATACCAAGGTCGACTAAATGACAAAGTAAGCCCTGGTTCAGGAAATAACCGCAGTAATTCAGCCAATTATACGCCTGTATTCCTGGGATTTATGCTAGAAGTAAATGCGCTATTATTTATTAGGCGAAATGTTTTTTAAGCCTTGTTTAGATCAAATAAAATGATGTGCTCATTTTATGCTCCATTAAATTCGGTACACTGAAGATATTCGATTAGTTCAAGCAAATAAATTTGAAGGAATGCGGTTATAATGAACGTGCGTTTGTTTGGTCTTAGCCGGGACTTAAAGTGCGATCTCTCAATCGCCGATGGTATAGAATTGTGGAGTATTTTCTTAACATTTTGATGTAGTGAGATCTCCGTTTAGTCCTTGTTGTCGAGGACCAGAGAGGCAGTGGTGCATCTTGTTAACACCAGTGTGCTTCTCGTTTGGCCGGGCAGTGTTGCAGGAATGCTGCTGCCCCCTCCCCTCAACAGCACGACTACCTCCAGCAACGTCAGTGGAGACTAAACCCGTTCCCGGCCCCGCGCCCTCGCCGCAGGTATGCGCCGCCCAGGGACGAATCAAGACAATATTTGACCCGTGTCTTGGACTTGAATGTTGCGATTATTATGCTCATGAAAATATAGCATGATCCTTGAGCATTTACCAAAATAATTTTTATATATTCCAGGGACAAACCGAGACCTCTTGGGACTATTTTTTCTAGAACTCGGAAGAATCAAGCTAACCATCCGATCTTATAAAAACACTATAAGAGTGTTGGCTGTTGTATTATAAAATCTACGTGGGTTAAGTGGTACCGTCGTTGATACCTTTAGACGCCAAAACTGAATCCGACGTGGAGTATAGAATAAACACAGGATGGCTGAAATGGATGTCTCTCTCTGGGGTTTTGTGTGACAGCAAGATTCCAGTTAGATGTTAGAGTGAACAGAGTTCGAAACGATCGTATTCGGGGTTCATTTCGGGTGGCCCCAATACCTGAAAAGATAAGGGAAAACCGCCTAAGATGGTATGGCCATGTGACACGGAGAGATGAGGACCACATGGTGAAAAGAGTCCTCAACACACCCACGCTGAGAAGAAGACCTGGAAGACCACAGGCAACCTGGACTGTAACTGTAAACAAGGATCTGAAAACTCTGGGTTCGACCGAGAATGCAACGCAGGACAGACAGAGGTTGTTTATTTTTGTCATTTCATCACATTCCTATCACATAGTTATGTCAGCTCCAATTGTTCCATGGTTTTTGTCAAAAAATCCTTGTCAACAGAACACCTACATATTTTCTATCCAGGGCAAGAACCTGAAGAAAAAACGTACTCGAGACACATTTGGGTGTTTGTTTATTAGCATTTATCCAACGCCTTACATAAGGTATCATGAGTATAAAGATTACTATGTGTTGAACCCTATTAAAATGGCAAGTGTTATGGTGCCTACGGTGTTCTCCTGGTGCGGCTCTGTGTGTGCTGGACGCTTCGCGGCCCTTTTTGCTCGTTTTGATCCCTTGCTCCACCGCGCCGCTGTTTGCGCGGCCACGCGAATATCGCCGCGGCCATTGTTGGCTCTTTTGTGCGAAACCAACAACGACAAGCACCGACAACTGTGTTGAGGGACCCATCTTATCGATGCCAGACCATGTTACAGGGGTGTTCAATGTCGGCCCGTGGGAATCCGTCACGGCGGAGCTGCAATCATCCCTGCAAAACTTTTTCTTCCCATATCCTTTCCATATCTAGAACATTTGGTCACCACAAATTTCCGCCTCTCAGTTTTGTCGGCTGTCGTTGTCCATTCCTCGTCCCAAGACATATGATTCCCGACAACCTCCAAGGCTAAGGGGGGTAATTTTTGGTGATTTGACGTATTTTTAAAGCGATAGATTGACTAACCCGATCATCCGGAGGCCTCGACTATTTGTACCCAAGAAGAGCGACTCAACTCAACGAGCGATACGCGGTTAGCAACAGGCGGTGACCCATTCAAGTTTTGATCTGCGCTTGATGTTGCTTTATTTCGGTGATTTGACTAGAACTGCGGTTGCGATCTATATTATCATTTGCTTAAATGATATATTCACTATTTAGATAATGTGAAGATGTCAACTGATCAACCATCTCCTAGGGCAGGAGATGGTCGAGTGGTATAGGGTACTGATCAACCGTTAAAAGCATTTTACGGGAGAGTTATATGCGTTACGCCAACTGCAAATATTTATTATATAAGAAATTAAAAAATGAAAGTAAATTCCTTTTCGCTTAAATTTGAAACGGCTACTTCTCACGCGAGAGTATACCTTATTCTTGGTCATACATTTCGTCTAAAAATCACTTTTTTTTTATATAAAAACATACAGGAGATCGATATATAGAAAATCAGAGACGAGTCACCTCAGGTGGAAGAAATTGGCCCGGTGGCCGAGCGGTATAATTACCTGGGCAAAATGGATTGGTTCCAAAGGTCCGCGGTTCGCATCCCGCTCCCGCCGATATTTTTTCTGAATGAATTGACTCGTTTAAGGATTTTTATGTTTAGTATATGTATATTTAATTGCTTACATACAGGAGAGTACATGCAGAAGGCCTCGGTCTTCTTGGACTCTATGATGCTCAACTTGGTGTTTAAAGAATGTGTATTGGTGGCGTGCGTATAGTTATTGATGGTATTGTATGTGTTTATTAATCTGCCTCTTGAAGAGATTCAGATGAGCAGGAAACACACATTAGGAGAGTATACCAAAGCCTGCCTGTGGTGTTAAAGAAGAATATGTAAAATTGTTCGTCTTGATACGACACGTATAAACAGAGTAGAGATGCCCGAAAAGCGTTACGTGCTTGGTTTGATTTTCGTGTATATTTAATGGTTTTAAACAATGACACTCTTACGTCTAACCTACAATCAATGGAACACAGGCGTAAGATTGGTTCTCTTAGTCTTTTCTACCGTTATTACCACGGTCGCTGCTCTTCGAAACTTAAAGAACTAATTCCTCCTGCACCCACCCACAACCGACAAACGACACGGTTAATATATGTCGACCAAGAACTGGCAGTTTCCAAAGCTCCTTCCTTAATGACACCGGAGATCTATGGAATGCTCTTCCAGCGTCTGTGTTTCCTCCTGCGTACAATCTGGATCTCTTCAAGAAACATATAAATATACATTTGCAATCTCCCAAACCCACACACAAACACGAACACAACACACGATTCTCGCATGCAGCATCCAGCCTCCCTGGCTGAGCGTCATAAAGTGCACTGGTCTTGACCGGCTGTGCTCTCCTGCATGCGTTTACATAAAAAAAGGGGTTCTCTTTCGCTCTTACTACGCCACAATCACCACTGATTTGGTGCATATGACCGTCACATTCCATCACTAGTGACCTCTGTACGATCCATACACAGTCTCAAGTCGGCTCCCCATCTAATATTGCTCCGAATACGTTTTGTTCTCGATGATCTTCTAGGATGATAAAACACTGAAGGGGGATTTAGGTTTTTGTTCTTCGTCTGCAATAATCGAACCTCTTCTTTGCGCGTAAGGTCACCATTATATATATACCATTTAAAACATGTCATTTGTATGGTAATATGCTAGCATAGTCCATGATTATTTATTTATTACAGAACAGAAGTTCCAAGAAAAAAGTTACAGAGCATAGAATATACAATATATACATACAAAAGATAATAAACATATAAAAATAACATAAAACAATAAGAAGATGACACATGTCAATGTCTAAAGATCTAGGACAGTGGTT